>OZ038379.1:29247271-29701794 GCA_964036045.1 Eutreptiella sp. 'Long Island Sound 2002' | reverse complement strand
TGCTTGTTGCTTGTTAGCTAAATTTAAGGGGAGAGGGGTGTAGTAATATATATATATATATATATATATATATATATATATATATATATGTATATATATATATATATATATATATATATATATATATATATATATATATACATATATATATATATATATGCAGACTGCCGCGCCCCTGCTTTCCCTACCCCATTGCCTTATGTGGCCACCCCCACCCCCCCACCCCTATTTTGGGATCGGGAAACACAAAAAAAACATGTTTTAGAAGTGAATTGGGTGGGTATTCGTGGCCATTTGCTCCTATGAAGGGCCCACGATGGCTAAAAATAGGGTATGATGTCACTACTAGTAGGATCCTAACCAGAGCTCCTTCTTTTCTTGAGCCCCATTTTGTTTCTGCTGACCTTGCAATACACGGTTTGGCCCGGCTGGGGCGCCACTTACACAAGTGGCTTGGAATCGACCAGGGGGCACCATGCACTTAATCACAAATACCACCTACCATTGCCCCCCCCCCCCCCCCATAAACTTTGTGTTTTTTGTTCAAATTCAAGTCCAAATTTGTGACTACCTAGTAACCTAGTAAGGAATTTTTTTTTTATAAATTTTGCTTTTTTTACCGAGTGAAAAAAAACTTTTTAGAAAAAGTTTTTAGAAAAAGTTTTTGCTAGGTTTTACCACATTTTACTAGGTTTAACTACATTTTACTAGGTTTTACTACGGTGCATACTAGGTTTTACCAAATGCCCGACCAAGCCCCCGTGACCCGCTGGCCAAACACTGCCCTTCGGTAGTACTTGGCGGGCTAAGGCCGTGTGACTGTGCCCCCCCCCCCCCCCCCGGGGTGGGCAGCCGGACCGGAAGTGGAGCTAGATCCCCTGCCTCTAAGGCTCCTCTAAGCCTCGCCCCCCCTCTAAGGCTCCTGGTTGGTACCCGCTACACATGGTCGGGGTGTTGCGTGGTCGGGGAGTCCATGGGGAGAAGACGAAGAGGAGAGCTGCAGCCATGATGCTGAACGGGACTGGTCCCTGGTCAGGGTCCCCCTCATTGATCGCTTGTCCAGATCGGTCGGGGCCGGCAGGCACCATGGGGTTGGCAAGCGGGTGCGCCGTACCGGGGGACCGCATCTCCTCCTCCTCCTCCTCCTCCTCCTTTGTGTGTGTGTGTGTGTGTATGGGCACGAACTCCTCCGTGAATTAATTGAGGTCTGACGGAGGGTCAGCCTGGTGAACTACAGCCAAAAAGAACCATTGGACTTGCGTTGTGTCCTCTTTACCAAATCGAAAGACGTCTGTGTGTGTGTGTGTGTGTGTGTCTGTGAGCTTGCGTGCACGCGCATGCGCGACCCAACTCGTCTATGTTCAGTTTCGGGCACAGTTTGGGCGTGATCCGGATCCAGGGGCTGACCTGGTACAAAATTGGTTTTAGTCTCCTCTCAAAAAAAAAATAGAACCCTGCCGTATCGGGACCCCAAAGCTGGAAGCAAGAATTTTCATCACTCCCAACATGCCAGTGAAAACAAAGTGGGGTTCACATTCTAAAGTGCTTCTAAAACCTTCGCACAGAGCATTTTCAAAGGGGGGCCCTTCCAAAACAGGGCATTGTTCCGCCCTGCTCTAAGGTACCCCAATATGGTGGGGGATCACGCCACGCTGTGGGGAACCCGGTGCGGCATGGGCCATGGTGCAGCATGTTGATCGCAGGGGTTGTGGCGCTTTAATGACTCCTCCCCCCTTTGGGGACCCCGGAGCGGCAGGGGTTACATCGCCAGTATGATTCCTCTGCTCTGTGGGGACCCAATACTGTAGGGGTTTCCGAGCCATGTTGATTCCTCATGTTGGGGACTCCAATATGGCAGGGGTGATGTCGCCATTATGATTCCTCCCCGCTGTGGGACCTGGGTTCATTCCAGTCAAGCCTCGCTATTCGCAAGCATGTTGGTGTGTCCCACTGACATCGCCAACATCACCAATGGGCAGGTCACTGCACCAAGGGTCCGGTCAGTTTAAGACTCCAACACCTCAATTTTTAGCCCTCCGCATCTGCATATCAATTTTTAAGCACCCGCCTCTCGGTTTTCGCCCCTTGCATCTCATTTCTTAGCCCGTTGCATCTCATTTTTAAGGCCCCCCACATCTCATTATTTGGGCCCTTGCACTCCACTTTTTAGCCACCAACACCTGCTCGGGATAATCGGCAGGTTGCGCCCGAGTCAAAGCTGGGCAGCCTCACCTAACCTCACATATCTGCTCCCTTACGGCAGGCACACAACAATGTCTTCAAGGTCAACATCAAACAGCATTGTGGGTACCAAGTCAAGGTCGTGGGGGACTGTTACATGATCGCTTTTCAACGGACTCTGGACGCCGTGAATTTTTGCCTCCAGTCTCAGTTGGACATGATGGAATTGCAAATTCCCGCGTACTCCGGCCCCCATTTGCCTGAGTTGGCGTCCAAAAGTATGGCAGGGATAGGGGCAGTGTTCGGAATGATATGACTATGGGCCTCAGGCTAGCATGTCATGACCTGAATGGTGGTTTGCAGGACAAAAACATCACCGGCCTTTTTCAATTTCGTGCATTTTAGCAAACAAAGTCTGAGTACATGCACGCGCACTGGTGCCAACGCCGGCACCAGCACCGGCACCACCACCAGCACCGCAAGAGGCAGCGGCAACAGGAAATATGAGCGATGGCTGCACGCCCGGTTGCTGTTCGAGGGGGCCTTGTTCACCGCGTACCAAAGTGTTTGTGAGCACCCGTTTGTTGATGAGCAGCGATGGCGTTCCGTCACTGCTCTGAAATGAAGGCACGCGACGCGCGGCACGGCGGCCAAACGGAGGTTTTGGCTCGTGCAAATGCCCCCCCATTTCTTCTTGAAACCGAAACCAGTGCGTATACCCCGAAGCACCAACCGGGGCACTTACTGAGCTGGCCACCCCTCGTGCTCAAGCAAACCCCTGCCGCAGCCCCTTGGGCTCAAGCATTGATCCGATTCATGTCAGTGCAGCGATGCATGCCAATTCGCCTCGACTTCGGTCGACTTCGGTCGAATGTGGGGAATTCCATAAACGATCTGGTGTATCTTGAAAACAGATGGGCGTGTTTCCAGAACCAATACATCAGTGCCCGCGAACACGAGCAGTGACTGCTTTCAATGAGTACGACACGACAACAGTGCGTGCCGCTTCGGCCACGCAAACATTGTTACGGTTCACGGTACCACGGCACGGCGCGAGCGACTGCGGGCGCATCCTCTCCCTTATTGCCCTTTTTCGAGAGGGCGCAAAAGAGGCCTCTGCGTGCGTGGCCCCGGAACCGCAGGAGGTCACGCAGCAGGCCACACAAAGCATGGTAGTGCGTTTTGTGCGTCATTTTGGGCCTCCACCTATTCGCCAGGGATGAGATTGTGCCGTCTGCACTGCCCATTGGCGCGCAGGCTATACGGATGATGCTGGACAGAAGGTGGCGGTGTGGCAAGATGTGCGGCTGCAGATGGGGGTGCACTCTGGCCTGCCCTACTCCTCCCTCAACCCCATCACTCAGCACACCGATTTCTATGGGCCGGTGATTCACAAGGCCGCCCGCATCCAGGCCCAGGGGCAGGGCGGGGTAGTGGTGTGCTCCAAGACCATATACGACGATGTCAACCGCCACACAGAGGTTTCATGCCCCTTGCCCCTTGTCGGTGACACGCCCTCATGAACTCCTTCCCCACCCTTCACAGCCCCAACGCCTTGCGGTTCGTTTGTCCAGGTAAAGGATTCGACAGGAGGTGGAGGGGTGGGGGACGACCCTGCATAGTGGGTGGGCGTGACTGTTGGGGTCACTGAAAGGGGAGGCGAACAAACAGCTGTGATGGTGACCAGAAGGGGTTCAGGCAGAGGTTGTGGTGCAGCGTTCATCGGCAGTTGGGGGAGGCTTGCAACACTGGTTGCAGTCGGTTACGAACTCCGTCTCGGATCGGACGGGGTAGACGGATGCAGCCGGCATCGGTCCCAAAAGCATTAGACATTGGTCGCAAATGTTGTGAATGGCACATCACAGAAGCAGTCCAACAATTATCAACACAACGTGAACAGGGACAGCTGCAAAACCAATATGGACAATCGCCAAACTGCAAAAGGTCACAAAAGCGTTGAGTCAGAACAACTAAAAGAACAACGGGAAGCTACTGCGTTTGGCACTAGGGCAATAGGATCTGGCGGCTTTCGCACTGGCGGTGCGATGTGGTTACAGTCGCACCACCGGGGCATGCATGGTGTAGTCAGGACCCTACCCCTGCCACCATGCAAGAGGAATCGTGCATATATTCCCACCTTCTTTGCAGTATGACACTAATGGAAAGCCACAAATCCTTTTGGCTGTCATAACTGCCCGTGTCATTTAAGTCCAATTTGCGGATGTCCCCCGCGACTGTTCTCAAGCGCATTCCTAGTGGTGTAATAACGCGTGGGTCCAGGGGGCACCTGAAAATCTGCTGGAAGCGATTACACAAGCCGGGGCACTCGATTACACATTTTGTCTGAAGCCACAAACACGATTGAGTGCTGGCAAGGGCAGTTCGGACTGCCACATAAAGGGTTGATGCCAGGTACAAAATCGATCACAACAGCGGTCACAACCGGCAAACGGCTATTGAAGCCAGAAAAGCGGTTCCCCTCCTTAAGTGGTTGGTGTCGCCCATGCTGCCGCGATCACAATGCCATTGCCCTGCAACCAACATTCTCGAAAGGATGGCTTGTAAGGGTCGTGATCAGAGGGCCACTTGAAAAAAATCGCAGAATCCCCTCGAAGAGAGGTTGTTAGATTAAGCGCAAGCGTGGGTGTCACATACCCCCCCCCCCTTTTTGGGGGTCATTCGCGTAGCATACCCCAAGGCATGATATTTGATGTCCAACCCCTTTTAAAATCATTATTTTGCCTAACAAGACAATCCCCCAATGGATTTTTTATGAGGCCTCTATCCCCTGAAACTGGATATCACTTTTTTTGGGGCTGGGGGTGGGGATGGTGGGGGGGGGGTCAAAAGTTTGTCAAAAGTTTGTGCTCAGAAGGGGTTGAACAAGGGTCAGATTGGGCAGAGCTGACAGGCCGGCCGGCGCCTCCAGCGGTCGTCCCACTGGGATTCGAACTGCCAACCTGTATGTCGGCAGTCGGCTGCATTACCATTCGACCGCTGCTTGTTCTGACAGTAGCCAATCTCCCCACTGCTTGAAGCCGAGTCTGCCACTGAAAAAACCCAAACTGTGTGTTTGCCCACTTGCTTGCCCGACTGACTGTTTGACTGACTGCTTGCCTGACTAACTGACCGATTGGCTGACTATCAGCCTCTCTTTGACGTGCACTGCCGAAGGCAATAGAATTTTTTTTCCGTAACCCCCCCCCTTCCGGGGGTACCCCCCGAAAAAAAAAGGTACTGCACTTCTTCGGAATTTTTTTTTTCGCAAGCAGAACCCAGTGAAGTACCCAACCGTTGGCGCCAAAGGCGCCATAAGAAAATTTTCATTGATGCCGTAGAGGGTGAAAAAATGGTCCTTCACCCCATGTGTCTATACTCAAAATGCTCAGGTTTTTCAGGGGAGCTCAATAATGGATGAAACACACATTGGACCAAATGCCAATACCATCCCTGAGCAGAGGGCTGTCAGAGTTGGCTTGTACCTTAGTGGAACAACATTGGTGCTATTGGTGCTGCATTTGCCACGTTCTGGGTTTAAATCCTGCTGCGGACAATGTGTAGGAACTCCAACATGGGTTGGGGCACATAAAGCAAAATATTTTTTTCCACTTTTTTTGGCTGTGGGGTGCTTTGATTTTGTCCCCTTTCCTGGGGACCCCGGGAACAGGGGTTGCGTAGCAATTTTGGGCCTTTTTGAGGGCTAGCGTTATGCCACCACAGAGAGCGGCATCCTGAAAAAAAAAAGCATGATCTGACCTAGGAATCAGCACACAAATACCACCTATATCGGCTAAAATAGGGTATGTAGTAAAATCTAATAAAAAAAAGTTTTTTTTAAAAAAAATTTTACTAGGTAACGGTTTACTAGGTTCAATAGTTTTTTACTAGGCATCGGGAACCTAGTAAAATTTTTTTTCCTAGGTTCTGAAACCTAGTAAAAAAAAGGTTTTTTTCTTACTAGGTTTCAGAACGCCAAAAACAAAAGAACTAGGTTTTAGAACTTTCGGGCCGCTTGTTGGCCACTTCTAATCTTGTCCCCTGCTCTGAGGGGCTTTTTTCCAGTGGCCTGGTGAGGCAAGGTGGTCCTTTAGGACCAATTTTTTTTGTTAAGGACCGCCATTAAGGACCCCCCTATGGGATTTTTTCTAGGAGCCCGGCGTGGGCCACTTTTGTTTCCCTCCCCTTCTGTAGTGGACCCCCGAGAACGCAGGGGTGACGTAACACTTCCGCCCTCTTTTGGGCCCCCGAGAAGGTAGGGGTGAGGCAGCCACTTCTGATTTTGTTCTCCTATGTTGGGGATCCCCGAGAATGCAGGGGTGATGTAGCATTTCCACCCTCTTTTGGGCCCCCGAGAGGAAGCCACTTCTGATTTTCTTCCCCTTTGTTGGGGAACACTTGTGATTTTGCTGCCCTTTATTGGGGATCCCCGAGAATGCAATTTTGCCTCCCACTTTCTTCCCTTTTTTTTTTTACTCCCACGCTTTGTTGTGTGGCCCCTCGAGTTGGGGTTAGGGACTCACAATCCACGGCTGGGAATTTTGCTTGAACTAGTACAGGGCGAAAAAATGGGTTTTCACCCCATGTGTCTATACTCAAAATACTCAGTTTTTTCAGGAGAACCAAATAATGGGTGAAAACCAAATTGGACCAAACATCAATACCGTCCCTGTGCAGAGGTATAGCAGAGATGACTCATACCCCAGTGGGTAAAGCAGTGCCTTTGCAAGTGGAAGGTCATGGGTTCAAACCCCATTGGGGGTAATCTGCAAAGTCCTAGGCTGAGTCATGGGAAAATTTTCTTGTTTTGTTTTTTTTGATTTTTTTTGTGCTTTGATTTTGTCCTCTTTGTTGGGGATCATTGAGAATGCAGGGGTGACGTAGCATTTCCGCCCACTTGTGGGCCCTCCAGAAGGCAGGGGTTAGGCAGCCAATTCTGATTTTGGACTCCTTTGGATTTTGAACTCCTTCTTCACAACATGCATGGTTCGGCTTGGGTGGGGCGCCACTGGTAACAGTGGCCGGGAATTGACCTAGTAAGGAAAAAAAATTTTTTTACCTAGTAAAAAAAACTTTTTGAAAAAATTTTTTAAAAAAATTTTTTTTACTAGGTTTTACTACATTTTACTACGTTTTACTACATTTTACTAGGTTTTACTACAGCGCATACTAGGTTTTGCCAAATGTCCGCTAAAATATCAATGGAGACCTTGAAAAGTATCCT
Source organism: Eutreptiella sp. 'Long Island Sound 2002' (assembly GCA_964036045.1). Classification (NCBI taxonomy): domain Eukaryota; phylum Euglenozoa; class Euglenophyceae; order Eutreptiales; family Eutreptiaceae; genus Eutreptiella; species Eutreptiella sp. 'Long Island Sound 2002'. The sequence continues at coordinate 29,694,392 of OZ038379.1, read as the reverse complement.
ATCTGCACCTTCCAAATTCAAAGCAGTGGGATAGATTTCAAGAAATCTCAGTACTTTCGGCACGGAAAAATTTTTGCAGATTTTTGTTCGTACCCCCCTCCCCCTCGGGGGGTACCCCCTGAAAAAAGAATGCCACGGTGGTACCAGGAATGTTTTTTCTGGCGGCCCCCTGAGTCGTGATCTCTGACAGACGGACCTGCCTCCAAATGCACTGAAGAGATGTGCCTGCCACCCATACGCACACCGGCCTTTGCTTCTACTGTGCCCCCCCCCCCCCCTTATTGAGCTCAGTCCGCATGTTTCTGCACAGAAGCTCCCGAAGCACTACATTTCATTTTGGAGAGACATTTGTCATGTGGGACCGTCCGCGGACATTGAGCCTCTGTTTCGGATGGGTATGCAGGTCCCATATCAATCCCGAATGCTGTGGGCAGCTGTTGCTCGGGTTTCGCCTCTGCATTTATCTGTGACTGTTGCGGTGCAGAATTCACAAAGAGGCACTAAACGCTGGCCGCGGCCGAACGGAGGGCTCGGGACGATGCGTCCCAACAATGAAACAGTAAGCGACCGCTGTGGGAGGTTATGGGATTGTGGTTGGAGGGTGTGTGACAGCAGTGCAATTGTAAGTTGCCGCACGGTAGTGGGACTGCAAGTATGGCAGTGGGAGCTCAGTCGCCGTATTACCGCCATGCGCAGTTGTGCTTGAAGGCCCTTTCACCGAGGACTCAGCCGTGGGTTCCAGTCCCTCACAACCACCAGCACCAAAGCCAGTAGGTCCTGCCAACAAGGTCCGTGGAGTTTAGCTGACTGAAGGACAGAGTGTTTGATGGTCGAGGAGGAGGTCCACGTCATGTACAAGGGGTCTAGGAGGGATGGTTGCAGAGGATGCGGGTTACTTCCTCTGCCTCCTCCTCCCTTTCCCACCCTCCCTCACGTATTCCCCTGCTTGCCTTCTCCTTGGGTCGAACTTCGTGGGCGAACAGAATCTCGTCACAGCTCCTTTGCCTTCTTGTGTCTGCAGTACCGCTGTCACTGTTGCCACGGCTGAGAGATCTGGACGCGATGGAGGATGACTGCCGTGATGAGTCCACAAGTATTGCTATCAGTGCTGCGGGGATAGAGACCTTCCTGGGTTTAAGGCGCCGCGATGTTGCACTGTGCCAGTCCAGCCCTTGCCAGCAGCTTCCAACTGCTTTGAGAATGCCGGACACCCTTGAGCTTGCTCTGTTTACTGCATGTCATCCGTCTGTTACAAAGATCCTTTGAGTCCAGACTGCTTTGAGCAATGTTGGGGTTCAAATTGTCGCAAGCCTTTCATACCCTGCCTGCTGTATCAATGATGTCTTTCTCACCTGCGAGTCGCGCTCTTTCCAGAACTATCGTCTTAATTTTCCTCCAGTATTTTCGCGTCCAGGTGAGGAAGCTCTCATGAGGGGGCGTCCAACCAGGGGAAACCATCCCTGCCTCCGCCGTTTGGCAGAGCTTGACGATGTCAGGTGCTATGCTGTCGCCCACTGGAGAGTGGTACTGGACATTTCTATGACCATTGCAAAATCGGAAGCGCCATGGGGTTCTGTTGTGCGCCCAGGGGCATATACAGCTGCCTCACCAGACCTGACTGTAAGTGTGCAAACGCACACTTTTGCACACCCCACAAATACTGTCTCACTTGTGCCCACGAAATTGCCTGATCACGGGCACCAATGGCAAACCCTCTGCTCGATTTCCAGAACCGGACATTCACGTCACCCCTCACCGTCACCCGTACCACTGAACCACCATCCCGTCCGTTCACGTGCATCTGTTTGTCATGTCTTTTGTAGTGGCGTCGAAAATCGAGTCTGCTTCTTCGGGTCTGATGACGGATTATCGTTTTACGTCTTTCATTGGCCCCGTTGCAATCGTTGATCTGATTGTAAATGGTGTGCAGTGCCCTTTGCTGAAGGGCTTTGTGTTGGAGATGCTTACGCCCCCCTCTACATTAGGCCCAGTGGTGCATTAGATCAATGTTCCCGAGGGCACTCACTGTGGAACCGTCATGGCCATGATTCGACAGAATCTTTGAAATGGTGAGGCCCAGGACCTGTTGCCTGGCCACCCTACAGATGTCTGCTGTACCGACGTCCTTGGGAGTATGGGGGTTTCAGGTTGGGGACTCCAGGTTGGGGATTACACGTTGGGAATTCCAGGGTGGGGACTGCAGGATTGGGGTTCCAGGGTGAGGGTTCCAGGTTGGGGATTCGAGGTTGGAAATTTTATGTTGGAGATGCCAGGTTTAGGATTCCAGGCTGGGGATTTTAGGCTGGGGCTTCCATTTTGGGACCTCCAGGTTGGGCATTTGGGGTTTGGAATTCCAGGTTGGGAAATCCAAATTTAGGGAATCCAGATTGGGGATTCCAGGTTGTAGTGGTGAGTATCCCCGCTGGTAACCAGTACATTGCACTCCAGGTCGGGTTTGCTCAGTGTTCTGTCAAGACCTGTCCCAACACATGCCACTTCCATTGAAAGACAAATGTGCTGCACAACAGCATTCTCCCCGAATTTTCTTCTGCGTAACGTGCAGTGACTCAGTGTTGTTTTTCAAATGGTTGGATACTGGGGCTGGCACTGAGGGCTGTAAAGTCCAATCATTTACCTCAGGCCATGGCTTAGTGGCAACCCCGTCCCCCTGGAAGTGGGTGGGCTGGTCAGACGCCGAAAAAAGTGCGTGTAAAATCGGCCTCCAATTTCGCGCCTCTTTAGTGAATTTCTTTTTCCCCTCAGGAAAATCTTTCTCATGTATGTGGGTGGGTGGGCCGACCGGGGCTGGCCAGGGCTCCAAATGACCCCTTGCCTCCGGGGTCCCTTAGCAATGGCCTGATTTTCATCCACATGACCCCCCCCCTTCCCCACTCTCTTGTTCCGCAGTATGATAGTGTGCTTGATGTGCCCAGGGGTCAGAGGGCATGCACTGCACATGTACAGGACGCACAGGATAAGGACAAGACATGTACAGGGCACGACCACAGCATGTGTGCATGCATGGGGGCATGCACACAGGATGCATTGGTACGCGCAGAGGGCATGCACAGGGTATGTCAGACGACAAGACAACACTGAGTACTCACGGGGCACAACAGCACACGCATGAGCAAAGGTAGGGGGTCGCTTGTACAGGAAGCGGTGCACAGGGGTGTCTGGATTGGGGTGCTAAGGCTCACAGGGTGCCAACGAAAACGCGACGGCGATTCTAGCGACTCCGTACATTCCGCACAAACAGCTGGCGTAAGAACTCCCACGTCTGCGATCCAGGGCCAAATGACATGGGAACTACCACTGCTGGTATTTGTGCGCCCGTGTTTGCTGGCGCTGTTTATCTGCTGACCCGAGGGCCGTTGTTCCATCAGGAATGTCGGTCTTGATGAAGGAGCATGTCCGAAGCATGCGCATTGCGATTGCCATGTACAACAACCTGCTGGACTTGTCCCTGGAAGGCGTACCCGCATACAAGTTGCCACGTCAGGGCTACAGCCGCACCACAATCATCTTCAAATCGGCGCATCCGGGGCTGGTACCGCCTTTACTTGTGACATGCTTGGCCTTCGGCTGGTGGCAATATTTCTTTTAAAAAGAAGGGTCAATCCCCTGCTTTTGTGGTTTGGAAATGTGGAAAAGGGGTGACCGAGGCCGCTCCCACATGCGGCTGTACACATGTCTCAACGTCTCAAGTTCTTGTTTGGGGGACATCATTGTCTGATTTGCGTCCGCGTCTTTCAAGACAGTGCCCCCGCTCCCTCTCCTCTGGCGACCGAAAGCCCATTTGCCATGTGTGACACGAAGGTGCCATCCGCGTCGTTTGTGGCGGCTCTCACTCATGCTGTGGAGGAGGAACGCAGGACTTTGGGATCTGGTGGAGGCTCAATTCACTGCACAATTTATCAGTCGCTGTGCACCGCAGCCACAGTTTTTGCGGGCATTTGAAGTGGGGGAGTTGGGGGCGAGGCCGGGGTCCCTGACGAACGACTGGTCTCTGCTGCTGCGTGAAAGGGGTCCCCAGGTGAACAGCAGGCTACTGCCATTTGTCCAGGTCTGTCTTCTTGTCATGTGGCCTCGAAGTGGCCGCACAGTGACCAACAGCCAACGGCGTTTCTGCGGATGCGCCCATCGCATCGTAGAATTCCCTCTGTTCACGTTTCGTGCGCTTTCTCTCCGAAGTTGGTCACGAAGTTGGGTGGTGCAGATTGTTGGTGACTACAGCAGTAAAGCCCCTTCCCCTGCCCTCCCCCAACAACTTGGACGTGGGCTGATCACATTGACGTGCAGAGGCAGAGCCTCTGGGAAACATCGGAGTTGGGAAATGATGGGGGCTTTGTGGAGGTGGCACGCACAAAGGTCAGCATCTACCATCAGAATATCGTTCCATGGAGTTCCCCGATTCCGAAATTCAAATGCTGCGGCCGCAAACTGCATTGGCAACAAGGTGACCATACGGACAGCCATTGGGTAGTAGGCGTATTCTACTCCCTCTCTGGCCTGGGGTAAAGCACGTCTTGCCCGTCTTGCCTGCAGTGTTTTGGCAGAATTGACCTTTTCACCCCCCGCCCCGGGCAATGAGAAGTTCCAAATTCCTGGTTTCCAAAGGACAAGGGCTGTTTGAAGGCGACACAAAGTAAAAAGCTTTTTTTGTTGGGTTGCCTGAAATGGGCGACAGTTGTTTTCACTAATTCCTACACCAATTCCACAATCAGAGCCCAATTGGCTGCCGACCCTGAGTGCCTCGAGTGGAGAGTGGTTGACCCAATATGTTGGCGCTGCCGGTCAGAGGTTGCGGCTGCGGCCGTGGCAGGGAGTTGTTGCCAAAAGATATCGCCATCCAGTTTCTCCGTCTTGCGTTTGCCGGGAGGGGGGGGGGGGGGATGGGGTACTTGGGATGGAAGGATTTCCCAATTGAGGGGGGAAGGGTGGCAGTAGAGCGCCCTCGCTGGGCTCCATTGCTGGAGCCGGAAATGGCCCTGGGCGTCACCGGACCCCAAACTTCAGAAAAGTGAAAAACGGGCATTTTCGAACGAGGGGCGCCACCCGCACGCAATCAGTGGAGCACCACAAAATTGTTCCGGCGCCTTCCGCGTGGCAGTTGGGGCCCCGCAATTGGCCCGGGAGCTGGGCTGGCGTTGCTGTCTGGCTATGGTCGCGTCAGTGGCCCAGGATTGCCACAATACTTCTCCAGAAGAGGCACAACGACAGCACATCCACAAATACCACGAAGCAAACATGAAATGGCCAGACACCTCCCCCTCGGCATCTAGCTCCCGCCAGAAACCCCCGCTATCTGTATATCTGGGTGTATCTGGGTGTCTGTCTGTCTGTCTGTCTGTCTGTCTGTCTGTCTGTCTGTCGGTGTGTCGATCGACTTTTGCTTGCTTTTGCGGCTACTGCCACATGCCGGTGGGTCCGCCGCTTGCAGATGCATTTGGCGTCTCGCGCCGCTTTGGCATGCATGGAGATCGTTTTGCTGTTGCGAAATTGTTTGGTTTTGGTTGAGGGACTGCATCCATGTTTCCACCCGGAGTCAACAGCTCCAGACCTCCAATGCAGACCCCATGCGCGGTAGAACGCTGGCAAATGGCGTCCCTGCATCTAGTACCAAACCAGCCGCTCCGCCGTAGCTAGCTGGCCCCGGATTGTCTCGGCCGCCCCCATCCATGCCTATGTGCTCGCAAGCAAAAAACGAACCCCCTGGGGCGTTGGTGCGGGTGGTCTTGTTGTCCATCCCACAGCGTGTCTGCTGTCTGTCCTGCAGTTGGCGTTGCAGTGGTGTATTCGGTTGCAGCAGACGCTTTTGGAACACCAGTGGCCCCCAGATCTGTTGGAGCATCCGGTGTGCATGTGTGCCTTGCTGGATGCACATACAATTTTCCAACGGTGCGGATCGCAGACAAGTTTGAAGATTCGGTGTTTGGGTTCAATTTTCGAGACCATGTACAGTCGCTGTGAATGTGGCGATCCACTTGCGCCGTGTACACGTGTATGCCGCTTGAAGGCTGGAGAATTTGTGTTTGATTGAGGCTTGATGATCTGTGTTTGATGGCCTGCGCTATGATATGTGTCTGATGGGCTCCTGGATGATCTGTGTTTGATTGTCTGCGGTTTGTGTTTGATTGATTGCTGGATGATTTGTGTTTGATGGCCTGCTGGATCATCTGTTTTTTATTTACTGCTTGATGATCTCTGTTTGTTAGGCTGCTGGAAGGTGTGTGCTCAATTGCCTGATGGTTGACACATGTAGCATTGCCTGTGGTATGATTCGTGTTTCATGGCCTCCGCGATACTTGTTTTTCATCGACTGTTGGATGATCTGTGTTTTGGTTGGCTGGATGCCCTGTCTTTGATTGACATATGGATGATCTGTATTTTATGGCTTGCGCTATGATCCGTGTCTGATGGGCTCCTGGATGATCTGTGTTTGATTTTGATTGGCTGTGATCTGGTTTGTACCTGATGGCCTGCGGGACGATTTTTTTTTTTGATGGCCTGCGGGATGATCTGCGTGATATTGCCTTTATTCCGCTGGTGGGGGCCATCGGCACCAAGCGGATGTCGAGCGGTGGCGACGATCGGCCGCATCTCCTCCTCCTCCTCCTCCTCCTCCTTTTCTGCATGATCTCTGTTTGATCGCCTGCTTTATAGCCTAGAAGCTCTATTCCTAGCCTTTTCATCGCCTGTGACCACTATTCCCAGGGTGATAAATCCTTCTCCGCAATCTGGAGGAACTTCTTTTAGCCTTTCAATAGCCCAGGTGCAAAGACAGGTTATCCAGCAGTCAATCCAACACTGATCATCCAGCAAGCAATCGACCGTAAATAATCCAGTAAGGCTTTATTGCCCGTCGTGCAGAGTCGGGATCCAGTAGCGAGCGCGCACTGTGCGTCCTTTGGTGTTTTTTTGGGGGGTTGGGCACCCTCAGCACTATCCCCAGATTCCGCCTCTGAACGGTAAGAAATCGATCACAGACCCCTCAGCCACACTTGTTGTTCGATGCGGCCATACGTGATTTGCTTTAGTGGTGTCGATTGATCCAAATTGGTAAGGCTCTTGTTCCTGAAACAGTCGAGTCCAACGTTTTGAGATAGCGGGTACATCATTTGATCAAATCTCTTGGGGGGACAGATGTTCGGGGCCGGAACCGGACACTGTTTTGTCACATGCACGCAGCGTGCGCGTGCGACAGTACCAGCACGGTAATCCTTTGCCCGTTCCAATGCTCAGTTCCGCCCCCAACACCGTGCCATGCTGTTCTGACCAACGCCCTCTGCAGTTATGTGAACCGATTTATTACAAGGCAAAGCTAGTGTTCCGTGGGCTCAGAATCCAAACTGGCATTCATTCATGTGAGGTACGTAGGCAGATGTCATGCCTCCGGTGTTGATGCGAAGCAGGGGCAGGGCATATATTGGTTCAACTCAGTGCAGTGCAAATTTTGTGCCGTGCGCTGAGGCCTGGCAAAATGGTATAGTTTGTATATGCTCAGCCCTATATACAATACCAATAGTACAATGGTACCAATGGTACTGTGTACATGTATATGGTATTGTATCTTGACGTGCCGTGAAGTGGTGCAGTACGGCAGTTGTGTGGCACCGCACAGAGGTTGCAGTACAATGTGATGCTGTGGGGTCTGGTGGGGCCTTATCTTGTCTGCTGCCTTTCCAGCGGTGCTTGTGCCGTCCTTGGGGTGTGGCGTTGGTGCTGTGATGTCGTGCAGTGCGGTGCCGTCGGTGCAGTGTGCTGCTGTCCTGTGGTGGTGCTCAGCCGTGCGGCGCGATGCGGGGTTTGCTGTCTGTGTTGGGGTGGGGTGGGGTGGGGTGGGGTGGGGTGGGGTGGGGTGAGGTGGGGTGAGGTGAGATGGGGTGAGGTGAGGTACTGTAGCATGGTGCATCTGATCGATGTTGCGCAGTGCACTGTGGCGTTGAGCTCATTTGCCTGCTGGCGCTCAGATTGTACCCACACTGAAGGATGGAGAGCAGGCAGGGACGACGGAGGAGCAAGAAGTGCAGCGCGCACACGATCTTGCCCGTGCCTCCTACTCTGGGGAGATCTTGATCACCAAACAAGTGTATGAAGAGGTCCCTCCCAAGCTGCATTTTCCAACCCTCCAAAGCACATGCTCCGCCATAGGGCCTTGCAAGGGCCCTTGCGCCTGTTCGCCAGTCCCGCCAACCCATCTGAAGCAGCACGCTCGCGTGCCCTGTCGTTTCATTCCTGAAAGGGGTCCTCCCTCCGTCTTAAACGCCAGTCTGGCAATGCCCAGCCCTCAGTCCTCAAACCAACAACAAATTCCGGCCTTGCCCCCCATTCGCTTCAAACGAGGCGACTGAGAAATGTACGTCCGGATCCCCAAGTTCAGGCTGCACTCATACACAGGCCTCGCACATGAGGGAGGGGGAACATTTGGTTTGGAAGAGGCTTTAGCCTGCTTTTGATGTGATTGGCTGATGGACAATCGAGGCCAATGGATGCATGGAGGTCTTTTGAGAAGAGGGGCAAGTGGCACTGCCTCCTTTTTTTTTAGAGAGCGTTTGTGTTTGAAAGATTTCTGACACAGGCACCTCCCAAACAGTCGCATCCGCTGATCACTGATCGTAATTGGGTCAGACAGTGGCGTGGGTTTGCGCTGACACGAAGCACCGCTGTACAAAGTGGAGTTGCAAGTCCTCAAGGAGGAGGCACAGTGCTCTGTTGAAGGCAGCCCGCAAATGCTTTGTCTGAATGAGCCGCTGCTCTATGATTGTTGGATTGGTCATGATGGAACCGCTTCTGTGTACTGGCGGTGAGGGCAGAAGGAGAGAGGGCAAGTGAGTTCTGGCTGGCACCGGAGGACTGTAATGACTCTCTCCAAGTGATTCGATTGCCAGGGGCATGGTTTGGAGCGCCTAGGCCCTAGGCTCTTGGTCTCAGTCTCCAGGTTTCATTTTTCGTGGCACAATGCAGTGTGGTGTGGCTGCAGAGAGGCCAGTCTCATACAATACCACACCACACCACACCACACCACACCACACCACACCACACCACACCACACCACACCACACCACACCACACCACACCACACCACACCACACCACACCCTGAAGGAGCCCCACTGCCCACTGCCCCTCGCAGTGCGGCAATGTACTGAGGATCTTCACTGCCCACTACCCCCCTCAATGAGGTAGTGTACCGAAGGATCTCCACTGCCCACTGCCCTGCAGTGCAGCTGTGTAGTGAAGAACAAGGGGGGCGGCCTGCTCCAATTCCAGACCCCCCCCCCCCCTCCAGACCCCCCCAAAGTTTTCGAACCCGTCTTTTTGGAATTTGAGATTTTGGGAGAAAGGGTCGGCGCTGAAGGCGCCAAAATTTTTTTTGCCCTTCCTGAGACGGTATTTTTTTTTCCCCACCCTATGTGTCTATGCTCAAAATACTCAGAATTTTGTGGAGAATTCAAAAATGTTTGAAAAACACAGAAAATGTTTTTGACCCTTGACCTGACCTCCTCGTCTGACCTTGGCTGATGGGCTGAGCTAATGGGCAATTTTTTCTGAAAATCTTTTGTACCCCATTTGTGTATGTTCAAAATGATCAGCGCGTCATGGGGATCATTTTGAGGTATGTATGTTGGGGTACCCACTGACCCCCCTCTAGGCAAGGCATTGCACTTGCTGCGGTATTGTGCTGCTCTGGCCCGGCCGGGACCGCGGGCAACTGCTCCTGAAGGGGTGGGACCTGGCAGATGACACCATGACACCATGACACCATGACCCCCCTCTAGGGACCCCGGCGCCTGACCGCCCGACCCACCTACCCCCCCCCCCCTCCCCCCCCCTCCAGACCCCCAAAAGTTTTCGCACCCAGTTGGGGTCTAGAATTTTGAACAGGCCGCCCCCCTTGGTGAAGGATCTCTAATACCCACTACCCTCTGTAGTGAAGCAGGGTACTCAAGGATCTTCACTACCCACTGCCCCGTGCAGTGAGGCAGTAAACTGAAGGAACCCCACTACCCCCTGCCCCCCCTGCAGTGCGGCAGCGTACTGAAGGATCCGCACCGCCCACTACCCCCTGTTGTGCAGTAGTTTACTGAAGGATCCGCACTGCCCACTGTCCCCTGCAATGCGGCAGCATATTGAAGGATCCGCACTGCCCATTGGCCCCTTTATTGAGGCAGTGTGCTAAAGGATCCCCACTTCCCACTGTCCCCTACAGTGACACATGGTGGCAGCGAAAATCCTTCAGTACACTACCGCAGTGCAGTGGGCAGTGGGCAGTGGAGATCTTTCAGTACACTGCCACACTGCAAGGGGTAGTGGGCAGTGGGGCTCCTTTAACACGCTGCCGTGCTGCAAGGGAGGCACAAAGGCGTGGGCCTAGCAACAACTTCGGTTGCACCAGCAGGCAGGGAGGCAACGGGTCCCCAAGGAAGCCCTGGACTGATGCCGCCCAGCACCAGAGACAGTGGTGGCCCTCTGCCATACGTGCACCACACACTACACACAGCACGTGTTCAGACACACAACCCTCCCGTTTTGCGTTTTCCCATGTGCAAGACATCCCGGCCATTGCCATTTGGTAACAGCGCCTTGGGCACACCCTACACCACACCTCCACTTGCTGTGAATCAGGCCCAGGGTTATGTGGCGCTCATGTATCATCCGACCATTGAGGCTGTGCAGCGGGTGCTTCGTGGTGAAGAAGGGTCTTTCTTTCGTGTATTTCCCTCTTCGTTGGCCGAGCGATGTTATCTACACGAGTTCTTCGAAGAGTGCGCTACCTGGCAGGCAGAAGATGCTGACATTGATGGCGATACGGAGGCGGAGTTGTGGATGATGTGGGAAGGAGGCCTGTCAGGCGCTCAACAACGTGCGTCTTCTTGCCCTCCTGAACTTTCCCATTGATAACCCAAGTGGTGCCCAAAGCCGGTGTTCAATACTGTGCTTGAGCTGGATGTGTTTCTTTCGTGTGTCCCAAGGCGCTGGGCCGCCCGCAAAGCGGTCCAAGATTTTTGCCCTGGCCGGCCCCGTCCCCAAAGTGCATCGCGGTTTCGGAAGTGGTCTTCGTGTCGGCTGCTTCTACACTGTCCCCAACCACTGACCTCCGGGCTGATCGATGTCCAACCTCCTGCAAAACCACAAGGACCGGCAGCTTGCTGCTTCCCCACCACCACCACCACCACCACCACCACCACCACCACCACCACCACCACCACCACCACCACCACCACCACCACCACCACCACCACCACCACCACCACCACCACCACCAAGTATAGAGCCAGGGTTCAAAAAACTCCGAGAGTTTGCCAAAGGCAATGCCAAAGTGAGGGTCTGTGTCCGATGTGTAACGACCAGGAGGCATGACCAGTGATGCACGCGCTCATGCACTGCTTTCATAGACAAAGGGCAATCCAAATGTCTCGTTCTGAGGGTGCATGTCCGTTGTGCCTGCATTGTGTTGCGCCCGTAGCTGTACGGCCCCACTTACCACTACATCTTTCACGGTGAATGCGTGTTTCCTCAGGCGTCACCACGGGGGATGATGGCTCACCTCATGTTTCGAGTCCCAGACAGACCGACGCACAGCCCTTCGGAGGTGTGTTGCTTCGGGAAGGGCACAACCAGTGGACCCCTCGGACCTTGGGGGTTGCATGCTGCTGCCAGTCGACTGGACACTTCTCGTGCACTTGGGCAAATTTTTTTTCAGAACGCCCACAAACAAAAGGGAAAGGAATGAAAGGCATTGTGGATGGGACTTCCCACCAGATTCATCGATGTTTTCTTTTTGCTCCAGTTGTGAATAGTGTTGTTGCAGTCGCGCTGTAAGTGTATGTTACTTTGTCACGTGTATCCCACTGTGATGCACTTTTTCTCAGCAGCTGATATGTCACCGCACGGCATGCAAGGCGATCACTTCAGTCCGTCAGGGGAAAAGTTGCATCACAGGCATCCACGTGGCCGACATGGAAAGAAGGTGGACCATAGTGGAAGGTCAGCAGTGCCCCGAGGCAAACGAACATTTGGGTACCAGCGCAGTCTGTCAGCATCCCCGCGGGACGATGAGACGATGGTCCCGCAAATTCCGACCGTACGGGCGGAGGTACACCATCTTCTGCAAATGCTGTTGGCGACACGTGCCACACACAGTGTCCAGTCAAGACCTCATCGTGCCCCAACTAACGCGCACTCGGCCCGCATCTCATCTCATCTCATTCTCAATCAAAAGATGGCGAAATCTGCTATTTGAGTAGCATGCGCAATGACACCGCTTTGAGATAATTCATGTGTGCACCCCGCCTCCGCTTTGTTGTGTCCACTTCGTTTCGTGTCATGCTGACACGGAATGTCATGGTGGTCATGGTCGATTTTGAAATGATGCAGGCAGCACTGGCGCAACGACAATGAAATTATCCGTTGGATGGTAGACTCGCAAGAGACAGATCTTAGGCATTTGCAAGATGGTGTTAAATCGAGATGACTGAATTGATGGTGACCAGGGCCCGATTATTGTGGTTTCCCCCCGCTTTTATCGTGACTCAGGCAGGAGCAATTTGGGTTATGGATCGTTGCCTTGGGTCCACCACAGCTCCTTATGCTTGTCATTTGAAGGTAACCTGTGTTGTTGTTCTCAGACACGTGTCATCTCCGGTGTCAATGCAGTGCTCTTTCCTTCGACTGGGTAGACTTCTGTGTGCAATCCACAAAGCTGTTAAGGACAGCCGTCACTAGTACCCGTGGTAACCACACGGCCTTCTTCAAGCATACAAGCTGGAAATGAACGTTTGAAGGGCTAGGTTGATGGGCCAAAATGTGTCAAAACGGGCTCAAAATTGGCTCATTTCGCTTGTTTGACCATCACAATTTGTGTGGGATCATTCTTCGAAAAACGCGTTTTTAACCCTTCTTTGACCCCTTTTTGGTCCCAAAATGGCCCATTTTCAACCGCTACCCCTCTTTTGTTCGACTGCCTCTGGCTTTTACAATGGCTTAATGGCCTTATCCAACTTCTTCTGATGCCCACGCTCGTGTCCATTTGCCCCTGCTCCGGCCATGTGTGCTGTTGCAACAGATGCTGTGTGTCTACAAGGCGATGCTGACACAAACCAAGACCATGGATTTGACGAAGGCATGGAAGCACCGTGTCATGCAGCGGCTAGAGGGCTGCGTGGCAATGTGTCTCGATCCGTTGGTCCCGGAGAAAGACTTGATTGTGCCTGTGTTTGGGCTGGACCGGAGAGAAACAGTGACTGTGGAAACCGTTTGGGAGGTGTGCGGCTCTCGGCCCTGTGGAATGAGGACTCCTCGCAGTGCATACGGTTGATGCATGCAGCGCTCAGCCGTGCAATGATGTGTCAAACCAGGAGCAGGATTCACACAGCACTACGTCGCTCTCCCCTTAAATCCGGCTGACAGCAAGCAACACGTAAGTCTCCGGACCGTTTTGTGAATCTTGAAGCCACTTTACCGAATCTTGTTCCTTGACATGTGCACTTTGCGGAATCCCACAACGGACCAAGGCATCCCAGGCCATTGACGTTTGCTGGCAAGGCACCTGCCAGAGTGGCCAGAAACAGCTAATTTGAGACCAACATGGCCCCCGAACCGCCTGAAGGTTTCCAAATGCAGAGGAACCAATGGATTTTGCCACAACTGCAGTTTGTGTTCCAAGCTTGCTAATTCCAAGAGATCTAAGATTCGGCCATGTCTCCCGCGATGTGGCTCAAAACCGGTTACGAGCGCACCGAGCTCCCAAAGCCCCGACTTTTTGTTGTTTGCATCATCGAAACGCTGCAAAACGACATCTGGACCGCTGTCCTGGTGCGTGCTTGGGTCCGTCCAGCCACTTGATGGAGCCAAATAATCCACGACAAAATGGGTCCGATGCGGTTAAGATGGATAGCGAATAGCGATATCGCTGTGTGCAAATCATACGAACCGACAAGTTGCGGCTGGACGAGGTGTCTTCGCAACTGGGTGTTGGGCCACGTAGCAAGATGCGATGCTTGTGTTTGTGGCCTGTACACATATGGCCTGCCCTACTGCCGTGTTTGGGGGGCCTCTCAAAGTTGGGGATGGGGGGTGTTGACTAGAGGACATGTACATATGACTGATGTCAACCCCCCCCCCCCCCCAAAGGGGCTGTCGGGCTCCCCAACCCACGGGCCTGCGGCCCGTCCAAACCACATGGGGGCAACGAAAACACGTTCTCTAAAGCCCGCGGGGGTGGCAGATCTAAAGAGGGCTCTCTCCCTTGCGTCGCCCCGGCTAACTCTCTTTGAATCTGCCACCCCCACGGGCCTTGGCGGTGCTCAGGGGTGATTAGGTGGCAACTCCAACCCTGTTCCCCTCAATAATGTGTACAAATTCATTGCCAAGTGGCCTTGGGGCCCTACGATGGCCCTAGGGGGGGTGGGGGGCAGAGTTGACCCATGCCATACATATGTGGACGGGCGGGTTCGGTTTAGGCGGGAGGTACGTGTACGAGCAGTCCAATGGTTCAGTTTTGATTGATTGTTCACACGTCTACTTGGGAGTATGTCTTTGCATTGCAGGGGAGGCAGGGATGGTGCCCTCCCACAGGTATGCGGCTGCATGCCCACTCCCATGGATTTCAGGATGCAAGAAATGTGATCATGTCGCAGAAGCAGAAGATCAAGACCCTCAACGACAAGCTGCGTCTGGCCCAAAGCAACCACCCAAAAGACATGATCCTTCTGCATCGGGTATGCGTTGGGTTTGGCACAGTGTGCAGAGTGCCTGATGGTCCTGAAGGCTGCGTCGTCGCGGCCTCTGTTGCGGTCCTTGTCGGGGATCGCATGTTGGTGGCAGCTTGGCCCTGCGACCCCAGTCCCCTCGTGCCCCTCAATCCTGCCGATTTCTGTCTCCCGGTGCCGTGTGGTGTTGCTCCCCTGCGGCTGCCTGCGGCTGTCGGTTGCCGGTCTCCAGAGGGTGGGCGCCACCGCGCAATGTCTGGCGTTGGGGGGTCATCTGTCGTTTGGTTGTGGACGGCTGTTGGCCTGGCGGTCCACTGGGCCGGAGGTTTCTAGTGGAGGGGCGCATGCGATCGGAGCGGCTTGTGGGGCTGGGGGAGAGGCTGTTGGGGCTGGGGGCGGCATCGGGTCTGCATTGGCGTAGGGACGCTCCCCAGGCCATCACGACAACCACGACTTCTTGTGTCGTTTTACGTGATGGTGCGTAGATATATGCGGTCGTAGGCAGTGGTGAGCGGCCGTCATGTGGCCTCAGTGCGACCCCATAGCCGGACTGGCATCCAGCACCGAGATGGCAACTGCCCCTGCACGGTAAAGACACCCCCCGACAACGCACCCCGGCACCTCAGAGGCCCGCCGGCCAAGACAAGGTCTCGTCCACCAACATCATCAACTGGGCACTAGCCAATGCCTGAATGCCCCTCATACACACAAGGCACCCGGCCCCAGATGACGCTAGCCACACTCCTTCTGCACTGTGCCCGTCATCCCACGCCCGGTCCAGCGATATGCGGTCTGCCAGACATGTCCCGTGGGCATTGCGCAGGCCCTGCGGATCTACTTCCGATTGCTCAAAGACTACGTCGAGAGCTTCGTCCCCGAGCCGTTGTACGTGTTGACGGAGAGCGAGTTGGTGTACCGTTGGGTCACTACCTGCGGAGAGGTACCACTTTGAGCCGGCCCCACCGCCAATCGGCCGTCACCCGACCCAACGCTGCATTCTGTGCCCCAGTGGCATTGCATTGCAAACAGGTGCTGCTCCACCTGTTTGGGCCTGTTCCTGCGATCAAACGTGGGAACAGTATTGAAAGGGGCCGCGCTTGAACGGACTCTTTGAGCCATTTTGTGGGCCTTGTGGTCTTGTAGGTCCCATGAATATGACCCACAAGACACACACACACACGACACACAACCTCCAAAATCACAGAAATCTCGTTAGTGTACCGCACAATCCCCGGATCTCATGTCCACCGCCCGCATCCCGCGAGGTCCTTGACTTAGCACCGCCGGGTCTGGGGGGCCCAAGAGCGACGGAGCTCGTCTCCGCAACAGTTGTGTACCGGCGGTGAACAGGAATCCTGGGCGTCCGGCCCTCCCATCCTTTGAAATGGAGGGAAGTTCTGTGACCGCACCGCCCCAGAGACACAAGCGGTACCGGCACTCGCACGTACGCCCGCTGGGCCCTGTACCCAGCGATAGTTCCGTAAACTGTCTCTTCAAGTGGCCTTCTGCTGCTGCACCCGTTGCTGTGGTCTGGCGCTAGTGTCAGTGGGACCGGCTGTGGACTTGTGGCACCGCTGGACATTGGGAGGGTGACGAGCTGACACCCTTTGAACTTGGGGCTGAGAACTGACAGTCAGTGGTCGCCCCGGCGCCGGGTGGGCCTCTGCGTCGCAGCATGCGGCAGCACGTGTCCTGCCCCAAGAAGGGATTTTCCGTGACACCGGCCGGAGTGCGGGCGTCTGGGACCCGCAGCCGTGGTTGCTGGACCCGCCGCGGGAGGGGCCATGGCGTACCACGGGGTGAGGGCTTGCTGGCTTTGAGGCCCGGAGAGGCTGTTGTGGAGTCTGCGGTCAAGGGACGCCTGAGAAGTGCCGGAAGAAGCGGGCCAAAGAATACCCGATAAAGATCAGTAGCAAAGAGTGCGGGAAAGGGAGAGTGGCTGTCATTTGGGTCTGATTCAATGGCGGGGAAGGTGGCACCCACAGTGCAGCCTCCAAGTCTGGACCGGGGGTTCCATCGAGCGGGCCACTGATCAGCCACTCCTCTGGCGCTGTGGCCGCTGAAGAAACGTTGGGGCGTCGAAAAGGGCCATGCTTTATTTCATGGAGTACGAGGCACATGATGTGGGTATTCTGCCTCCCAGCGCTGGTCCCAAGAATGCCCTTTTTGAATTGTGCGGCCCGAGTGACCGCCGAATGCCGTCCTGGGATCCGTCCATTGAGCCCAGGCCCGGCCCGGCGCCTCTATTCCACCCCCCTCCGACCGGAGCGGAACACCCCAGTGTCCCACCTCTGCCCTCCCCCCCCCCTCCCCGGGTTAGCCCCTGGGTCTCCCTCCACCACTCCTTCACCATCTCCGCGCTGTGTAAACAGATCTATGTACCCGCCGGTTTGTCACTGGCTGTCTTTCACACATGCCCCTCCTCTCTACACGTCTGCTGCGCACGCTGAGCGCCGTGCTCTGCAGGGTCTGCTCTGCTCTTGGGGGTGTCTGTACATGGGGGTTGGGTGGGGGGGGGAGGGGGGTACAAAGGGTGTGACTAGTCTGGGGCGAGGGAGCAGACCCCCACCAACACTTTGTTGGCAAGGGCCAAGACCGCCTGGCGAGGCAGTGATGGCCCCCAGGACCCGGGCACCATGGGAGTGCTCACCCACCCAACGGCCCTGCCAACTGCTGGGCCCCGCCAACGGAAGTAGAGCGCTGGGCCAGAGGGCCGCCCAAGTGTGGGGTCCCAAGTGTGTGTGTGGGGGGGGGGTGAGAACGAGGCAATGCCGTCAAAAGGAAAGGGGTGCGAAATGCACTTCTTCGGCACTGTGCCTTGATTTGGGTCTTGTTGGCAGTCTCTGGGGATGGAAGGGTCACATACAGAGTTTTGGCCAATTGCATCCGCTGTTGACCTGTCGCTCTGGGCTCAGGTTGCGAGAACTTTTTTCTTGCATTTGGAATCTCCACGTGATGCCATTGTCTGGCCGTCGAGGGCTCAGAAGTGCCGATATGATTCGGGTGCCTCGGCGGTGGGGGTGGGGGGTGGGGGTTCACAATGTGGCAATACCACTTTGACTGCATCTGCAAATGCTCGGTGTGCCTCCAGCTCTGCACAGGGCCAATGGCAAATTGTGGCGCACGTGGCACACCAACCAGCACATGATCAACCCTGTCAGCTCTTTGAGGCGCTGGAGGTTGACAGTAGAGGGGGAGAAAAGCTTCGTGTGTTGGGAAATTTTGTCAAATATGTGGGGCACATCCCCGAGGATGGCAAGCGGGCATCTTGCAAAGAGGATGCCCTAAGATGCTGGAGTCAGAAAACACGGAAATCCCCAAACAAATGAAGGGAGGGTTTGGGGGCTGAGTATCAGATTTGGCACACCCCCTGCTACAATCCCTCTGGCAACTATCAATGTGAGAAGCCAGTGCCCTGATAGCCCCCGGGACAGGCGCAGGAACCCCCCACAGAAGCGCAAGCGCATTAGGCGGTCTTCAAAGGAGGCAGAGATTGAATGGTCTGATCCGGGGCTTTTTTGACATGTGGTCTACAGACCAGCCAAGCACTGCGTTTTAAGCCCCTTTTCTGCCTGTGTGCCATGTGTTGCTGGCCTTTTGCGTTGTGTTGCTGCAGTTGATGAAAGAGAGAGGGACGAATCGGGACCTTCACAAAGGAAAGATCAAAAATCTGTGGAAGTATGTGACTGATCTGATCGATTGCACACCCAGTGGGCCCACTGGTATGAGTACGAGCTGGCGGGGGTGTGACCGTACCCCCCCCCCCCTTTCCAATCTCCCACCCCTTGCAATCCCCCCCCCCCCCGGGAGACCGTCACTTCCATGTTTTTCTAGTTAACATGTATTGTGCTGGTTTGTGTTGCCCATCTGCTTTACGCATGGCCTTGCATTGCTTTCCCATTACTTCAAATCAAGCACCTGTGTGTGTTCTGTGGTATTCTGTCTCCAAAGGTGTTGTATGGGTGTGTTGTGTTGCTACTTCAGACCCAAGATGTTTTCTCCCGGTGACCATGTACGGTACCACTGACGCACACTTGGTGCACATGTGTTGGCCACTGTTGTGGGCCCTTCACCAAATGGGCCACAGTTTTGCCACATTCCGTACATACACCCTGGTGGGGTCACTCCGGTGCCTCCTCCTCATCAGCCAGTGCAACACACCCCGTGCTTGTCATGCAAACTGAGGATTGGCAACAGTGCAAAGTGAGTTATTCTCGTACCCAGAAGTTCTTTTCCGTTCCTTTGGATCCTCAATAACATTTGTGTTGGATGAAACACATTAGCACCGCATCAACGCAAAAGTCGCTTCACACGTGTTCTCTTTGCTTGCATCAGTGGAGGGTACCACAGTTTGCCTTGAAATACCCTTGCAACCTCCCCCCCGCCCCTGAGAGACCGTCACTTGGCGACCGTCTCCCCCCCCCACCCGGGAGACCGTCGCATGCTAACCCGGGAGTTTGCAGGGGGGGGGGGATGATAACACATAGGGGGTACGCAGCAGCAGACCTCACAGTACCAGTGACGTGGCATGGGCAAAGTTTGATTACCGGGCCAAATTTAATCCTAACTCCCGGTGCAAAGAGCATTCCCCTGCTACACGGGGAAAAACCAGACCGACTTTTTTTTTTACGCCGGCATTCAGGCGGCATAAACCATTTTTGGGGCCATTACAAAAGCGGGTGGGAGCCACTACCACAGCAATTTCTCCATTGATTCTGCCGGGTAACTGTCCGACGGTAGCAATTCGAGGACAGGCGGTGCGTACAGCAGCCCACCAGCGGCACGCATGTGCTGAAGTGGACAGTGGGCAGCACGTGCAGGAGCAAGTATTGAGGCTCCGCTTCTGCTGAAGTAGGCAGTGAGAAGCCGCGCAGTGAGGCACAGCATGTGCAATCATTGCAATATGTGTTTTTCTTCCGCACGTGAGCGGCAACAATTCAAACTCTCAATTTTTTTCACAAATAACCAGCGGTTTTGTCTCCATCCAAGGCATGAGCTGAGGTGCCTCACTGGAAGCAGAGGCGTTCTTAGATGACTGCAAAACAACACCAATGGGGCTTTTAGCGAAACTTACAGTACATTTGCTGCAGAGGCACGAGTTGTGCTTTCACACGTCTCGACAGAGCACGTCTCGAATGGGCATTTGTGCATTTCTGACTTTCTTTGAGTGACGCAGATACCAAATGCCTAGAATATTGGGGTAAACAATACCTCTTTTCTGCCAAGGATTCATTCATCCACACAATGGAGTCTTCGCTGCAATAGTTCCCTCCAACATGGCGTCAACCTACCGTCTGCTCGTTGTTTGCACTTTTGTACCGGATTCTTATCAGAGATTTGACAAATTTTGCCCTTGATACGGATCACAAGGAGCAGATTTTTAAAGGGGATAATGGAAAGCTTTTCAGGTGCCTGTTTGTGTGGTTGCGTAGCGCAGATGTGTGTGGTCTATCTGTATGAGTGTCTGTGTGTGTGTGTGTGTGTGCGCACGCGCACGCGCACGCGCATGTGTGTTTCATATGCATATTTGTCTGTTCAGATGCCTTGGTATGCGCCTATGTAGGTACAGAGGCTGTGTATGCATCGGGTGCGTCCATCCAGATTCTTGTAAGATTCCATGCAATTGTGTGAGGGTGCAGGGTTTCATTTTGTGCCCACTGGAATCTACACCTGTGTCGCAGTTTGTGAATATTCACATGTCCATGGTTTTCTTCGTCCTCTTGGGTACCCTGACACAGTCATGGTTTTCTGTTAGCCTCATGTCACGTGGCATGACTGTACGTCAGCTCCTCCACAACACATTGCAGAACAATTTGCTCCGCCAGTCGCTGGTAGAGGGCACTACCACCACCCACAACCACCACCCACAACCACCACCCACAACCACCACCCACTACCACCATGCACAGCCACTACCAGGAGGGGAAAAATTTGGGCGCGGGGAAAAGTTGTTTGGACAAATTTCGAAGCCCTCCCTCGTACCAAATATTTCCTTCAATTTTAAGGATTCTTTGTGCCATATTGAGCCAGAAGGTGCCATAACGACACCTTTTTTTTTTCACTATGACATGCACACTCTGATGTTACAGTTCTGCTAGATCGTGATGTAGCTTAGTTGGTAGTTGCGCTAGGTTGGGGTCTAAGGGTCCTGGGTTCAAACCCAGCTTAGGGTATATTTTTTGCTTCGCTTTTTTTGGCCTTTTTTATGTCTGCACATCTGAACGTCACCTGAACGTTGTATTTATGCCCCCCTGCCTGCACTGTGCCTGCACCTGCACCTGGGAGGGAAGGTAACATAGAGATGAGACGCGGTGTCGATTGACACTGTGTTCTCTGTAGGTCTGCACTGCCGTGGACGTTGGTGTACATCTAGCAGGCTGAGCAATTGCCAAGTGATCTGCAACTGGCCTTCGAGTGGTCCAGCACTGGTACACCTGTTTGCCATGTCCCCACGCAGACATGGATCGTTTTGTTGTACCAAAGGCTGTTGTTGAGGCTTCAGAGGTGCAGCGCCGGTTGCAGCAAGCAGCGCAACAGTACCATGCATCACAGTGCAAAGGGAAGACCAGAGAATCATACAAGAAGAAAGAATGGGCTGACTGGTCTGTTGAAAAACGAGTTGCCTGTGCACAAGAGTATGCCCGTAACGGAATTTCATCCACTAGGAAGTAGCAGCAAGGGGCCGCATACCAAATTTTTCCTTCATTTCTAAGGAGCAATACCAATTTTTTACCCCTTTAATTTTGGTCATCCGAAAAAAAAACCTCTTAAAATTTTTCCCCTCCTGGTAGTAGACAGCAGTAGACATGGAAGGGTTTTGTGCCGACCTCATACTGCGTGGTGAGGAATCTGCATTAGCCCAGGTTGTGTCGAACTGACATGGCACCCCTGGATTGCGAGGTGGACTACCGATAAGCCCCAAGAATACTATTAGCAGAGGATTTGGGATGTATATGTGAAAGCAGTAGCATTGGATTCGTGGGTCCAAGCGACCGTGATGACCAGTCCCTCTCTGAGTAAAGCAAGGGCAGAAAGAGAGAGGATCCCCGGTTCCGTAGGCACCCAGGTTGGGCATGGCAACTAAATTGGGTGGCAACCCGGGAGCATTCCCTCTGTTGCATGCAGGTAAGCAACAATGGGCTAGGGGAAGGAGAAGGGGGCACACAATACAAGGCAACCCACCACCATTTTTTGCCGCTATTTGCCGATGCTGCCCAACCCTGCCGGCCCCTTCCCAGCCCTGCCTCTGCCCAACCAGCCCAGCTCTGCATCGTGGTGCACATTGCCCTACCCTGCCCAGCCCCCTGCAGTTCATCTTTGTCTGGGTCACCCACACCCTTCCCCATGGGGCAGGCTACCCCTCAATCTGGCAGCCTAGGAGCAGAAGACATGTCGCATGAGGCAAGGTGTTGTGCTGCTGAGCTGTTGTGTAGTTGTTTTGTGGTGTTTTTGTGCTACTGTGCTGCTCTGCTGCTCAGCAGCACACTAACACAACAGCACAGTAGCACTGCAGAATAGCTGCACAGCTACACAATAGCCTGGGGAACAACAATACTCCACCTAAGCAGCTTATATGCACACTTGAGCAGCTTAGCTGCACACCTGCGTGGCTATACAACAACACACCAGCATAACAGCACAGCTGAACAACATCACAACAACGCTGCAGTGTGTTGTTGTGCTGCTGTGTTACTATGTTGTTGTTGTGTCGATGTGCTGCTGTGTTGTTGTGCTGTTGTGTTGCTCTGTTGATGTGTTGTCGTGTTGTTGTTTTGTCATGTTGATGTGCCACTGAGCCGCCGTGCATGCTGCCTGGGTGCTCATGTTATTGTGATGTTGCTCTGTTGTGGTGTTGCATGGTTGTGTGTTGTTGTGTTTTGTGATGCTGTGCCATTGTATTGTTGTGTTGTTATGCCACTGTGATGGTGTGTTGTTGTGTCCTTGGCACTCCATTCATGATTGCAAGCAGTGTTATTGGGGGACAAAGTGGGTGGCCAGTAAGCTGGTTCTTGGTGGTGACTGGCCCTTCGTCCGCTGTCTCATCGGCGTCTCTACGTCGCCCATGGTGGGCTCTATTTACAACATGGGGTGTGGGACAAGGCGGTTGTGGTGTGGGGACACGTTGAGGACCGGCGGACAATGGCCGTTGAGGCGGAGGCCCGTCGCCGCTTGTTGGTCTTCGGCCTCTGTGTCACCGTCCAAATGTTCTCCTTCTTGCTCTGTGTTTCGCATGGGCCCTGCCCTTGCATGCATGCCCTTCCATGCAGAATGTGTTTTGTGGACATGCTTTTTTTTGTGGACCACAAACTTGACCACAAAGGAATAATGCATGTCATGTTTTGATAACATGTGTTGTTGCATACTGTACCAAGAGTTCAAAGCTGTGAAGGGGAAGACCGCGTGTGGTGAAGCATCATTTATGTACATTATATCATGTCTGCATGTAATGTGCGATGTCCGGTACGGGGGATTGGCGGCCTCATCATAAGAGACGCCTTTGCATGCATCCCCTTTCGCCATCACACCAGGCACCAACCATCTGCGACCAGCATCCATAGACCTTACCTGCTGGGGGCTGCATCTCAAGCAAGACTCTCATATGCATCCGTGCCGCCTTCCGGACAGTAACAGTGGCGGGCTGCTGTACTTGATGTTTCTTGTGCGACGCCAGCAGAAAGTTTGACAAAATCCGACCACTCTTTCATGCTCCACAATGTACATCCCGCTGCAGAGAGCCCGGGAGGCGTAGACACATTTGAACAAATGCCAAGCCAACAATTTATCCAAAGAACTTGAATAAAGCGTACAGCGGAATTGTGGGGGAAAAATGGAAAAAAGTCTCAGTGGCATTGTCACCTTTCCTCTCAGGTCTGCATTGGGCTTGATGGCACGATTCTTTGTGAGACTCAAGACGCACATGCATGACTGCCGCAGGCTGCAGGCTGCTGCATGGGAGTCTGATGCAGAGGGCAGAAGAGATGACCACCAAGCACACAGGGATCATGCTTGGTGAGCAGCTTGTCAGGACAGCCAGCGGATACGGCCCTGCTGATTAATAGTGTGTAGATATTGGAGCAGTCGATTCCTTATGGGAGAAGGGTGTTGAGTGCCTGTACAATATTCCCTGCATTTGACGTATGAACAGCCAGGAATCGGCCTGAAAGCCGTGTAACCCTGCAGCCAATTGACATCCACATGCACCCAACGAATACCTTAGGATTGCTGCTCTACGGAGAGATTTTCCCTCACCCTACGAAGAGATGCCGATTTTTTTCCTTGCACAATCCCCTAAAGCGAGGTGAGAGCAAATTTCTCAACACTGTTGACGAATTGTAAGTACTCCGGCTCTCTTCTGATAAGACATCATGTGTAGACATTTTCTTTTTTTGTGTTTCGTTTGTGACCCCTGGCCGTGTCAATCTTTACTGTCTGTTCGGACTGCCACGATAAATTTTTGTTTGTACGATGTTTGCCATCATTCGAAATGTTCACATAGTCCCAATGGTTTGTGGCCGAATAAAACTGGCATGTTGTGCTGCGGTGGCATGGGGGCTTCTCTCTGCAATTGCCAACGAGAGTGCGATTCAGATAATGGTGCAGAAAAAAGCACTTCTACAGAATCATTGACCAAGAGTGCAAGGGGGAAATGGCAGGGAGGAAGGGATGGTACGGAGAGCGGGTACACAAGAGACAAACAGACAGAGGGGGGGGGGGGGGGGCAGATAATAGATGGGTGGGTTGGTGGGTGCATTGATGGTTAGGTAGGAAGGCAGATTGCTGTGAGAGAGCCGATTTCAACACAGACGCTGTTATGGATACCCATCGCCCACTCTCTATCAGTGTGCTTTCGCCGTTGCATTTGAACAATACGGTGGCTTCAACTGCCTCCAGGGCCTCTGCGACAGCAAACAACCCACCTAAAATTGCTTTCCCAACTGTCACCAACCGCCTTCGTAACTGCTGCTGATCCTGGTACAAGAGCTTTGGTGGCAACAACAGTACCCAGTGTGTGCATTCACACGACTGTGACTTCACAGCAAAGCAATCCTCCCCAGTCCTACAAAAGCTGCATTTTTTCCCTGCTGCACTACCCAAAAGGATCTTGTTTGTTGTGACGCACTTAAATTATTTCGGCCCCATCTTTCATGGTCACCATCAGGGGCCAGTTGGTTTAGCATTTTTGTCATGTGGACCATCAATTTGCAATCATCTTTGATGAACAGTTCATGAAGTGCAATCCATATCATCACAAATTCAAGCATTGTGGTTTGCAACAACGTCCCATTCAAGGAACATTGGTTGTGTGTCACCCACGCCTTGCCTGAGCTACCCCACCTGTGGCTGTGTTGTGTTGGAAGAGGGTACTGTTTTCTGGTTGTTCGTGTGTTTTCAGAGGCAGAGAAAACAAAATTGGACCGTGCCTTATTTCCATCTTTGGCATCTGTTTATTCGGGGCTTTGTTTTGGTGGCATGATTCCAGGTCCTGTATTTTTTTTTTAGATGCGGATTATTTTTTTTCGAGGTTATATTTCTTTTTAGCTAAAAAAAAAATAATCGGCACTAAAAAAAACTTCTGCGCTAAAAAAATATTCCGCGCTTAAAAAATTACTCAGACATTTTTTTCTGCACGCAGTATTTTTTTTTTAGCGCAAATGCCGCAAATTTTAGAAGTCGTCAAAAAAGTGTTATGGGCGATTCCCTAGGCACCTGTGGGGGAACGTGGTGTGTGCGGGACCCCATGACGGCATGGGTGATGAAGCAAGTTTGATTTTGACCCCCCCCCCCAGCTTGGATTTACACCCTGGTTTCCTTGGATTTAACCATTTCTACCTTTTTGCGCATTCCCGCCACATCCACTCTTTTTCTGGGTTGATTGCTCCCCACCCACACGGGACGCTGACCTGTGAGGCTTGACACCAACCCCTTGCCCCCCCTTCTAGACCCCCTCTGGAGCGCCAGATTAGCAAGACGAGGCGCTATACAAATGTCGTTTGTTGCCCAGGCACGTTAAATGCAATCGTCAGCCCGCGGACAAGGGGCCCCTAGCGCGGGGCGCTGCCACCCACATTGAGCATTGTGTCCGATCCATCTACTCTCCAAGCGGAGCCGCTAGCCTTGCTACGCTAGCGGTGCCCCACTCAGCAATGAGTGTGGACGAAGCGTGGAACCGCGTGACCACCAGCGTTTGGCGGCCGTGTGGCAACCCGGGAGTGGAATTGCGGTACACAATGTGAAATGTGGGGTGTTCCACTTGTTTGTTTGTTTCACAACCCCATATTGGTCAGTATTGTTGCGCCCTTTGAGTTGGGGTTAGGGACTCACAATCCACGCTTTGTTGCGGGGCCCCTTGAGGTGGGGTTAGGGACTCACAATCCATGCTTTGTTGCGTGGCCCTTGGAGTTGGGGTTAGGGACTCGTAGTCCACACTTTGTTGCGTGGCCCCTTGAGTTGGGGTTAGGGACTCGCAATGCACGTAGTACCATGATCAACCGTAGTACCGTTTTTGCGTTGCATTGCTTTGTGTTGCCATGTGTGCCGATTAAGATGCAAGGGGTTGGTTTACTGGACTTTACCTTAGGCTACTCAACCATAGTGTACCTTACTTTCCTATTTCTCACCCCACCCTGCCCCGTGTTGACATACAGCTCATAAAACCGTAACGAACCGTACTGAATGTTGTGAAGTAGGGTAATCAGCCACCTTGGCCAGAGCCCATGTGCACAGATTCATCTGCTCAGAGAACAGGGGTCTTCCTTCGCTCGGGGACCTATGCAGAGAGGTCATTTGAATGGATCATACATAATGCCTGAATTTTGTGAAGTAGGGTACTCAGCCACCTTGGCCAGAGCCCAGGGGCACAATTTCAAGGGTTGGGGTAAGGTGCTCGCAGTGGAGGGCTCTGAGTGCACGATCAAGTGGCACACAGAAAAGAAACCCAGTTCCAATTCTATTACAGATGTGTTTCTTACTGCTTTTCACAGCATTCCAAGTTCGGATAGTGCATCAGAGGCCCCTTTGTATCCGGAGTCTGACCACGAAGCTACTGACCCAAAAACGTCCCTACGCTCAGCTGCTCAGTGGAATACCCAGACACAAAGTGATCCAGCCAGGCTTTTTCTGCTCATTTCTTCTGCAGTACCACATGCCACCCACGTGGCTGTGCTGCAGTGTCTGACAGCCATAGTGATCAACTCCTTGCAACCCTGCATCCCAGCACAACAGTTCGTGCATTTTCTGCGGCTTTCGCAGTCTGCCCAGTCAGTCCCAAATTCCAGATTCCTTGCTCAGACTTTGTTCAGAGGCATTGTTCGGTGCACAAAGACGAGTGGTTTTGCCTCTGAGAGGTGGTTTTCAAGCACTACTCAGTCGGTACACAATTTTGCCCATAATTTCATGCTCAAGTGTTGCTGTTTCCAAATGTCTTCAGATGGTGGGTCAACATAGGCCGACCAGGGTGCACACAGGGAGGGATGCTGGTTCTGTATTTGTTTGGGTCATGTCCAAAAATCCATGGCACTCCAGCCCTTGTCCACAACGAAGGTGTCTTGTGCATCAGTTGCACAGTGACAGGTTCCTACGCCATCAAGTGGGTTGCATTATCCATCATCCTCATGTAATTTAAAGTGTACTGCAACAGCACGTTCGGAAAGTGCATCTGGCATCAGGCAATCTTGTTGGCAGTGGTGTCATGCTGGGCATCATGTTATCCCTAGATGCAACGAACAGTGTGAATCAGTGGTTTCTATTGCATGTTGCCTGTAGGGGCAGGGCAGGGACGTGGGGGTAGCGTTATCCGTTATTTTATTTTTTTACATGCGGATTATTTTTTTTCAGAGGTTGCATTTTTTTTAGATTTGCAGCGGATTATGTTTTAGAGAGCCATCTAAAATTTTGCTCACTTCCAACATTTTTTTTAGGTGTTTTGTATTATATTTTATATGTTTTGTATTTTTTAGAGGTTCTATTATTTTTTAGCGCATCTAAAAAAAATATTTTCGCATCTAAAAAAATATTTTCTCATGATTCCAAAGGTGTACAATATGATGAGCGGTTTGTTGCCTTCTGTAGTTGTGCCACCTTTTTGTCAAATAGGAGCTGCAACTGATTTGAAAGATCAAGGTCTTCAGCTGCCCAACTGAACAAAGCACATTTTCTTGACATATGGGCTCCTCTTCCAGAAGGGTAGTTGCTTGCTGTCTCACAGTGTTAGTGTTGTGAATGCAATGACTCTTCTAGTGTTGGTGTTGTGAATGCAATGAGTCTTCTGTATCAAGGGGTGAGTGGGATGTATAGATGTTCTGGACTCTTTTTTTTCCCCACAAGCAGCAGCCTGTAGAGTGGTAGAGAATCTACCCTCGCCCCCCCATGTTCAGCCCCCCCCTTGTCCATCCCCCCCCCCGGGGGGGGGGGTCACTGCCTAGTTCCAAAAAAAAACGTGTTGCTGCCATATTGCACAGGATTGTGCCACCGTGACACCTTGTTGTCTGAGATTATGGTCACCTCCTTTGTTGTGCACCTGCACACATGCATGCATCAGCCACCACGCCACTCGGTGAAAAAGTCTTCCAAAAAAGTGCCAAATGCTTTGTTGATGTGCACTTTGTCACACCCTTGGCAGTAGGGTGTGCAGTTTGGTGGGCTTATGTACATAAAAAACAGGAGCAGGGCACTTTGTGGGACCATAAGAGGAAGTTTTACACTGTCCCTGTGCAGAACAAGGGGCATGCACAGAACTGATGAGTGGATGCTGTGCATTGAGAATTCTGCTTATTTGTATTGTGTGCATGGCATGACTGGCCATGAATTCTGTAGAGTATGCGCCGGTAAATGGTTTGGGGGGAGTGGTGTCCACCCCCCCGGTGTGGGGGGGACCGTCGTCCCTGGGGGGGTGGACATGGGGGGGCGAGGGTACAAATAGTGAAAGAATTTTCTCTCCAAAACATGACGAACGGAGCTTTGCCTATAGTTATTAGCACCATTTTCATGATCACATCAATGTAACTGCCACACAGAGCCACACGCACATCACAGGCCACATTGCCACTAAATATTTTCTTATGGATCAAGACCAGTCAGAAAGCACCCTCCCTCATCACATACAACCAGTGCAATTGGGAAGGTATTTTTTAGATGCGAAAATTTTTTTTCAACGCATTGAGAAAAATGATAAACTTAAAAAAAAATTACAAAACGTCTAAGATGTAGTTCAAAGCATCCAAAGACAGTGTCCACAGTGACCAAAATTTTTGCTCTAAAACAAAAGCATTTGTGGATTAAGATATTTGTGTTCACTGACAACCACAGACATCCACCGTGTGTTGAAAAAGTGGATAGTCCAGCCATGTTGCCTCGATGTTTTGGTGGAGAACTTGCCGTCTGTTGTTCCCCGTTCTCCGGTGGCTATGGACTGTGGGTAGGTAGGATTCCATCTTTGTCCTTGACTACTGGGTATATTTGTCGCCTGGCTAGTTCCTGTTTGTTTGTTTTGTGGTGTGCCCATTGGTCCACGAGGGTGTTCCGGGTTCATTCTTGCGGGGCCTCTTTTCTATGTGCCATAGCCTGGGCCGCTTTGGCCAGAGCCGTGACCGGTTAGGTGAGGGGATGTTCCGCTCGGTGATGCACCATACCCGTTGCCGTCGCAAAGTGCCAATAGGTCATGAGGGACCGGTTAGCAAGCCCGTACGCATTGTGGCTTCTGAATACTTCCCGATAACTTCAGATAGTGTTGCTTTGATCTTGGCTACCGTGTCCTGATGTATTGTTGTGGGATAGTGCCATATGCTTTTGCCGGGGATGGAGAGTCTTCTTTTTGTCCGGCCAGTACCATGGTTTGCGGGGTGAAGGTGGCGCCGATGTTGGTTTTTGATAGGTTTTTTGCAACCGTTGTCCCACGTGTTTGCAAGCCGGCCACTTCGGCTGATGTAGGGGAGTAGACGTAGCGGACGGCCGTCTATGTTGTGTCTAGCGGTATGGTGATACGGGTGGACCGCTTTATTTGAATACACACCGACTCTATGGGGTGTGCTTGCGGTGCTGCCCTATTTGTACGTACTGCCATCAATGGGGGCCGCCCCTTGGGTGCTGAGGAAGAGGTGCACCAATAACGTCAGGTAGTATCGCTTGGGCGTCACAAAGTGCACGCTGTGGGTGGTGTCTAGCCCTTGGGGGACGTGGCTCCAATTCAGCGCGCCCGTGGGAAGTTGCCGCTTGTCAGCGATGCATCCGATTCGGTTCCCGGTGTGAATAGGAGGTAGGAATCCGAAACCACTTGAGGTGTCAAGGAAATGATGAGTAGTGGCATCTTGGCAATAGGCTCGGTATTCATAGGCAACGAAGTTGGTGGGGATGCATGGGCTTGTGGCGGTTACGGCTAGGTGGGGCTGGGCCGCATAAGTAGCTGTGGTACGAATTGCCACGCGGAGCCCATGTGCACAGATTCATCTGCTCAGAGAACAGGGGTCTTCCTTCGCTCGGGGACCTATGCAGAAAGGTCATTTGAATGGATCATACATAATGCCCGAATTTTGTGAAGTAGGGTACTCAGCCACCTTGGCCAGAGCCCAGGGGCACAATTTCAAGGGTTGGGGTAAGGTGTTCGCAGTGGAGGGCTCTGAGTGCACGATCAAGTGGCACACAGAAAAGAAACCCAGTTCCAATTCTATTACAGATGTGTTTCTTACTGCTTTTCACAGCATTCCAAGTTCGGATAGTGCATCAGAGGCCCCTTTGTATCCGGAGTCTGACCACGAAGCTACTGACCCAAAAACGTCCCTACGCTCAGCTGCTCAGTGGAATACCCAGACACAAAGTGATCCAGCCAGGCTTTTTCTGCTCATTTCTTCTGCAGTACCACATGCCACCCACGTGGCTGTGCTGCAGTGTCTGACAGCCATAGTGATCAACTCCTTGCAACCCTGCATCCCAGCACAACAGTTTGTGCATTTTCTGCGGCTTTCGCAGTCTGCCCAGTCAGTCCCAGACTCGAGATTCCTTGCTCAAACTTTGTTCAGAGGCATTCTTCGGTGCTCAAAGACGAGTGGTTTTGCCTCTGAGAGGTGGTTTTCAAGCACTACTCAGTCGGTACACAATTTTGCCCATAATTTCATGCTCAAGTGTTGCTGTTTCCAAATGTCTTCAGATGGTGGGTCAACATAGGCCGACCAGGGTGCACACAGGGAGGGATGCTGGTTCTGTATTTGTTTGGGTCATGTCCAAAAATCCATGGCACTCCAGCCCTTGTCCACAACGAAGGTGTCTTGTGCATCAGTTGCACAGTGACAGGTTCCTACGCCATCAAGTGGGTTGCATTATCCATCATCCTCATGTAATTTAAAGTGTACTGCAACAGCACGTTCGGAAAGTGCATCTGGCATCAGGCAATCTTGTTGGCAGTGGTGTCATGATGGGCATCATGTTATCCCTAGATGCAACGAACAGTGTGAATCAGTGGTTTCTATTGCATGTAGCCTGTAGGGGCAGGGCAGGGACGTGGGAATAGCGTTATCCGTTATTTTATTTTTTTACACGCGGATTATTTTTTTTCAGAGGTTGCATTTTTTTTAGATTTGCAGCGGATTATGTTTTAGAGAGCCATCTAAAATTTTGCTCACTTCCAACATTTTTTTTAGGTGTTTTGTATTATATCTTATATGTTTTGTATTTTTTAGAGGTTCTATTATTTTTTAGCGCATCTAAAAAAAATATTTTCGCATCTAAAAAAATATAATTTTTCATGATTCCAAAGGTGTACAATATGATGAGCAGTTTGTTGCCTTCTGTAGTTGTGCCACCTTTTTGTCAAATAGGAGCTGCAACTGATTTGAAAGAACAAGCTCTTCAGTTGCCCAACTGAACAAAGCACATTTTCTTGACATATGGGCTCCTTTTGCAGAAGGGTAGTTGCTTGCTGTCTCACAGTGTTAGTGTTGTGAATGCAATGACTCTTCTTGTGTTGGTGTTGTGAATGCAATGAGTCTTCTGTATCAAGGGGTGAGTGGGATGTATAGATGTTGTGGACTCTTTTTTTTCCCGACAAGCAGCAGCCTGTAGAGTGGTAGAGAATCTACCCTCGCCCCCCCATGTTCAGCCCCCCCCTCGTCCATCCCCCACCCCGGGGGAGGGGGGGGGTCGCTGCCTAGTTCCAAAAAAAATGTGTTGCTGCCATATTGCACAGGATTGTGCCACCGTGACACCTTGTTGTCTGAGATTATGGTCGCCTCCTTTGTTGTGCACCTGCACACATGCAAGCATCAGCCACCACGCCACTCAGTGAAAAAGTCTTCCAAAAAAGTGCCAAATGCTTTGTTGATGTGCACTTTGTCACACCCTTGGCAGTAGGGTGTGCAGTTTGGTGGGCTTATGTACATAAAAAACAGGAGCAGGGCACTTTGTGGGACCATAAGAGGAAGTTTTACACTGTCCCTGTGCAGAACAAGGGGCATGCACAGAACTGATGAGTGGATGTTGTGCATTGAGAATTCTGCTTATTTGTATTGTGTGCATGGCATGACTGGCCATGAATTCTGTAGAGTATGCGCCGGTAAATGGTTTGTCGGGAGTGGTGTCCACCCCCCCCGGTGTGGGGGGGACCGTCGTCCCTGGGGGGCCGGACATAGTAAGAAAAAGTGCTTTGCCAATGCTTTAGGGTATACTTTAGTTGTATTAGAGATGCTCTAAGCACACAGGCATTTCTATCTTAGTATTGGCCCAACCAAAAGTGGTGATAACACATTTTGACCTATGGAACCAAACAGTAAATCAGGATATGGAGTGGACCCCTTAATCCCCTAACAATGTGAGGCTATTCATCTTTTCCTGAGTTGACTGAGAACTGACATATCTAGGGCAGAGCCTATGAATTTATCTTTGTTTTCTCATGAATTCTTAGCTATCCTAGTGGTATGCACCCTAGGGGGCTGGGCACCTCTTTTTGAGAGGTCCTGGGTTCAATTCCCGGTCAGCCTCCCTAAGTAGGAAGATCCCATGTGACATGGCAGGGACCTCATCGCCACATGCCCTGCCACCTCAGCACATATGGGACCCAAAACAAAGAGTGCACATCTCCTGAGATGGCACTATGGAGATTGAGTGACCATGGGGCAGTTTTCGAACTCTTTTTCCAAAACATTTCAGCTATCTTTGTGAATATGCAATCCGATATGCCCTGAGTTGCAGTTTCTGTGAATATTCTTACATCTTTCACTGTTTACACTGCAGCCCTTAATGCTTTGATCCTGATTCTCTTCTACTTGCTTATCTCTGGCTTGGGCTATCCTGGATTGGTTGTATTTCAGCAAACAAAACATTTTCGTCATCAAAAACAAGCAGCAGGAAACCCTACACCAGCAGCAAGCAGCAGGAGAGGCACAACAAACACACAGTGTTGAAATCACTATAAAACTTTCTCCTAGCAAGAGGCAGACTGTCTCTGCGTACCGGCAGCAACCCCGTGCCGTACATCCAGTGCGCCGAGATCAGTCATATATAAGCAGAAGGGCGAACGAAGATGGACACAAAGAAAGAGGACACCGACGTGAAGACAGCGCCTGAGGCACCAGCAATGCCAGCACCTGGTAAACCTGGACCTGGACCTAGCGCTGTACCTTCGGAGCCCTTACATGGGCCAGTGGACGTGGCGGAGGATTCGTTGGAAGGACTTCAGTCGGCCTTCCGGGCCCTCTCAGTCGAGGAGGTGGACACCCAACCTGTGAAGAGAAAGAGAGAGAGAGAGAAGGATGCTAGAGACGAAGCAGACGAAGGAGTAGACCAAGGGCACGACCCGACGAATGATCCTACCTTCGAAGGCGCACCAAGCGCTTCTGGCCTCCACGCATCACCCTCTCCTATAACCACCACACTCCCAACTCCAGACCCAGCCGCTGCAACATCCACACCCATAACCAACCCGCCTATGGCTGAGGGCACAGGCTTTACTGGTATGCCTACCTACCCTGCCTATGGTGAGAACCCACCTACCACTGCGTTTCCAGAGGCAACTACTACCAGTGAGCCGGTGACCTCCAGTTCTGCGCCGCGATGGTATGCGGCTGACTATCACCATCCTCTACCAGCTAGGGGGGCCTATGTGGATGTTCCTCAGTATGCAACCCTGAGTGGGTTGAGGAGAGGACCTGAGTCTCTTGGAGGAAGAAGTAGAGGATCGGGGAGATCCTCCAGCAGGTCCCTGACGCGGTCGGAGATCAACGAGGTGCTCCGAGGGGCCACCTCTAAAATTGTGGGCGACCTCACTCAAGAGATTCGAGATAAACTGGAGCCCCTGATGATACCGCCCCAAGCGTCACCTACCACTGTGGGAGTGTCACCCCATCGAGTACAGGCCAACCACCTGGTGGCAGGGCTGACAAACACCCTGGGGAGCCTGAGGAGCCGACCGATGCCGACCCCTGCAGCGATACCGAGAAGCCCTTTCGTACCGAGAACGGCCCAGCCGCCCTACAGCCACGTGACGAATTCTACGAGAGCCGAGCTGGACCGGCTGGGGCTGACAGCCTTGAGGGCAATGGTTGACGTGGAGCCCTATGGCTCTAGTGATCTAGGCGGAGACCCCTCCGATGATGAGCCGCCGTCGATGACTTCTGCTTCGCCCTCGGAGGACGACGACCCGGAGGACCCCAAGAGCCCAAGTGGGAAGAAGAAGAAGAAGAAGAGGAAGACCCGACGCCCTGAGGGACGCAGGTCTCAGGAGGCTAAAGCTATTGCCACCTCCAAGATCGTGGTGAACCTGCCTGAGTTCACAGGCAAGGACCTCAGCGAGTTCGCTGAGAATTTTGGCCGGTTTCTCCGATTGACCGGCCAAACCCACGCTAGTGGACGGGTCAAGTGCGATCTGCTCCTGCAGTGCTGCAAGACCAAGTACCTGGAGAAGCAGGTCAGACAGATCGTGACTAATTCCGCCACCTTTGCCGATGTGTTGGTTGCCTTGGAGAGGCAGTACCCAACCTATGAAACTGACCTCTCCATCAAGGCCGAGATCCAGAACCTGGCCGTGCTGCCCAACAACCCCAAACCTGGCAGGGTCTCTGAGCTGTTGGCTGACCTGGATCACTGGGCTGGACGATTGACGCCCCGTTCCTACAGCAGCGACGACCTGCTTTTCTGGTTGGTGGCTAAGCTCCCTCGAGAGCTGTGGGACGATTGCCGTTCAACGGCAGAGCGCAAGGCTAGATCCCTCCACTACGAGGATCTATGTGTACTACTCCTGGAGCTGGCGCTGGAGAAAGAAAGCGACCAGCACCTGAACAACTACCGTCCTGGAGATGGAGGCTCTGGAGGCCATGGCAAAGGGTACCAAGGATCCAGACCTGGGCAGGGGACTACCCCCAAACACGCCCACGCCCGTATCATGGAAAACGTCAAGGAGCTCTTCTGGTGTGATGCCAGAGACGAGCAGGGCCACCTGCAGCACGCCCCTGACTGCGAGCGGCGAGACTGCTTCGTAGTCCGAGGGAAGCAGCAGGAGAAGAACACCGGCGCCAAGGCAAAGCTGCCGGATCACTACAGGTGTACCATCACCTGTGCCTTCTGTGGGAAGAGGAAGCACTACGAGGATGAGTGCTACCACAAGCAACGCCTGTCGGCGAAGCTGAAGGGGGAAGATCCTGGCAAAGGCTCTGGCAAAGGTGGAGGCAAAGGCAAAGGCAACGAGTCCGGCAAGGGCAAGTCGAAAGGACGTGGACAAGGGCAAGACAAGAGTCAAGGTGGACGAGGAGGTGGTGGTAACCGCCAGCCAGACAAGGACAACAAGAACACGGACAAGAACGGAGGCAACCCCAACCCTAATCCAGGGGGGAACATCCAGCCCTCTGGAGGGCAGTCTGGTCCTACCACACGCTCACAGAAGCAGGCCCAGAAAGAACAA
Source organism: Eutreptiella sp. 'Long Island Sound 2002' (assembly GCA_964036045.1). Classification (NCBI taxonomy): domain Eukaryota; phylum Euglenozoa; class Euglenophyceae; order Eutreptiales; family Eutreptiaceae; genus Eutreptiella; species Eutreptiella sp. 'Long Island Sound 2002'. Next base: position 29,658,801 of record OZ038379.1, on the reverse strand, counting down.
GGGGCCAAGCGGGAGCACGAAGGTGGTGATGACGGCAACGCTAAGAAGAGAAGCCGTTTCATGAGGATGGCCCGCAAGCTGCGAAACAAGGGGTTCGAGGTGACCTGTCCTGCGGAGTTCTGACGGGGACGCTCCGGTGGCACCCAGGACCTGGTGTTTTGGGTACGTATCCGACTAGGGGGACGTGAATACCCTGGGGGTATTGGATACTGGCGCCACCATATCTATAGTGGCCAAGAAAATTTTACCTTGTGGGAGCCTGAAGAACACCATGACCACCGCGGCTATATGAATGGGGGATGGACAAGTGGTGCACAGCTGCGGGGACTGCGAAGTGGAGGTACCTATGGGCTCCCGGACTATCGCCCGTCGGTTCTATGTGATGGACACTGAGGCCTTCGACTTTGTATTGGGGACTGACTTCTTCGTGCAGCACTCCCAGATACAATCCCTGACGCTGCAAGCGCCCTACCTCCTCTACGTGGAGCACGGCAGTGGCAGAGAGTCTGTGCCACTGGAGCAGTCGGAACATACCTCGACCTACCTGAGGCTATCGAAGGAGGAGCCTTCGAACATGATGACGGCCTCCAAAACTGAGGACTATCAACTATTGGGGGAATGGTTGGAGGGGGGTTTGGTTTGGTTTGGGTCAAGGCCTGTGCCGGACGCCCTGGCCCATGGTCAGCACTCGCCTTTGTGCCGACACGACTGGGCTAGGCAAATCGCGGTTGTCCGGTCCCAAGGCCTGCCGGACTGATGACCGCCCCCGTACCCCGTGGTGGCACACACGGGAGGGAGATGCCGCCGTGCCTGTGTGTGTGGCGCGCGCGGGGCAGGAGGGCGGGGCGTGCATGCTGGTGGCGCTCGCAGGGCATGACGGGTCACACGGCTGCGCCGCGCCTGGCCCTGCCCGCTGGCGCCGGTGCCGCTCCAGTGTTTCTGGTTTCCCCCGCTGCGGCTTGGTCCGTCCGTGTCGCCGCTTGTAGTGGCGTCCCGGCTGTTCGTGTGGTCGTCGGGTGTGAACCAGGGTCCGCCACCACCGGGCCCTGGCTGCTTGTGGTGGAGGCGCGTTGGGGGGGGGGGGGGGGGCGTGTGGGGGGTTGTGTGATGCCTGGTGCTCCAGGCCCCGGCAGGGAGGCCATGGGAGCCTGACGCTGAGCCCGCCGGGGGAGTGTTCGGACTGGACACGCCGCCTCCCGGTCATTGACATGCTGCCAGCGGCCCCACGACTGCATGAGGCACGGGGGCGCGCTCCCTGGGCGCTCGACTGGGGGGGTCCACACCTCCTGACTGCTCTAGGCACTGGTGGTGTTGTCGTGGACTGGACCATCCGCCCACGGCGCTGAGGGACGGCAGGAGGAGGGGCTCCAGGGCGCGCTGAGCGCTGCCCTGCCCTGGAGCCTGCCCGGGCTCGGTGCCTGGGTGGCGGTGCTACTGCCCGCGTAAACGGGGGGGCCCAGAGGGCACACCACCCGAGTGACCGCTCCGTTTGGTTGGAGGGGGGCGTGGGTTGTGGCGGGTGGGGGGTACTGGTTTGGGTTAGGGTTTTGGTTAGGGTGGTGTTGCTTGGGTCCACGTCGTTGCGTTTGTGGTGTTGTGGGCTGCGTGGGCTGGTGTTGGTGGAGGTGCTGTTGCTGGTGGTGCGCTTGTTTGGGCGCCGGATTGGGTTTGGGGTCGGGTTTTGGTTTGGGGTCAAGTTCGAGGTTGAGGAGGACCTCGATCCGGACGTGTGAGGGCGCCGGTGCCGGGTCGGGGGGTTTCCCGGTGTGCTGCCGGTGTGCCTGGGTCGCCTGTGTGGGGTACGGAGAGTCCCTTGTAGCTTGGCGTGCGGCCGCAGCTTTGGCTTCTGCCGTGGCCTTGTGGTTGAGGTCGGCGGGGAGGGGGGGGTCGGAGGATGAGGTGGAGGACGTCGATGAGGCTGGGGACGAGGAGGAAGTGGTGGGGAAGTCCTAGACCAAGGTCTGAAGGAGTTGGATTACTCTAGAGCCGACCTGAGTGTGGAGTTGTTCGCCAGCGACAAGCAGCATGTACTGCACCTTTACTGCAGCAAGGGGAAGAACTGCAGCTACAAATTTTACTGGCCCTCTTTCGAGATGGCCTACGGGAACCCCAGGTTCAGTGAACTGGGGAAGGTCCTGACCAAGGTGGCCTTGGAACGTTCCCGTATGGTCCTGTGTTCCCCCGATTGGGGAGCCCATGGGGGCAACGAGTACTGGCGAAACCTCCTGGACAGGCTGACTATCAGCTCTGTTCGGTTACCTGATGAGGCCATCTACGTGCCTCTGGGGCGTAAGACGCCTATTTGGAAACCCGGATGGGGGAGTATGCTCAGCGTGGTGGACGGAGGTCTTACCTCCATTCCCTTGGAGGATCTGGACCCGACTCTGGTCCAGGCTATACAACGAGAAAGCGATGGACTCGCCTTGGGTGACTTGAAGGATCGACTACGACCTCAAGATGCTATTGAGACTATACCCGGAGGAGATGAGTACGTCGTGACTGACACCAATGCCCCCAACTCTCCCTGCCATGTACCTGTTCCTGATGGAGTCTCTGAGTGTGGACTATCCGAGCTACCTAGCTCTATCCACTCAGATGACGAAACTGAGCACGATGCCTTCTTCGTGCAGACCTGTGTGGAGGAAGTGGAGAACGTCACCCCACTGAAACCCCTACTCTCCATGAGGGTGGAAGACCCCGTGGACGAAGAGCTGGACCCTCGATCCAGGCTAAGGGAGTATGTGGACTCCAAGAGGAAGTTGGTGGCGAAAAAGCTATGCTACGCTAAGCCTACCCGCAGCTCATGGCCACTGAAGCAAGGACGTATGGGAGATCTATCCCAATTGAAGGAGGACCTCGAACAGAAGATCACCACCTGGCAAAGGGAGGTAGATCTTAAGCTCATGAAGAGCGTGTGGGGTGCCCATGTGAGGACCCCGGAGGAGGACGACCTCTCGGAGGAATGTGTATGTGAGCCCCCTCGAGCGTGCCTATGTTGCCATCGTCCATCGGAGATCGTTGAACAAAGACCTCCTATATGCCTACCAAGGGTTGAAGGGCACTACCAATGGCAAAGAGTCGGTGGAGGATCACCTCCCGACGTCTATTACTCAGGGGGCAAGCAACTTACACTCTGACGAGGACATGGAGGACAAGATCAAGCTATTGGGCCCGCGGGTGCAGAAGCTTATAAAGACCTATCTGGAGGTGTTCGGAGAACTACCCCCTCCAGCTTCATGTGACAAGCTGGTACAGATGGACCTCAGGCTGAAGCCCGAGTTCGTGGGTCACAAGATACGGAGGAGACCCTATCCAGCTCCTAAAGAGCAGGCCGACGAGATTGAGCGACAGATACAAGAATGTATCGACGCTGGCCTAGTCCTGGAGTACAAGGACGGGGACTACCCCCTACACTACAGCTAAGGTTCGGAATTGGTTTCAAAAAAAATAATCAGTTTTTTCCGATCGTTTTTCAAAAAATAACCGATTGTTCCGATTATGGCCCCTTCAAATAATCAGTTTTTTCCGATCGTTTTGCAAAAAATGAACGATTGTTCCGATTATTGCCCCTTCATTTTTGGATCTTTCATTTTCCAACAAAATTTTTATTGCACATAAAAAATTCACTAGGATTTTTAGTCATGATGTCATCTTTGCTTATCATCATGCAATCACTGATGACGTCACCACAATGACGTCATCACGGTACCATAATTCCAAACACTTTACATCTAATCAGCCGTCAGGGCCAGGCCATCAGAGCCATGCTGGCTTCCACACTCGGTGGCTTGCCAAACTCACGTATTGGTGGCAGGCCACCAGGGGAGGCATGGTCCGACTTTCCAGACACCCAGTCAGGCTGCACTACTTGTTGTACTACTTTTTTTTGTCTCCTTGCAGGCAAAATCATGGAAAACCGTGGTGTGAAACCAAAGCCAAAGGCACCTGCAACCAGACTGCCAGCCAAAGGAAAACCGGGGCGACCTCGCCGCACTCCACAACACATTGCAGACCCTGCGGGCCTGTGTGATACCTACGATGTTGGGATATTATTGCAGAACGCATGGCAAAGAACGACAAAGGCAACAGTGAAAAGCAATGGCTGGTCCAGTGGAAGGGTTTTCCTGCCTCCGCCCAAATATGGGAGCCGCTTGAGAATCTCAGTGGCTGTGAGGCCTTCATCGCGCGGTTCAACGCGGAGCGTGAAGCAAATGAACGGGCTGACCTCGAGAAGCGCCAGAGAACAAGAGATGCGCAGGAAGAAGAGCGCCAGAAGAAGCAAAAATCAGAATCTGGGACTGCCTTATTAGATTCTGCCACGTCAGCACCACTGCAGGCTCAAACAGGTCGGCGAACTTCGGTTGTCTGGACAGCTTTCACAGAAGACGGTGAGGACCCAGGGTTTGCCAGATGTGTCCTGCACAGAGGAAATGGAGTCTGCGGCATTCGAATCAAACACTGCAGTGGCACCACGAATCTGCGTGCACATCTGATGAGAGTTCAAGGATTTTTGTGATGAAATTTCATGCAGCAAGTATCCACCCTGTTCTGAGAAGGAGGTACTGAAGCAAACTTTGGAGATGGTTGCAGCTGGCAGGGTCAACAATCGCAAAAGCATCACACAGTTGAAGGAGCAGACAGTGAAGCCGAGCATGGCCTCTGACATCTGGAGTGACAGCGATATATCACTGATGGGTACCTTTTTATACTACATTGATGAAGACTGGGAGAACCCGCACGCCATGCTCATTGGCTGTACAGGTCTCACTGGTGAACGGCATACTGGCGAAAACATTCGAAAGCAAACCATGGAGGATCTTCTTACTGTTGGACTGTTGGACATTCACGCCAAAGTTTCCGATCAAGGAAGTAATATTAAAAAGGCCTGGGGTGGATTGCCGGGTGGTTACTGCGGCGGTCACACCATCGAACTGGCAGTGAAGGAATACCTGCAAAGTGAAGTAATTTCTGATGTCGTGCAGAAGGCCAAAGGGATGACGACATATTTTCATAGATCAGGGAACCGTCTTGACCGGCTGGCGGACTTACAGAAACGGTTTGACATGCCTCAAAGGAAGCCACCACAAACAGGCAACTCTGTTCGATGGCACTACACACGTGACTCCATGAATTGGTTCCGGGAGCAGAAAGTGATTTTTCAGAACTATGATATCAACTATGGTGCTGAAGCGCGACATGAAGATGGACCCTATGCTGACAGTCACATGGACTACAATGATTGGAAGGTGAATGAGCACTCTGTGGCAGTACTTTATCCAGCAGCCACAGTGGTGAATGACATTGAAGGTACTCAGTATGTGACAGCATCGCTTGTATTACCCAGTGTGTACATGCTCATCCACAAGGTTCGCAAAGGTGAGATAGTGTGCAATTGGGACGACTCAGTTGTTCAACCACTGAAGCCGGTTCGGACCCCCGTGGCCATCTTTGGGTCACTTGGGGTGTGTATCTATGTGCCGGCAAGCCGCCATTGGCTGATATCATACTCTCCCATCCACCTGACCTAACCTGATGTGATAGTGTGATAGGTTTGGCCATTCCGGCTATGAGCGGCCATATTCAGTACCGAGGCGCCGCCAGCTGAGATTTATATATCAGAATATCAGGAATCAACAGGGTTTTTTTATCATAATGTTTCCGTAATTTTTCAGCCTTCTGTTCTGATTGTCAACGTATCGGCGACTGTCAGTTGGCTCGCGATTTTGCGGTAACCGAATGGTTAACTGTTATTTACAGATATTTTGGCGGAAACCCCTGATGAAGGGTCAGATTTCATCAGTAAAGGGTTCGTTGCTTCCGCAATTTTCATATTATACACTCGGAAACTTAATCCAATTTTTTCAGACTTTCAGAATCGGATTTTCGACTTCGACATCGCCGCACTCGATATGATGAATCTCGAGTGGTCATACATTTTTCCCCGATCACGAATCAACCTTCCTTTTGTTGTGTCCTTCGTTTTGCTTGGAGATATAGGCGAAACAAAGTTGATTCCTGAGGCCACTTTGAAACGTCATATCTCCGGCTCACCGCGAGTAGTCTCAATTTCGAGAATTGGGTTGGAACCGCCTTGGTCTCAAGTTAATTTAGGAAGCATCCAACGCCTTTAGTGTGTACACATGCCCGGTGTAGCAAGGGATAATGGTCAAGAGGGTAGAAAGTGATATATAGCTCTTGGACCGTGCAATACAATATTTTATTGCGACTTTCGAGTGTACCGCATGAGTGTTGGGGTTGCATAGATACTTTCCTTGGGTTCCCACGCATTTTTAACGTGAAGTTATGTCCATGGAGGGGCATGGCATACCATGGTGGGAGCCACTTTTTGAGGGTATGTGTTATATGCATGGTATGTGCTTCGATATGCTCACGTCCATGTTATATATCTTCGTGTGGCCGAAGAGATGGGGAGCCACACGTGACAGGGGCTTTGCCCATGTCCCAATTGTGGAATTCAAAGCGCTAGACTAAGTCTACCGCGTATGTATTGCTCATGGTATGTTTGGCAAAGAGATCCATGAGTGCACTCCCATTTTCATGGGGCATGTAGATATGAGTGGCGAAGGTATCTCGATGCGCCCGATTGGGGATCCAAGTGGGGGAATTGTTTGCAAATGGTTTCAATCATTTGTATATTGAACCATGCGCGGATATCATGGGTGAGCATAGAGATATACTATCATGACAACTTTGTATTTGGACATATTTTCATGTTTTTGACCTCAATTTTTGCTCATTTTGCGTTCTGTGTACTTACCTGGTCGGCAAACAGCAAGAAGCCTATGGAGAGTCGAACCATGGTATGTTGTTCATATGTTGGTATATGCTTTGGAGTTGAACACCACCATATGCCGGATCGCGTACTCCATTTGGCTTGGCGCACGAAGGATTACAAGAATTGGTCTCAAGATCATGGGCTGACTTGGGCGGTGCGTGGCGCCTATATCCGAAGGGGTTTCGAGGGTAAAGTGGGGATGCTCATGGGCATGGACCTTTGGTTTCTATCCTCCATGAATACTAGACTTCGATTCCATGCACACTTTGAGCCTTCGGATAAGTGGTAACTTCAATTTTGAGCATATATTTGATATATGGCCAATATGGTGTGAATTGGCAGTTTTTGGCATGTTATGAGTTCAAACTCATGGGGCATATCTCTAAGCCCAATCGACTCCAAGTTCACCCAAGGTTATGTCAGGGTAGGGCATGGTCCTGAGTGCCACTCTAGGCCATGACACGCCACCTCCCCTTTTGGGCTAGGATTTAGAGGCTTGGGAGTGAACACATTTTTCGGGTTTGTGTAGTGACTTGTGACACATGGCATTCAGCCATCTTATTTGACTGGGTTCAGGACATCATGTTGGTGAGTCAGGGGAAGGTCTTGAGTCCAGGGAATGAGGGGTCTATGGCTGAGGCTGTGTATGTTTCCATCTTTCCCCAAATTTGCTTTATTTGTGTTCATATGCCAATTTCAGGGCTTTCCTCTTTGGTGCAATTCTTGTACATGCCCGCCACCGTGGAACGACCGGTGTGCTGAACGGAAGCCCCGGTGTGGATTGGATTGTGGATTGGGTTATTGCTGTATTTGTGGGATCTGGTTGCTGTTCAGGGTTGAAGGACGCTTGTATTTTCTATATTGTTAGATTTTGGACCCTGGATTTTGAGCAATGCAATCGTTGATCAGGAGCAAGTCAGCAGGGGTGACAGGCGGAAGGGGCACAGCAGGGGCCGGTCCTGGTAGGGACCTTCTTTATGGTAGCAGAGGCGTACCTGCTGCCCCTACCTACCGCCGACCCGGGGACGTGGGCCCCTATGAGCCCTGCCCAAGTACGCCCCAGGTGCGTATTGTGGACTCGGTGGAGACCACGCCGGAGATTGGAGCCAGAGAAGAGCCGAGACGCTCGGGAGCATGGCGAACTCCGGGAGTTGAAGCCCGAAGAGAAGTACGACGTTCGGGAAGAGGAGGACTTGACATGGAGGACCTGGTCTCCATGTGTGAGCGTCGCTGCCGAAAGGCATGCAACCTCCGCTCCGCCACGGAGGACTCTGAGGAGACCTGCCATTCAGGCAGCAGTGGAGGACGGGCCCGGCGCTACCAGAAGCGCGGGTCACCCAAGCCCGCGGCAGGGGACGCCGGGGCTATGGATACGGATCCCAGCCCGGTCAGGCTGTGGGACTCCGAGGGGCACTCCGAGGGCTATCGGACAGCTTATGAGCAACCTTCGGAGTTGGAGGAGACAGCCAGATCGCGCACAAGGGCGAACACGGCCCCAGAACCCAGCCTGGAGCATGACGCCGAGGCGTTGGAGAGGCCCGCCAGAGCCAGGACGGCGCCTGTGGCCCGGCACACGGAGCCAACGCGGGATAGCATGGGCGACACACCCATGGCGGAGGAGTCCGAGGCGCCGGGAACCGCGGGATGCGCCGGATCAGGTGGAAAGCACGCTGAGTGCCACTGCGAGCACGTGTCCTTCCTCATGGGCAAGTACCCAAAGATGGGGATGGACGCCATCGTGCATCGCCTCGACAGCCTGGACAACGCGAAGGACGGCCTAGAGGAGGACGTCGCCGGGATCCTGGATGACCAGTCGGCCGCGGAGAGAGACATGGCGGAGCTGCGAGCGGAACGGGGCCGGTACCGGGAGAATCTGGAGCTGGCCCTGCAGAAGCAGCAGCGAGTGGTGGACAGCCTCCTCCACTTAGTGGAGGACATGTCGGGACGCCTGAAAAGGCTAGAGGAGCGACAGCCCCTCACCTTGGGTCCGGAGCTCCCGGCAAAGCCAGCAGCGGCAGAGCTGGTGGAGCGGGTTAAGACCCTCCGGATCGCCATGGATAAACCCATGGGCGGCCCGGCAGAGGCACCCTACGCGCCTCCGCGTGTTGACCCGGGTGCGCTGCCGTTTGTTCCCATGTTCAGCGAATCCACAATGCTCGGGGAACACACGGTACCGGCTGGGTCGATGCGGGAAGGGCACGTAACCACGGACCCGAGGAGCCTGACGGTACAGATGTCTGATGCCGCCCAGGATCTACCGATCACTACGACTGCCCATGCAGTTTATGCGGAAGAGGAGATCCAGAGCCAGACCATGCAGGGGCGAACCATGGGAAACGCCGACGGACATGGTCGAGGTCATCCAGGCGGAAACCTGTGGGCGAAGGACCCCGATACGGGGATATGGACGGCCGATGGAGCAAGTCCTTTCCGCATTCCAAACCCCATGGGTTCAGGCCCAACTGGACCGCACTCCATGGAGGAGAGGGATGTACGGGGAGTGTACTCACACCCCCCGGCCACAGGTGGTATCCGTCTCGGTGGAGTGGTGGCTGGGGACGTCGGAGACGCAATCAGGATTGACGACCTCAGGGGAATCAAAATCCCCTACTACGATGGAAACCCTCCCAACCTGGATGACTTCATCCTGGATTGGGAGGACTTTGCCGAGGAGGTCGTCGGTGAGATGCGGGGAGCGCCGCGGGACAAGTGGGTATACCGGACATTCCCACACCGGCTGGCGCAGGACCTGAAGGAGGAGCTGCGGGATCAGATCCGGGAAGGACTGATCCGTACGTAGCAGGCCTGCCTCCAGTGGTTGGAGGATGAGGAGCGGGTGGACGCTCCGAACCAGAAGCTGGAGGACTTGTGGTCCATCCCGCTGCCGCTGGACCGCGGTGAGTTGCGGGTCCGGGAGTGGAACCGGTATCTGCGGAAGTACCGACGGAGCCTCAAGCTGGTTGAGGACTGGAACGAGTCCAGCGAGATCCGTCACCTGCTGAAGGACGTCCTGCCCGGCCACTGGAAGAAGAAGGTGGAGGACAAGGAAAAGAAGCGAGCCAAGAAGCGGGTGGCGGTGAGGATCATGGCGGCGGAGGATACCCATGCGGGTATCATGGAGTTCTTCAGGAGGAACCTGTGCGAGCCCAACCGGATGTTGGGACTGAAGAACGCCGTGTACGTGGAGGTATTTGGAGACACCATGGGGCAAAGGTTGCTGCGCCTCAACAATGCGGAGTGGAGGCGTGGAGAGCCACTGAGGATTGAGGTGATCTTCGCCCGCATGAGCCTTGACGAGATCGTGAAGTACATCACGGTGGAGTTGAAGCTCAATGCGAAGAACGAGGCCCACGTGCAGGATCGACATGGTCATGGACAACGGGGCCACCGAGAAGACCGCCATCATCGGGAGATCCAGGAGGACACGGCCAACTCCGCGGAGGATGGTAGTGGAACTGGCCAAGACCACTGGACCGGGTCCCGGGAGGATCACGAGGAGGCCCATTTCTTCGCGTTTGTGGCGCACAACGTGAGGGACCATGGGCAGGATCGGTCCAAATTAAAACCGGGTGGGACCGAAGAAGGGCAAAGAGCCAAGGAGGATCGGGAACCCACCGCTCTTGTTCCGGGAGTACAGGTCTCAGCACGACGGGTGCTGGATCTGCTATGGCAAGGTAAACAACCATGCACACGACCACCGTCAGTGCAAGGTGTATGAGGCGGACAAGAAGGCCTACTTCGCCGCCCACCCCGAGAAGAAGCCCACGGAGCAGCGGATTGCCGATTGGAAGGCGAAGGGCGGAGACGGGGGAAAAGGCCAAGGCAAAGGCCAAGGGAAAGGCGGAGGAAGAGGCTATGGTGGACGACCTGGCCAAGACCGACGAGTGATGTCGATCGAGGAGGTTGCTGAGGACATGTTGAGGACGTTGGAGCAACTCAAGGCTCAGCAACGTGGTGGACAAAGTCCTGGCGGATCGCAGCCGGAATGGGCTGCGGGAAGTCCAGTCTAGAGGAGCCCCCACGGGAGAGGGACCTCGGAGGTCTCTCCGCCGAAAATCAGTGGAATCCCTGAGGAATCCGAGGCACATCGGGTGCCGAAGAAGGCTCCGGAAGAGCCAAAACCACTGAGTTTCGCCACTCCCAACCCCTGGAGCGCCCTGCCAAGGCAAGTTTATGTGGGCAAGGGACGCGGCAAGAAGGAAGGAGCGACCACGGAGAGCCCCGTGGACGGGCAGGACCAGCCCAAGATCTACACCATCCGTGACCATACCCTCGAAGTCCTGATGCACCCGGATGTGCTAGAGTGGCATGCCGTGAGAGTCGTCCATACACCGCATGGCGACGAGCAGCAGTTGCACTTGAAGGTGCGTGTACGGTGCGGACAAGAGGAATTGGTGGTGGATGTTCTGGTGGATACGGGTGCCCAGGTGAGCCTGGTCTGGAGAGGGTTGTTCAAGGAGGAATCCCTACAGCCCAGCCGTAGACCGGTGCGCCTGAAGGCGGCCAATGGAGAGATCATGGGTGGTGGTACCCATGAGGCCACTATCAGTATGGAATTCTGGGAGCATGAGCGCTTGAACCGCCCTGATTTGGCGAAGAGAAGCACTCTATCCGGGAACTTCTATGTGGCCGACATTACAGATTGGGATATGATCATGGGGTATGACTTCATGGTGGCAAATGCCATTGGAGCCCTTCCCCATCGCGCAACGCTGGTCAGGGAGGATGATGAATGCCTCACATGGCTGTCCACGGATTATGCATGCGGATCATCCGAATGGAATGCTGAGGAAGAGGATCGGATCGTCCCAGCGGTGCAAGCTGTGGGTGCCAAGTCCAGAGGAGACCGCGGAGTTCAGCTCACGGAGTATGGAATGGCGCCACAGGTGTATGACAGGATGATTCAGACGCTGCCCTACGTGCTCATTTGGATCAGGTACTTCACACAGTTTTCGACATGGAGCACGGTACCGTAGGCAGTTGTGGGGGGCCGTAATGGTGCAGGGGCATCACCGTGTGCAAGTTGCAGTGCAAACGAGGAGAGATCCGGACCTGGTCCGGCGCGTGAACGCACACATCCGAAGTGTACTCCCCCAACTAACCTACACTGCGCTCGCAGTGGTCCATGGGGTGGGCGTTCATCCCATGCTTGTACATACGCATCCAAAGGATGACAGTCCCCTTACGGGGGAAATAGCCCTGGGTGATTTTGTGGGGGGGGAACTGTTTACCAGTGCCCTACTTTGTGCAAATGGGCCTTCTCGTCCTGCATGGATACGTTGGGGGCGTGATTTATTATGGGGACACATTGTGGATCCTCGATATGGGGTCATGTTTAACGCTCTTAGGCCCCACATGCCTCTGGCGTGGTCTGGACAGCGCATTGTGCTCGTACCGTACACAGGCATTGCATGGGGACGTCTGCCTGTGGCGATGCAGAACGAACTGGTCACGTTTGGCTTCCGAAGGTGAAGATGTGTTTTTTGTGTAGCGCTTCGTGCAACAGCGGTTGAACCGGTGAAGCCGGTGCAACCGCGCGCCTGTCCAGCGGTTGAACCACCTCGAAAGCCGGTTACATTTTAGTGCAATCCATGAGGAAACAAGCTTCTGACAATCAAGTGTAGGCTTGCATGTAATTGTTGTTCACTAAAAAGGGTCCAAAGTCCTAAGGGGAATCCAAACAAGGCGCAGGGGTGTATGTCACCACGCCTGACGAAAGGTTGATGGTGAAGCCGTGCGGTTTCACCAATACAGCCGCCGCCACTGGCACCTACACCACCACCGCCGTGAAATATGATCCAAGAGGAAATATGTCTCCAGTGTTTGGCACCAATGAGGTAAGAAGGTTTTCAAAAACATTCTTTTTAGGGGGTGTGGCATCTCTTGCAGGGCTGAAAAATAGCGGTTTTCAGGTTGCTACTTAGCAATTTGTTGCTGTACCTCGATAGGGGTTCAACCGTGGGGAAGCCGTAATGAAGGTGCGCGCTTGAACTCGGTTGAACCACGGTTTCACTTGGGTAATTCCAGCATACCTGATCCAAATGAGCACGTAGGGTGGGAGCCGAAGCGCCCGAGATGGACGTCTTCGCTTCCCGGGATGCTCCACTTTTGCGGAAGTGTAGGAGGCATTGGCATCGAGGAGACTCAGCCTGGCACAGGCATTGGGGTTTGAAGGAGTGGGGGCCCATGTATTGGCATGGCTCCCTGGATAACACCAGACGTACGGTGGAGGAGATCGTCGCGGATAGGGCGAAGGGGATCCTGGTCATAACCGGCATAGGATCCACCCCATGTCCGCTGGAAGATCTCAAGTCGACGCTGGACTCCATCACCCTGAACGAGATGTCATTCGGGCCAGATGAGGAGCTGTTCATTGACGCCAAGGGTGTATCAATGCCCTCCCCGGGTCAAGCGTGGGGTACCAAGGCTTTCCTGGTGGCTGGGGCGCAGGCCCAGCCCAAGGGTGATGAAGCATTCATCCGTAGGGTGGAGGTGGTGCCCATGGAGGTCATGTTTGAGCCCAAGGAGGGGACGGATCAGCCAATTGATGGCATTGACGTCCTATCCCACGCCGATATCGACAACGTCGTCAAATACATGCAGATGGGGATGCACGACCGTGTGGCAGCCAAGAAGAGGCGGGCCATGGTCACATCTCCGCATTGGTGGGATGACAAGATGTTGGTTACCGGCAAGTACGAGAAGGATGAGTTCGTGGCGAGGGTCATGGATCACATCGCGGACCAATACGATGGTCCGGTTGGGTCGGACCCGCCGACATGGGACTTTCCAAGAATGGGTGCCGATAGCGACAAGAACAAGCCCGATGCCGCAAATTTCCGAAGATTATCGGTGGGAAGAGCTCCCCACGACGATGAAGACGGCATATCGGACGAGGAGAGGTCGGAATCGGACCCAGAAGAGGCCTATACCGCAGTGCGGTCCGTTGTATCGATACCGAAGCAAGCGGCTGAAGAGGCCCAGGAGAACCCGAAGGTCGCCGAGCTGAAGGAGAGGCTGATCAATGCCTATCCGCGGCTATTCAGTGGCGTCGCCAACAAGAACCCTCCAGATCGTGGGAGGTTTGGCACAGCGAGGATCAAGCTGAAGCCGAACCCCAAGATCTATCGTCATCAGGAGTACCAACTTCAGGGCGATCGGGCCGAGGCCATGAAGAAGTTGTTGGCCGAGGTCATTGAGCGGGGATGGATCGAACCCTCCGACAGTGAGTGGGCCAGCCCAGCCTTTATCGTGCCCAAGAAGGAGAAGGGCGAGTGGAGGTTGGTGGTGGATTACAGGGGTTTGAAAGAGCAAACCGAGCACGACTCGTACTCGCTTCCCCTGATCGACTCCATCCTCCAAAAACAACAGAAAAAGCGGATCTTCACGGTGTTGGACCTGAAACACGGTTATCACCAGATGCCGCTACACCCGGACTCCAGGCCCTGCACAGCGATGTGGACGCCGCTGGGGCCCATGCAGTGGAAAGTGGTGCCTACGGGCGCCAAGAATGGCAATGCCGCTTTCCAGCGCATGATGGAGGACCTACTCGGTCCAGTCTGGGATTGTGCCGACCCCTTTGTGGATGACATCATCATCGGGTCCGGCACGGAGGAAATGACTGAGGACGAGCTCATCCAAGCGCATGAGAAGGATCTGCGCCGAGTGCTCAGCGAGCTTGACAAGCACAATATGGTGTGCAAGCCCACCAAAGCCTCACTCTTCGTGAAGGGAGTGGAGTTCGCGGGTCACGTGGTTGGTCACGGGCAGCGCCGTCCCATGCCTGGGAAACTGGCTTCCCTGAACCACTGGGAGAGACCCCAGACCATCAGCGAACTCCGATCCTTCATGGGGTTCTGCAACTACTATTCGGGCTATGTCCGGATGTATGCAGAACTGTCGGGGCTGCTGCACTAGATGTTGCAGGTGGGCAAGTTCGATGGCCGGAAGGGGAGCAAGAAGAAGCTTGCCTGGACCCCTGAGGCCGAAGATGCGTTCAGCCGCCTTAAGGAGCGACTCCTGGGGCAGTTGGGGCTATACCTCGTGGACCCGGACAAGGGATTCGTGCTATGGACGGACGCCTCGGACTATGCTGTAGGGGCAGTCCTCGAGCAGATCCGGGACGACGGGTCGCACGTACCCGTGGCGTTTTGGAGTCCAATCCTGGCCGAGGGCCAAGGCCGCACCTGGACCGCGAGGGAGAAGGAGACGTACGCCATTGTTTGTGCGCTCAGGAAGTGGTCTGGCCACATCGGATTGCAACCGGTGGTGGTTTGCACGGACCATCAGTCCTTGCAGAGCTGGCACAAGGAGCACGTCGACACCCCCTCGGGACCGGCGGCAAGGAGGGCCCGATGGCATGAGACGTTCGCCAAGTTCGACCTCAGCGTCGTATACGTCCCGGGGAAGGACAACACTGTGGCAGATTGCATCAGTCGATGGGCCTACCCCGCGGGCAAGGCTTGGATGGACATATCCAGCCATGGGGACGCCGAGGAGACGGAGGAGGCCAAGCGCATCATCGAGATGGAGAAGGCCATGGAGCAAGAGGGGGTCAAGTGCTTTGTGGTGATGGCAAACCGTACGGACCTGGCCAAGTTCCGGGGCGCCCGCGTCCAAGCCATTCGAGAGGAAACCCTCGAGCAATGGATGGTGGCCCCTGTGGAGCTAGTCAGGTTGGTGCTCACAGAGGACTGGTCGGATGACTATGCGGCATCCGACCACTGGAGCACGTACTGGAATGCCGTGAGCGCCCCGTCGGACGACGAATGGCCGGAGGGCTTGACCGAGGATGGGGACAAACTGTTCCTTAAGGACAAGCTATTGCTCCCAGAGAACCGAATGGAGGAGCTCATTGACCACTGGCATAACGCCCAGCTCATGCATCCTGGTCAGGACAAGATGCAGCA
Source organism: Eutreptiella sp. 'Long Island Sound 2002' (assembly GCA_964036045.1). Taxonomy (NCBI): domain Eukaryota; phylum Euglenozoa; class Euglenophyceae; order Eutreptiales; family Eutreptiaceae; genus Eutreptiella; species Eutreptiella sp. 'Long Island Sound 2002'. Next base: position 29,643,096 of record OZ038379.1, on the reverse strand, counting down.
GGACCTGGAGCGGCGCTTCAAGTTCCCACCGGGGTTCTACGCCCTCCTGGACAAGTACTGCGGCGACTGCGCCGTGTGTCGGGCCACGAAGAGCGCCAACCACTCCACGGCTGGCAACCTGGTGTACACGGCTATACCAGAAGCCCCTATGCGGTCCGTGGCCATGGATGTATTCGCCATGCCTGAGGTCACCGTGGAAGGAGAGACCTACGACTGTGTCATCCTGGCGGTGGATAGGCACCGTGGGTATATCGTGGCGGTCCCTGGCAAGAAGTCCAAGAAGAAGGACAAGAAGGACAAGCATGGAGTGGGGCTGCAGGCCAAGACCGTCGCCAACGCCATGATCAGGCATTGGCTGACGATTTTTGATGTCCCAGCTGTCATCTGCAGCGATCGGGGCAGTCAATTTGTGGGTACGTGGTTCAAGACGATGTGCAAGCACATGGGGATTCGGCACGCCAAGACCGTGGCGTACCACAGCCGGTCGAATGGCCGGGCTGAGGTGGCCGGGCGGCAGATGTTCGAAAGGTTCCGCCAGCTGCACATCGACGAACCGGGCCGGAATTGGTACAATTCGCTGTGGAGAGTACTCCAGGCGTACCATGACCTTCCGAGACCCACTGGACTGTCGCCCCATCGTATCCTGTTCCTGCGGGATCGAGTGTCACGCACTCTCCCGTGGTTGAACCATGGCAAAGTGGCCCGGGATGCGAACAATATGATGGCTGAGGCGGACGACACGGCAGCCAAGGTGTGCAAGGCACTTCAGGACGAGCATGACAAGAGGGCCAAGTACTTCAAGCAGGGAAAAGTCCAGAAGTATGCTCTCCAAGACACCGTGTGGGTGGAGCGGCACCACAAGGATGTCCTGTCCAGGCATCGGCAGGCGTCCTGGTATGTGCCTGGGGTAGTCGTGCGGAAGGTCGGGCAGGATGTGTACGCAGTTGGTGTGGGGGATAACAAGATCCTGGACCGCGACCACACCCAGCTTCGTCCCCGAGCACCAGACCCCAGCAGACGTCCCGTCACCTTCGAGTTCACGGCCGGCGATGTGGACTCGGACGACGAGGGTGAGGACGACGACTTCACCGCCCAGAAGATCCTGGCGGACAAGCCGGACCCGGGAACCCCTGGGGGGAGGCTTTATAAAGTCCGTTGGAAGGGATTCGCCGCATCCAGAGATTCGTGGGAGCCTCCGAGCAGCTTTGTGCCGAGGTATACCACAGTCTGGATGGAGTATCTGAAGAAAAAGAACATTTCTTTGGATGTCAAGGACGTGTTGGTCCATTTGGTGGCTGCAGTAGCACCGTAATGGATCCTCCTTAGCATTTGTGTTTGTTTCTGTGCTTGGGAGATGGTTGAGGGCGTTCATCTGGGGATTTTCAGGCCTTGATTGGCCATATACCCCCTACACTCGATCTCCACATATATATTTCATTGTGGTATACTTATTTAGGTCGACCGACGACGTTTTTCTATCTTTGATCCCCTTGGTCCCTGTTGTACATCAAGAGGAGACCGGATATGGCGTAGGGCACCGATTAGTAGTGTCCTCACCCCTCCCTTGGGGCATGGGGGACGCCTAAGACGTGTGTGGGGCCTCCATGTGTCCTTGGGACATGGGGGGGGGGGGGGGTGGAGCCCATTGGGGTCCTCCCGTCCTCTCTTCAATGACTTCCGAGCAGTAACAACACTCTGAGAAGGGGGGTGAAGCCGGTTCGGACCCCCGTGGCCATCTTTGGGTCACTTGGGGTGTGTATCTATGTGCCGGCAAGCCGCCATTGGCTGATATCATACTCTCCCATCCACCTGACCTAACCTGATGTGATAGTGTGATAGGTTTGGCCATTCCGGCTATGAGCGGCCATATTCAGTACCGAGGCGCCGCCAGCTGAGATTTATATATCAGAATATCAGGAATCAACAGGGTTTCCGTAATTTTTCAGCCTTCCGTTCTGATTGTTAACGTATCGGCGAATGTCAGTTGGCTCGGGATTTTGCGGTAACCGAATGGTTAACTGTTATTTACAGATATTTTGGCGGAAACCCCGATGAAGGGTCAGATTTCATCAGTAAAGGGTTCGTTGCTTCCGCAATTTTCATATTATACACTCGCAAACTTAATCCGATTTTTTCAGACTTTCAGAATCGGATTTTCGACTTCGACATCGCCGCACTCGATATGATGAATCTCGAGTGGTCATACATTTTTCCCCGATCACGAATCAACCTTCCTTTTGTTGTGTCCTTCGTTTTGCTTGGAGATATAGGCGAAACAAAGTTGATTCCTGAGGCCACTTTGAAAGGTCATATCTCCGGCTCATTGCGAGTAGTCTCAATTTCGAGAATTGGGTTGGAACCGCCTTGGTCTCAAGTTAATTGGGGAAGCATCCAACGCTTTTAGTGTGTACACATGCCCGGTGTAGCAAGGGATAATGGTCAAGAGGGTAGAAAGTGATATATAGCTCTTGGACCATGCAATACAATATTTTATTGCAACCTTCGAGTGTACCGCATGAGTGTTGGGGTTGCATAGATACTTTCCTTGGGTTCCCACGTATTTTTAAGGTGAAGTTATGTCCATGGAGGGGCATGGCATACCATGGTGGGAGCCACTTTTTGAGGGTATGTGTTATATGCATGGTATGTGCTTCGATATGCTCACGCCCATGTTATATATCTTCGTGTGGCCGAAGAGGTGGGGAGCCACACGTGACAGGGGCTTTGCCCATGTCCCAATTGTGGAATTCAAAGCGCTAGACTAAGTCTACCGCGTATGTATTGGTCATGGTATGTTTGGCAAAGAGATCCATGAGTGCACTCCCATTTTCATGGGGCATGTAGATATGAGTGGCGAAGGTATCTCCATGCGCCCGATTGGGGATGCAAGTGGGGGAATTGTTCGCAAATGGTTTCAATCATTTGTATATTGAACCATGCGCGGATATCATGGGTGAGCATAGAGATATACTATCGTGACAACTTTGTATTTGGACATATTTTCATGTTTTTGACCTCAATTTTTGCTCATTTTTGCGTTTTGTGTACTTACCTGGTCGGCAAACAGCAAGAAGCCTATGGAGAGTCGAACCATGGTATGTTGTTCATATGTTGGCATATGCTTTGGAGTTGAACACCACCATATGCCGGATCGCGTACTCCATTTGGCTTGGCGCACGAAGGATTACAAGAATTGGTCTCAAGATCATGGGCTGACTTGGGCGGTGCGTGGTCAGAGCAGCACGTGCAAACCTGCGAACAGCTTTGGAGGATCGCTTCATTACGGCTCTGCCAGACCATGTCTTTGAACAATAAAGTATTGCCACACTTCTTGATCCTCGATTGAAGCACACAGAGGAGGGGACACGGCGGGCACACGGCGAGCACAACACCGCACCCAGACACCGGAGAGGGGAGCACCGGAGGACCAAGGAAAGAGCAGCACCACGCACCACGACACGCACGGCACAGGCACCACACACACCGCACACACCCAACGAACCCCGGCAACCCACCCGGCAGTGGGCGGGCAGACGGGAGAGGGACAGCGCCTGACCCCAAGCGCCCCTCACCATGGTGGAAGGCACCCCCCCCGGGGACGCCCTTCCGCCACCCCCACAGCGAGCAACGCCGGCCCGCAAGGGCGCACGCTGTGGGGCCGGTGCCGGGCCCCCACGCCCACACCGACCGCAGCCGGGACACGCGGATCGCGGAACCCTGGCTGCACGCTCCGGAGGACGGGCAGCCGGGGGAGGGACAGCGCCTGGCACCAGGCGCCCCTCACAACGGTGGAGGACAGCCCCCCCCGGGGACGCCCTTCCGCCACCCCCACAACGAGCAACGCCGGCCCGCAAGGGCGCACGCTGTGGGGCCGGTGCTGGGTCCACGCGCCCGCATCGACCGCACCCGGGACACACGGGTCGCGGAACCCTGGCTGCACGCTCCGGAGGACGAGCGGCCGGGAGAGGGACAGCGCCTGGCACCAGGCGCCCCTCACAACGGTGGAAGGCACCCCCCCCGGGGACGCCCTTCCGCCACCCCCACAGCGAGCAACGCCGGCCCGCAAGGGCGCACGCTGTGGGGCCGGTGCTGGGTCCACACGCCCGCATCGACCGCACCCGGGACACACGGGTCGCGGAACCCTGGCTGCGCGCTCCGGAGGACGAGCAGCCGGGGGAGGGACAGCGCCTGACACCAGGCGCCCCTCACAACGGTTGAAGGCACCCCCCCCGGGGACGCCCTTCTGCCGCCCCCACAGCGAGCAACGCCGACCCGCAAGGGCGCACGCTGTGGGGCCGGTGCTGGGTCCACACGCCCGCATCGACCGCACCCGGGACACACGGGTCGCGGAACCCTAGCTGCACGCTCCGGAGGACGGGCAGCCGGGGGAGGGACAGCGCCTGACACCAGGCGCCCCTCACAACGGTGGAAGGCACCCCCCCCGGGGACGCCCTTCCGCCACCCCCATAGCGAGCAAAGCCAGCCCGCAAGGGCGCACGCTGTGGGGCCGGTGCTGGGTCCACACGCCCGCATCGACCGCACCCGGGACACGCGGGTCGCGGAACCCTAGCTGCACGCTCCGGAGGAGGAGCGGCCGGGGGAGGGACAGCGCCTGACACCAGGCGCCCCTCACAACGGCGGAAGGCAGCCCCCCCGGGGACGCCCTTCCGCCATCCCCACAGCGAGCAACGCCGGCCCGCAAGGGCGCACGCTGTGGGGCTGGTGCTGGGTCCACACGCCCACATCAACCGCGCCCGGGACACGCGGGTCGCGGAGCCCTGGCTGCACGCTCCAGAGGACGAGCGGCCGGGGGAGGGACAGCGCCTGACACCAGGCGCCCCTCACAACGGTGGAAGGCACCCCCCCCGGGGACGCCCTTCCGCCACCCCCACAGCGAGCAACGCCAGCCCACAAGGGCGCACGCTGTGGGGCCGATGCTGGGTCTACACGCCCGCATCGACCGCACCCGGGACACACGGGTCGCGGAACCCTGGCTGGACGCTCCGGAGGACGGGCGGCCGGGGGAGGGACAGCGCCTGACACCAGGCGCCCCTCACAACGGTGGAAGGCACCCCCCCCCGGGGACGCCCTTCCACCACCCCCACAGCGAGCAACGCCGGCCCGCAAGGGCGCACGCTGTGGGGCCGGTGCTGGGTCCACACGCCCGCACCGACCGCACCCGGGACACACGGGTCGCGGAACCCTGGCTGCACGCTCCGGAGGACGAGCGGCCGGGGGAGGGACAGCGCCTGACACCAGGCGCCCCTCACAACGGTGGAAGGCACCCCCCCCGGGGATGCCCTTCCGCCACCCCCACAGCGAGCAACGCCGGCCCGCAAGGGCGCACGCTGTGGGGCCGGTGCTGGGCCCACACGCCCGCATCGACCGCACCCGGGACACGCGGGTCACGGAACCCTGGCTGCACGCTCCGGAGGACGAGCGGCCGGGGGAGGGACAGCGCCTGACACCAGGCGCCCCTCACAACGGTGGAAGGCACCCCCCCCGGGGACGCCCTTCCGCCACCCCCACAGCGAGCAACACCGGCCCGCAAGGGCGCACGCTGTGGGGCCGGTGCTGGGTCCACACGCCCGCATCGACCGCACCCGGGACACACGGGTCGCAGAACCCCGGCTGCGCGCTCCAAAGGACGAGCGGACGGGGGAGGGACAGCGCCTGACGCCAGGCGCTCCTCACAACGGTGGCAGGCACCCCCCCCGGGGGCGCCCCTCCGCCACCCCCACAGCGAGCAACGCCGGCCCGCAAGGGCGCACGCTGTGGGGCCGGTGCTGGGTCCACACGCCCGCACCAACCGCGCCCGGGACACGCGGGTCGCGGAACCCTGGCTGCACGCTCCGGAGGACGAGCGGCCGGGGGAGGGACAGCGCCTAACACCAGGCGCCCCTCACAACGGTGGCAGGCACCCCCCCCGGGGACGCCCTTCCGCCACCCCCACAGCGAGCAACGCCGGCCCGCAAGGGCGCACGCTGTGAGACCGGTGCTGGGTCCACACGCCCGCATCGACCGCACCCGGGACACGCGGGTCACGGAACCCTGGCTGCACGCTCCGGAGGACGAGCGGCCGGGGGAGGGACAGCGCCTGACACCAGGCGCCCCTCACAACGGTGGAAGGCACCCCCCCCGGGGACGCCCTTCCGCCACCCCCACAGCGAGCAACACCGGCCCGCAAGGGCGCACGCTGTGGGGCCGGTGCTGGGTCCACACGCCCGCATCGACCGCACCCGAGACACGCGGGTCGCGGAACCCTGGCTGCACGCTCCGGAGGACGAGCGGCCGGGGGAGGGACAGCGCCTGACACCAGGCGCCCCTCACGACGGTGGAAGGCACCCCCCCCGGGGACGCCCTTCCGCCACCCCCACAGCGAGCAGCGTCGGCCCGCAAGGGCGCACGCTGTGGGGCCGGTGCTGGGTCCACTGCCCGCATCGACCGCGCCCGGGACACGCGGGTCGCGGAACCTGGCTGCACGCTCCGGAGGACGAGCGGCCGAGGGAGGGACAGTGCCTGACACCAGACGCCCCTCACAACGGTGGAAGGCAGCCCCCCCCGGGGACGCCCTTCCGCCACCCCCACAGCGAACAACGCCGGCCCGCAAGGGCGCACGCCGTGGGGCCGGTACTGGGTCCACACGCCCACATCGACCGCGCCCGGGACACACGGGCCGCGGAACCCTGGCTGCGCGCTCCGGAGGACGAGCGGCCAGGGAAGGGACAGCGCCTGACACCAGGCGCCCCACACAACGGTGGAAAGCGCCCCCCCCGGGGACGCCATTCCGCCAGCCACACAGCGAGCAGCGTCGGCCCGCAAGGGCGCACGCTGTGGGACCGGTGCTGGGTCCACACGCCCGCATCGACCGCGCCCGGGACACACAGGTCGCGGAACCCTGGCTGCACGCTACGGAGGGCGAGCGCGGCCGGGGGAGGGACAGCGCCTGACACCAGGCGCCCCTCACCACGGTGGAAGGCACCCCCCCGGGGACGCCCTTCCGCCACCCCCACAGTGAGCAACGCCGGCCCGCAAGGGTGCACGCTGTGGGGCCGGTGCTGGGTCCACATGCCCGCATCGACCGCACCCGGGACACGCGGGTCGCGGAACCCTGGCTGCACGCTCCGGAGGACGAGCGGCCAGGGAAGGGACAGCGCCTGACACCAGGCGCCCCTCACAACGGTGGAAAGCGCCCCCCCCGGGGACGCCATTCCGCCAGCCCCACAGCGATCAGCGTCGGCCCGCAAGGTCGCACGCTGTGGGACCGGTGCGGGGTCCACACGCCCGCATCGACCGCGCCCGAGACACACGGGTCGCGGAACCCTGGCTGCACGCTACGGAGGGCGAGCGCGGCCGGGGGAGGGACAGCGCCTGACACCAGGCGCCCCTCACAACGGTGGCAGGCACCCCCCCCGGGGGCGCCCCTCCGCCACCCCCACAGCGAGCAACGCCGGCCCGCAAGGACACACGCTGTGGGGCCGGTGCAGGGTCCACTGCCCGCACCGACCGCGCCCGGGACACGCGGGTCGCGGAACCCTGGCTGCACGCTCCGGAGGACGAGCGGCCGGGGGAGGGACAGCGCCTAACACCGGACGCCCCTCGCAACACTGGAAGGCGCCCCCCCGGGGATGCCCATCCACCGCCCCCACACCGAGCAACGCACCAACGCACCAACGCACCAGCCACGGGACATCCGCACCCCGCCCCCTGCTCTTAGACACAGCGACATAGCAATGGCGGAACCCGCGGCACCACGCAAGACACGCCCCCGATCTCCGACGCTGGACGAAGCACACGAGGTCATCAGGGCGCTGGGACTCAGAGACGGCGAAGGAGACCCCCCACAAGAGGACGCGGGCACAGACTCCGACCTGGAGGCATTGCCGGAGCCCCCCGCGGGGGGCGCGCCCGCGGAACCTGCGCCGCCGGCGGGCAGCGTATCCGCGATCTGCCCCGCGTGGAAACGGGGCCATTGCACCGGCAAAGGCTGGTGCCCCAGACAGCACCCCCAGCCCGATGCCGACGACGGAGCGTTGCCCGAGGTGAAGCCCGCGGCCGCACGCGCCGCCCTACGCTACGGGGTGACGCAGGGCTGGATCCTGGATGAGACCGCGCGCGGCAGCGTGAACATCCAGGAGGCCGTCGACCGCGTCTCCCACGCGGGACAAGCGGCGGTGGCCCTGCACACCCGGGGCCGCCACGGTGGACCCGCAGAGGGGATCATTGTGGATCCCTCGGGAATGGTGCTGGTCCTGGCGGCGGACATGGTCCGAGGGGTGCTCCACGTGTCCCGCGTGCGGCGGGCGTGCCCACAGTGGACCATCCAGGTGTACACCCCCCCGCGGGCGTGGCCCTTTTCCACATGGGCGGTGCTCGCCGTCATGTGGCACCTGGCACCAGAGGATGCCCCCACAGGGACCGCGGAGGACATCGCCCGGGACCTCCACACCTGGCCGGCCGACCAGGAATACCCCTGGCGCAGGCCCCGGGGCGGCCTCCCGGTGGCACCAGCGGCGGAGGGGCTCAGCCTCGCGGCAACCCTCCAACGGCACCCCGACAAGTATGCACGCCACTTCCTGCAGACGGGCACGGTCCCGGCCGCCCCGCCAGACTCCGAGTGGCGATGGGACGCAGGGGTGGCGCAACCGCTGCCGGGCCCCTGGACCCTCCCGTTGTGGTACTTACCAATGGGCACCTTGGCCCACGCCACCCAGGCCGCCAAGGGGGCTTTCCCGCAGCCGCCCCTCTCCGGCGTGGCCCTGCTCCGCAGCCTGCAGGCGGGGGCCGCCTGGGTACGGTGGAGGGAAGGGAAGGGGCGCTCGAGCCCCTACTTCCCCATGGTCCAAGGCCAGGCGCTGATTCATGCCGAGGGCATGGGGACCGTGGAATGGGGGGCGATCGTGCCCGGCACGGCGTGCAGGTGGATCACGGCGGCCGCCCCACAGCCCATGCGGTCGCCGCCGGCGTGCCACCGCCTCCTACGGATGGTCCCCTCATTGGCCCCCCGGCACGCCTTTACAAGGGACGTGTGGAAAGCCGTACTGAGCCACACCAGGGAGTGGCTGACGAACCCGGGTACGCGGTACCCACCGGGACCGGTGCTCGAACAGCTCACGGCCCCCACGCCCGGGGTCCTCCACGCCCTACACAGGGCGTCGGCCCTCACGAAGCAGCTCAACGACGAAGTGCTGGACCTGGCGCTGGAGCCGCTGCGGGTGCTCTACCCGCAGGCACACATCCCACCCGCGGGCACGTCCAACCGCCTAGGCCGCCTGGGGTTGCAGCGCCGCGTCGAAGCCGCGCACCCAGGAGGCGTGGTGGAACAGTGGCTAACGCTCCGCAATCCGTCCGCCGCGGAGGGCCACTGGTACCTGCACCAGCTCCTCTTCCAGCCACGGGCAGCCCCGGAACACCGCCGGCAGAACCCGTACCACACGCACCCGGAGCGCCGGGGCGCGCAAAACTACCCGCAGCCAATCCCGCCCGCCCTCCCGCCGGGGCAGGGCCCGGAGGCGCTACAGCGGGGCCCCCCGCTCGACACCGCCACCACAGTACAGCAGTGGGGAGGCGACGATGCGAGCGGTGCCGAACCGGACTGCACGAACTGCGGAGCGGTGGCCTGGATGGCAGCCTGCAGGCACCTCACCCGAGATACCACGGGGCTCCGGCAGTACAGACCCACGGACCGCACGGCGCTGGCGTCCGCGGTCGCGGCCGTCACCATGGGTCCAGTGGCGGCGTGGCCGGCGCAGCTGCTGCCCCACGTCCCCTGCCGCGACACGCGTCCCCGACGGCCGGCGGCGACGCACGAGCCGACGGCGCCCCTCACGGCGGAGCAACTATACGTCGTCGCGGCGGCTTTGCTAGCAGACGGCGGGGAGAGCTTCGTCCACCACCACGGCCCGGCGCAAATTGCGGGGTGCATACAAGGGCCCCAGCGCGATGCACCAGACCCGTGGCATGCCACACTCCGCGGGCGCACCCGCGTCTGGGGTGCGGGCGATGGCGCACCCCCGCCCGGGCCTAAGCAGGGGGAGGCGCTGGTACTGCAGACGGCAGGCTACCAAGCCATCGTACACGGCCACGCCGGAGGGTACCGGTCGCACATCCTGGCCGGAGGCCGATGGGCGGTCTGGCACAGCACCGCCAGGCAAGGGGCATTCCCGCCCCTGTCCCACGTCGACTGGCGACAGGGGCCCACCCAGGCCTACTACATGTCGGCGGACCCCTGGCCGCTGGCGGTCCTGCTGCACGCTGTCAGCGCCCCCCACAAGAGGCAGGAACCGGGGTGGGTCAACCCCCCCGCACTGGTGTGGAGCCCCGACCAGGAGGAGCATCTACGGGCCGCGTGGCAGGGAGACGCCATCAGGGCCACGGACGTCCCGGACCTCCACGCGGGGCCCATCACGCACGCCCGCCCAGCGGCTACCCTGGCGGTGGCCCAACGGGGGCAGCAGAACCCACAGTGGGTGGTCTGCATGTTCAGCCCGGCGGACGCGCACGTCGTCGTCTGCGACCCTGAACGCCTGCCGGGGCCCGAAGCCGTGATCCGCGTGGCAGACTGCACACGCATGATCATCAAGGCGCTGCGGGAGGGCGAACACCACGCCCTCCTGCTCCAGGTCAGGCTGAAGGACAACGCCCGGGCGGCGAGGCCGGGAGTGTGGCCGGCGGCGGCGCACCCCGCCGACCTGGAGCTCCAGCTGGCGGTCCCGACCACGGTGTACCACTGGCTACAGGCCTTCCACGACCTGCGGTGGAGGAGCAAACCCGACCGCCAAATCGGCTCCACGCACTGGCAAACGTGGCTGCAAGCGGACGCGCAGCGCGATGCCGCCCGAGGCCTCGGGCCCGCGCCCGCGACGCGAGCCCTCGATGCGGCGGCCCCGGGCCGCACGCTGGCACCACACACGGTGCCGCTGGCCAACCTGCCCTTCGAACCAGCGGCGGAGGGCGCCATTCGGAAGTCGGTGCAGCTCCCCCTGGCGCGAGGGGCCACGGAGCCGACGAAATGCCCCCTGTGTGCGGACAAGTACTACACCAGCGGGGCGATGCTGGAACACCTGGCGTGGCACGCGGTGCACGCTGCGGCCCCGGCGGACGACAAGGAGGCGGCCGCCAACATCCTGCAGGGGAGAGCACGGAGGTCCCCGTGGCACGCCCCGTACACCCGGCGCCCCCCCGCCCCAGGCAGCCGACCACGCAGATGGAGGTGAGGAGGCACCCGGAGCGGCCCCGGGGGCCGGCGGTGCGGCCCCACCAGGGTCCATGTCCATCCCCGCGGGGCTGGCCCCCCTGGCCCCCCTGACTCCCCCGGTCCCCCGGGCCCCCTTGTGGGCCCCGCTGGGTACGGGCTCAGCGGATGCGGCGCACCCAGATGCCCTGGCGGCACCAGCGAACCCGGCGGCGATGCCGACGCGGGATAGCTGACTCCAGGAGGACACGACGGGCGACGCCCTGTGGCTCCTCTCGTGGAACCTGCGCAACGGCCTCGTGCCGCCAGACCGGTCCCTCCGGGACACACTCCGGCGGCGCAGGGGGCCAGCGGCCTGCACCGACAAGGAGCACCTCATCACCGGCATGCTGCCCCAGGAGGGGGGCTTTGCCATCATGCTCCAGGAAACGGGGATCGCCACCAGGGCGCAGGAGATGCACGTGGCCGCGGCGCTCCGGGACAAGGGGTACACCGCCTACTTCAGCAGCCGGCTGGCGGAGACGGGGGCCACCTCCACCTCGAGAGGGGGGGGCCTCCTCACCGCGGTCAGCAGCAAGTACGTGGCGGAGCACGAGGTGCTCAGCTTCACGGAAATTGTCCCCGGGAAAGCCGCGGCCCTGGAGATCCGCACGGACGGGGGAGGCCTCACCCTCATCAACGTCCACGGGCCGCAAGCAGGTTGCTCCCCGTGGGCGGGACGGGCGGCGTTCTGGGCCGACATACAAATGTATGCCACGGCACGCAGCCTCGGCGGGAGGCACCCGGTGGTCATCGCCGGTGACACCAACATCTACATGGATGTCCCCGCCAACCCGGCCACGGAGCATTTCCGAGCGGGCTGGGAAGCCTGCGGCTTCCGAAGAGCCGCGGCGGGCGGAGAGGAGGACATGACCCCCACGCTCCACCCGTCCCAGCACAGGGTGGACACTTTCCTGGTCAACGAGCCCCTCCTGCCGTGGTCCCTGCGGGAGAGCGTCTGGGCTCGCGGCATGGCACACCCCCAGGTGGTCGGCTCGGACCACCTCCCGGTCCGCCTGGCCCTGCCGGGCCTCCTCAGCGCAGCGGGGCGCGCGGCGATGCCCACCCCCTACAGCCACACGGAAGGCCGCCTCCTCCCGTACGACGCCGAGGCCGCGCCCATCCAACACTGCCTGTGGGCGGCGGTCACCGCCGCGCAGGATGAACCCTCCCTTGCGCCCTGGCTGGGTCCCGCAGAGCAGCACGACTACGGGTCCATGCCCGCGGCTGCGGTGGACAAGGTGTTCGAACACCTCCACGCGACGCATGACGCCCTGGCGCGCGTGGTGGGACGCCGGCAGCCGTCTCCGGCGGGAACGGACCCGGCGGAGGGGGACCCCCCGGAGAGCGGAAAGCAGCTCCAGGCAGCGGTCCTCCGCTATGACACCCTGGCAGCGCGCGCCCCGGCAGCGTACCAGGCGGACGCGGCCAGGCATGGCATCCGGTCCGAGGCGGCGCTCCGGCTCACGGAGGAACTGCAGAGTGTGTTGCCCGGGTTCCACCCGACCACGCAGGGCCAGCTGCAGGAGGAGCTGGAGAGGCAAGCAGCCGCCCTCGAGGAGGACATTCGCCAGCTCCGCGCCCTCCTGGCGGCAGACCGCAAGCGCGCCATCAAGGAATTCTGGCGCCGCCACGCCCCCGACATCGCCCAGCGATGGAAAGCCGTGCGGGGAGCCATAGAGGTAGAGGCCCCAGGCCCGTCGGGCCTCTGGAACGTGCGGGTTCCCAACACCCAAACGCTCCTCACGGAGGCCCACGACGTGATGTTCGCAGTTCGCGCCTTCTGGCGAGAACTGTATGACAAACGCCCGGTGGACCTCCCGGGTTTCCAGGCGGTCCTCGGCCGCCACGTCCCACGGGTCCCTGAGGGAGCCTGGACACAGGTCCAGCAGTACTCCATGCAGGACCTGAAGTCCACCCTGGACAAGGCCGATGGCAAGGCCCCGGGTCCTAACCACGTGGAGGCCCGCTTCATCAAGGCCCTCCCGGCACCCGTCCAGTGGCTCCTGGTCCACTCCTACCGGGCCATCCTCCGCGGCGCCCCGCCACCGATGCACTGGAGGGACGCGCACATCTGGCTCAGCCCCAAGGTACCGGGCTCTGCCAGACTGGATGACTACAGGCCCATAGCCCTGGGCCAGCTGGACATGAAGCTGCTCACGGGCCCCCTCACCCAGCGCATCACGGAGGTGCTCACACGGCACGGGGTGGTCAGCGACTGGCAGCAGGGGGCCCTCCCTGGCTCCAACACAGGCCCCCCACTGTTCATGGCGCAGCGGCAGCTCCAGCGGGGAAGGCCCAACTACGTCTTCTCCTTCGACGCCCGCAAGGCCTTCGACACCGCCCCGCACGGCGCCCTCCACCTCATCCTGCGCCACCTCTCCGTGCCGCCGGACGTCATTGACCTCCTGCTCTTCCTCCACACGTGCGCCAGGCTGCGCATCGTCACAGCACACGGGCTAACGCAGCCCGTCTACATGCTACGCGGCGTCCGGCAGGGCAACCCCGAGAGCCCCCTGCTGTACGCGCTCCTCCTGGAGCCTCTGCTCAGGGCACAGGGGCACCGCCTGCGCCCGCCGGGAGGAGCCGAGCACGGCCTCATCCAGGCCTACATCGACGACCTGCTGGTGGTGGCCCACACGCTGCAGCACTTCGTCGAGGGCGTGGAGGCGGTGGCCGCGTACCTGGGGATGATGGGCATGGAGCTCAACCCCCGCAAGTGCGCCATGGCCACCACGGAGGGGGTCCCGGGCCTGCAGCTACGCCTCTGCCCCCACCTGGAAAACCCGTGGTACTGGGTACCAGCGGCGGACTCCGTCCCCTACCTGGGACTCCAGCTGCAGCCGGACGGGGAGTTCTCCCTGCAGCGCAAGCACCGGCTACGCCTGGCGGCAGTGCACCACTGGTGCCTTAACACCCTCGCGCCGCCGAAAGTGGTGCAGGACGTCATCCTGGCGATCCTCGGAGGGGTGACGCAGTACGTCGCCCCTTTCATCGCCGACGACTCCGACACTGCACGCCACCTGGACCACATCACGGTCCAGGTCGCGAAGGACAGGGCACGATACGCCTTCGACGCCTCGCGGGACAGCCTGCAGGATGACCGGACCCTGGGGCTCACACGGGTGCCCACGCGGTGCCAGCAGGCAGCGGTGGCCCTCGTGGGTACACTCGTCCACCACCGCGCAACCTCCGTGCGCGCGGAGGTCACCAAGATGTTCTGGGAGATAGCCGGCGCGCACGGAATATGCCCTGAGGTGCACTACCCCGTCCCGGAGTTCGCAACTCTGGCGGGAGGCGACTGGGTCCAGCGCATACCCCGGGCCCTGGCCGCCCTGGGAGTGGGGATGTACAATCCCATCGCGTGCCCCAGGGCGGCTCACGTCCAACTACAGTCCCCGCCGGGCAAAATCGTCACGCTGCGCACCGCCAAGCTGCGACACCGCGACACGTGCCGCCTGACGGTGCCACACGCAACGCCGTGGCATGGGCACCACGGGCCACGCCACCCCTTCCCCGACAACGACGATCCGTGGCCGACGGCGGTGCGGGAGTGCCTCGACCAATGCGCCGATGAACACCTCCACTATTGCCGCCATGAGCAAGGGCCCACCAACCACCCCGGGTGGCGCGATGCCCTGACCCACCTCTTCCACACCACCGGCACGCGGGACCCCCGCCTGAGACTCGTCCACCCCACGAGGGCTAAGCAGGACGCCCACACCGGCCCCGCGGGTGACCCCAGACGGCCTGCACCTCCACGTCGGGGGCTACCGCCGCCGGAACGGCCTGTCCCCCCCCACGCGGGGGGCGGCGTACCACCCGCCAGCGGCCCTCATGTACATCCTCCGCGACGTACTCGCGGAAAGCGAGCACCAAGAGCCGAACGCGGACGTGGCGTGGCCAGAGCCCTTACGCCCCCGGCCCCACGCGCCGATGCCGTTGTGGCTGGTGACCACAGACGACCAATGCACCCAAGCGGCGGGACAAGCGCAGCTCCGGGCCGAGTGGGTGATAGTGCAACTGGGGGCAGGCCAGCCCGAACCCCGTGGACTCCCCCGCGGCACCGCCCTACTGGTGGCTACGGGGGTGCCGCACGACCCACACATGGCGGAACACGCGCTGGAGGACCAGCCGGAGGACACGGGACACTTGGTGGTACACCAGCGCGGGGGCCCGGCGTGGCTCAAGGAACATGTGACGGCGCTACGGTCCTGGGCAAGCACGGTCGCCGGAGCGGAGATCCGGCTGCACGACCACCCGGCGATCAGCCCAGGCGACACCAGGGCGCTGAGCATGGACCAACTGACCCACAGCCACCCCGACGTCCGGTGGCACTCCGCCGACCTCAACGCGGGGTGGCTCAGCCCCACCGGATACTACTGGATCCCGGAGGCCTGGGGACACACCTCCTCTGACGCGTCCGGGGGCGGACCCTGCAAACACGCCACCAGCGTCGCTCTCGCCGCCGACCTCACCCGCACGTGGGCGGTGGCCATCTCGGGCACGGTGCCTGACGGAGAGGGGGTTCCCGCCTCCCTCCCCCTACATTACGGTGCAGACAGACCATGGGTCCACACGGTGGACGCCGAAGTCATCCTCCACCTCCTGCGGCACGCAGATCGCGAGCGAACCACGGGGGTCCCCGCGGGCGCAGCGAAGGTGGTCAACCAGATGCCCCTGAGGTGGCTCCGGGACGGCCTGTGCGCGCGGGGGCAACACGCCGGGCACCCGTTCTGGTACGTCCGAGCCACCTCGCACCACAGTGACGCCCTACTGCACAAGGCGGACTGGGCGGCGTCCCAGGACACCGTCTTGCAGAACACGCCCCCGGACCCTGGCCACGCCCAACTCATCGTCGCCGGCCGTGACGGCCATCTCGATCTACGGCCCCCCACGATGCGGGTGCTCGGCGAGGTCGCACAACGGGCGCAGACGGACCATGCGCTGACGCACCGGGGACACACACCCCTAGGCGCGGCCCACGCCACGGCCTACGTCCACGCCCGGGACCTCACCGCGGCGGCCACCAACCGCCGGGCGCTGCGGGCCCGAGACGGCCACACGCCGGTGCAGCGCAGGCTCCGCGTCCGGAAGGAGCGGCTCTCCGGCGTCGCCATCGTCCCGCAGCCGTGCCTTTTCTGCGGCGGCCCGGAAGAGACCCCGGTGCACATGCACGTGGGCTGCACCCACTCGCGGCTCCTCTGGCCCCACTACCGCCAGGCGGTGCACGAGGCGGCCCGCCACCTCCCACCTGGGGACAAGGCCCTGTGGGTGGCCTCGTGGCGCTCCGCAGGCGCCACGTGGACGGAGGTGTTCTGCTCCGGACTGGTGCCCGAGGACGCGGAGGCGCAGCTCCGCGCCATAACCCGATACGACCCGCCGGGAGGGACCTCGGTGGACGACTTCCTCCACCACATGCTCCGGCTAGGGGACTTCGCGTGGGAACTTCGCAACCACCGGCTGGAGCAACTCCTCCACGACCCCCTAAGCGCGGCGGCCCGGGCGCACCGGTGGCTCACTGCGGCGGAGGGCGACCACCCTCCCCCTCCCCCGCGCCCTGACAAGGACTTCGTAGCCTCCCTCCGTGTTGTGAATGGCACTCTGGAGTGCCCGCTCCAAGAGGGCCCCCACCCGTATCAGGACCTGCCGGGGGGGTTCTCGAGGCACCTGCAAGACGCCCTTTTCCCACCGTGGATCATCGGGCGCGGCTCCATGACCGCATGGGAGGCGCGCATCGTGGGGGAGGAGTGGGCGCGGGAGTGGGGCCGGTGGTGCGCCGCCGCGCGCGCCCCGGAGACCCCTGCGCAACGATACGCCGCCATCCCGCTCCGGGGGTGGGGGCCGGACACCCGGCCGAGACCCACCATGGTCCGCGGGGCGGGACCTGACCACCCGTGGGACGCGGCGACGGGGGAATGGCTGCAGGCGGCCCCGGGGCCGCAAACGGGATGGACTGGGGACGTATCCTCACTCGTCAGGACGCCCGTCCCGCCCCGCATCGTCCTTCACACCGCCAACGTGCTCCGGGCCACGGAGATACGCACGTGGGGACACGCTGCGGCCACCGTCCGGTGGCAACCCCCAGAGGACGGGGCCACCCAACTCACCGTGGCGCACTTCAAAGCGGGGGGGCCGGTATACGACGACGCCCTGTCCCGGCTGGGCGACACCCAGGGGCCCTTACTCCTCATGCTCCCCACCGGTATCGCAGCCGCGCTGCACCAGGAGCTGGACGGCTGCGAAGGGCTGCGAGTGGGGTGGGAGGCGGTCGCGGACGGCACCCTACTGGCCCTCCTCCACAGGGACACCGCGTACGGGTGCCAATGGGACGCGCTGACGCCCCACCTCACCGGGCGCCACGTGTACATGGCGAGCCCCCCCCAGGGGCACCCCCGCCCGGCGTGGGACGACCTTATCGCCGCCTTCCACGACCACGGGATCCTCCCCGGCGACACGTGGCAGGAGGTCCAGCGGAAGACACTTGGCAAGGACTACCGGCGCCGCGTCCGCGCCCGCTTGCTGGAGATCCGGGACCCCCTCCGACAGAGGTGGGATGACCTCTGGCTCCGCCATCTCGACCCTTGGTCGCCGCCCTCCCACCTCCCGCACACCTGCCGACTCTGCGGAGAGTGTGACACGGTGTCCTCCGCAGCAGCGACAGGCGCCAACAGGTGCGAGCGGTGCACCCAGGTAGCCGCGTGCCCCTGGCCCGAACCTCCCGCAGGTCCGCGCAGGCGCACAGAGGAGGAGGCCTTGCGCCGGCGCGTCGAGGGGGCACACACCCCCTCACACGAACAGGCGGGCCCCGCGGGCGCTGCCCTTCTGTGGATCCACGTGCACCTGCGGGACCCCACATCCATTGCGCACCTGTCGCACGTGTTCGCCCCCTAGCCCCCACCCGCCGCCGCCCTTTGCAGAGCCCGCAGCACCATGCCACGCCGACGGGGGGATGGGCCGGGGCACACCAGGGCCCGCCGCAGAGCGCAGGAGGCGGCCGTCCGGGGTCTGGTGGCGGACGCGGTGGCGGAGGCAAAAGGAGCGCACGCTGCCGCACGGTGCGACCTGGAGGGCAGTGCGAGGGCCTTCCTCAACGAGACCGCCCTCCCGGCCGTCCGCGCCCTGAACGGAGCGGGGGCCCCTACGTTGCTCCCGGCAATGCACCGGATCGTGAACGCCGTCCGGCCAGGGCTCATCAGCCCAGAGGCGGCCCTCTACGGGCACTGGATGGAGTGGCGCGAGTCCAATCGGTCGGGCCGGCCCCTGTCCATGGGGGACGCCCTCCGGATGACGGGAGCGGGGTCTGCCATGTCCCTCCACAGTAGCGCCCCAGCCCTGCTGCACGCCCTCAGGACGCGCTACCCCGGGGACGCGGCCCCGTACCTGAACCAGGCGCGGGCCACGTACCCGGGGGGGGTGTCCCAGCTGGATGCGGCGCTCCACCTTCTACACCCGCCAGACGAGGACCTGGAGGTGGGCGAGGTCACGGTGTTCGTGGAAGGCGCGGACGAGGCGTCCGCCCGCCCCCGGCCGACCAACCCGGTGTATGACGGCACCGGGCCTACCCCCCCGTACGCCGTCGTCTACGAGGCGTTCCCCAGGGAGCCCACTTGGTGCCCCGCCCTCCCACCGGCGACGCACGCGCCCCGCGGCTGGGCTAACCCAGACCTGTCCCCCCCCCTCTCCAGGACCAGGGGTGCCCACCACAGGGGGCAGGTCCTCTGGCAAGAGTGCCCTGGCACCCCCCTGCTCCTCCTCGTCGTCGCGACCCGCGGGGACCCGGGGCGGATCCTGGGGATCATCCCCACCCACCTCTATGGGGCCACACCCATACCCCGCCCCCCCCTCCCGGCGCCCGCGGCGCGGGACGGAGTACACACCTTCCTGCGCACACAGGAGGTCACCGCCGTTACGGGGGTCCATCTGGTGCGGCTGCCCCCGGCACCGCTCGACGACCCCCGGGGGCCCAGGGCCCTGAGCCCCGCCCCGGACTGGGAGCTGTGGCGCGACGCGTGGGCCGCGTGGCTCCCCCGCCTCCCCTCCCAATGCCGGTGGATGGCCGCGGACCCCCGGCCGTGCGGGACTGACGCCACAGCCGGCCCCCCACCCCCTCCCCCCCCCCCCCCCCCCGCAGAGCACCACACGGCACTGCCCACGGCACGGCACTGATGCACCAGGAGGTAGTGGGAAGGGCGCGCCTGCCACCACGCATGCCTACCAGAGTAACAGTAATGGCAGACTCCGATGGGTCCCTCGGGCGGGACGACCGCCACCACCGCCGGTCCCGCTCCCGCTCCCCCGTCTCCTCCCCAGAGTGGACGGGGGAGACCCTCGCGGAGCGCGAGGAGCGGAGGCTGGCAGAGGCGGCGGTGGTCGGACCGCCGCCGCCGGCCCGGAAACCTGGGCCAGCCGAGACGGCCGCCCCCGCCGCCCAAGCGGCCAGCCCCGCCGCCCCGCCCCGCCCTGACGCGCAGGAGGCGGAGACCGCGGCGAGCCACGCCGCGGCCCCGGCCGCGGCCCCCGGCACGCCGCCGGCAAGGGGTGCAGCCCCGGCGCAGGAGCCGGACGCGTCGCCGAGGGCTGCCGCAGCCGCGCAGGAGAGCAAGCAGGGCGCAAGAGGGGTTGCGACGGACCCCGCACGGGCCGTGGGCGCCTCGCAGGCGGCCGCCGTGGCAGCAGAGAAGACCGAGGAGGATGTGCGAGAGTCTGCGACCGCGGCCACGGGCGCCTCGTCGGCGGCCGCCACGGCAGCGAAGGAGAGTGCGGAGGGCGCGAGAGGGGCTGCGGCCCCTGGCACGCCGCGCAAGCGGGGGAAGAACCCCGCACGGGCCGCGGACGCCTCGCCGGCGGCCGCCGCAGCAGCAGCAGTGGGCAGGGAGAGCGCGAAGTACCGCGCCCACGCCAACCCCGCCCACACCCACACCAGCCCCCCCAAGCCGTACCCCCCCAAGCCCTTCCCCCCGGGGCGGGAGCGGCACGACCGCCCCCCGAAGCGCGAGCGCTCACCGCCGGGCGTCACGCTGCCGCAACTGCAAAAGCAGCGGGACGCCCGGCGAGTGGTCCAGGAAGGGCGCAGCGGCGAGGGGGAGGGGAGCGGCGGACGGCGTGACAGGCAGGGGGCAGGGGAGGGGTCGGGGCACGGGAAGGGCGCGCGGGAGCGCGGGCAGGAGGCCCAGGTGCAGGGGACGGAGCGAGGGGTGGTGGGAGAGCGAGCGGGCCGGGGCGTGGTGGACGAGAGGCGGGACCCGCGACTCGGGCAGGGGGTCGGGGAGGGGCCAGGGCACGGGAAGGGTGGTCAGGGGCGCGGGAATGGCACCCAGGCGCAGGGGGCTGGACAAGGGGGGATGGGAGAGCGAGCGGGCCGGGGTGTGGGGGACGAGAGGCGGGACCCGCGACACGGGCACGGGACCGGAAAGGGGCCCAAGGGCAAGGGCAAGGGCAAGGGCAAGGGCCCCAAGGGACAGGAGGGACGGGGCACGGGAGCCCAGGGGGGAGGGCGGGGCGAGGGGAGGGGGGCAGAGGGCGGAGCACCCCCGCAGCCGGAAGTGCAGCCGGTGAGGTGCATCCCCCCCGGCATCCAACAGATGCCGGCGCACCACACCTACCACCACCACCACCACCACCACCACCACCTCTACAACATCGACCCTGACGCCGGCGAGCTCATCCCCCCCCAACCCCCACGACACCAGCACCAGCAAGCCCCCCCCCGCGCCGAGGGCGGAGCCGGCGCGGATGGCCTCGGCGGAGGTGGGACGGGGCGTGGCATCGGCGCCGCAGGTGCAGGAGCAGCGAGGGGGGCCGGCACAGGGGGCGGAGGAGAGCCGGCCGTGGAACGTGGACTGAGGCGCAGTCCCGGACCCGCTGGGGGGGGAGACCCTCCCCCTGGTGGGGGAAGTGTACGGGTGGTTGTGCTGGGCCAACCAGGGGACCTCCAGGAGGTCGCGGAACCGGCCCTTTGATGCCGTGCTCCTCCGGAGGGACGGAGGAAACCGAGAGGCACCCCCGGGGGGGTGGGCGGCACCAGAGGACCACGAGAGGGTCCTCAGGTCAGTGATCCGGGCGGCGTGGCCCGACAGGGAGCCGACGTGGCCGGCCTTCCTGGAGGGGGGAGCGGTGCTCCGCATCACGGATGCGGACGCCAACAACTGGCTCCCCCGGGCTTTGCGTAGCGCCCTCGCCCACTGGCGCTACCGCCGGCACAACCCGCCGCCGCCGCAGCCCCAGCCCCCACACAAGCGGCGGCGCAAGTGAAGGCCCAGACGGCGGGCGCGGGAGGGGGGGATGGGCCCCCTGACCCACGCCCCCCCCACGGTATGGCACGACGTGCGGGGACGCGCCGCCACCCACGGAAGGGAGTGCGGGGGCGCCAAGCGCGGGGAGGAACCGGCTGCCCCGCAACCTGCTAACCACTGACCGCTAACCATCAACCACCCCCGGCCGGCCGGCGCCGCGCGGCAACGGCCGGGGAGGCGAGGGCCCCGGCGAGGGCCTGCGCAGGCATCCAGCTCTCGATAGGGGGGGCGGGTGACGGGCGCGACCCCCTGGCCGATGGCTGGCCCCCGGGACCAGGGCCGCCATGCCGCCCCCGCCCCCCCCCCCCACGGCCGACGAGAGGCATCACCAGGGGGCCAAAGGGCCCCCCCCAACCCACCCCCCCCCCCCCCGCACAGACCCGGGGGCGGGCGGGGGGCGGCCCCCCCACCCCCTCCCCCCCCCCCCCCCCGCACCCACCGCAGCAGGGGCGCCACAGGCGCGGCCCTCCGCCCCCCCAGGGCCGGGGGGGCGCCCCCCCCTCAGGGGGAACGGCGGCTGGGCCTGCTCCCGCGAACCCACACCGGCGTGCCGGGGCAACGCGCACGACGGAGCAGGAAGGAGGCCGCACCCCACATGACCCCCCCGTAACCACCGCCCGCCCCGAGGTGACGGAGGGAGGGTGTCAAGTCAGATGGGGCCCCCAGGGGGGCGGTCCACGGGCCGCCCCTCACCCCCCCCACCACGGGGCGGCACTTCAGCCCCGACCGCAAGCGCGCGCCGGAAGGGAGCGCACCGGCGACGCGGAGAGAGCCAGGAAGGAGTACCACAGGCCGCCGCCTGGAACGAGAGCAGGGAGGCCGCGGCGCGACACCCCCCCCCCCCCCCCCCCCCGCCCCCCCACCGGCCCGCCGGCCGCAGGGGCCCCGGCCCCCACCCCCCGAGGCTGAAGGGACGGACCCCCCCGCCCGGGAGGGGAGCCGGGGAGTGACCCGCCCCGACGCCCCAGCCGCCGGCTCCAATGGGGGCCGCGAAGAGCATGTGGGCCGGCGCCTGCGCACCGGGACGCCGCGCAGATCGTGCCCAGAGAAGCCGGCTGGGCGCGAACCGGAATGGTATGGGTGGCCACGCCCCCCGTGGACAGCACGACGCCCAGGGACGCCCGCTTTGTTGCCTACCCGGGAAAAGCGGCCCCGCAACCCGCTAACCACTGACCGCTGACCCTCACGACCACCCCCGGCCGGCCAGCGCCGCGCGGCAACGGCCGGGAGGTGAGGGGCCCCAGGGAGGGACTGCGTGGGGATCCGGCACACGGTAGAGGGGGGCGGGGGAAGGGCGCGACCCCCCTGGCCGATGGCTGGCCCCCGGGGCTGGGACCGCCAAGCCGCCCTCCCCCCCCCCCTTTCTGGCCGACAGGGGGCATCGCCAGGGAACCGAAGGACCCCCCCCACTCCCCCCCCCCCCCCCTCCCACACAGGCCCGAGAGCGAGCGGGGTGGCGCCCCCCCCCCCCCCCCCCCCCGCACCCACCCCAGCTGGGGAGCCACAGGCGCGGCCCTCCGCCCCCCCAGGGCCGGGGGGGCGCCCCCACCCACAGGAGGAACGGCGACGTGGTAAGGGCAGCGGCGGCTGGACCTGCCCCCACGAACCCACACCGGCGTGCCGGAGCAACGCGCACAACGGAACACGAAGGAGGCCGCGCCCCACATGACCCTCCCGTGACCACAGCCCACTCCGAGGGGACAGAGGGGGGGTTTGCAGGTCAGCCGGGGCCCCCAGGGGAGCGGTCCACGGGCCGCCCCTCACCCCCCCCCGCCCCGGGGCGGCACTTCAGCCCCGACCGCACGCGCGCGCCGGAGGGGAGGGCCAGAAAGGGGTACCGCAGGCCGCCGCCCGGAACGAGAGCGGGGAGGCCGCAGCGCGACACCCCCCCCGAGGCAAGGGGATTGGACCCCCCCAACCCGAGAGGGGGGCCGGAGTGCGACCCGCCCCCCCGCTCCGGCCGACGGCCCACACGGGGGCCGCGAGGAACAAGCGGGCCCACGCCTGCGCACCGGGACGCCGCACAGATCGTACCCGAAGAGGCTGGGTGAACACGAACCGGAGTGGTATGGGGGGCCACGCCCCCCATGGACAGCGCAACGCCAGCGACGCCCGCTTTGTTGCCTGCCCAGGGAAGGCAGAGGGACGGAAAGAGGCAGAGCGACCCCCCGCCCTACAGTCAGTCGGCGACCCGGTGGTGCTACTGCCCGCCTCTTACCCCTGTGCACGTCAGTCGGCGATCCAACGCACCCCACCCAGCCCCCTCCCCCCCTGTCCCGACCCCGTGCGCGTGGACTGAGGCCTCCCGGCACGCGCAACACGCTTCACGGCGCACAGCCCCACCCACAGGGCAGGATTCATAGCCGACGACACCCCTCAGTGGCGTAAGAGACTCCCGCGGCCCAGTAGTGAGAGCGTCGGTCTTCAATCGTCCAGTGCGGGGGTTCGATCCCGGGCGTTGGTGCTCCTGGGATCCCTGCACGTAGAGCTCTCTAGTTGGCGACGTGGGAACCACCCCCCCCTCCAGCAACTCGCGCCACCACCGATACCGGTGGATCGGGTGGAGGTCTCGTTCGTTTTACCCCCCACCCAAGGAAAACAAAACACATGGGAACCACCCACCCCTGCAGCAGTGCGCACCGTCACCTGTACTCAAACAGGTCGATGGGAGGCCTCGCCCGGTATTCGAAGGGATCGGTGGGAGACCACCGATCCCGGGGTTCGAACCAGCTCCTTCACGGCGTGCGCCTGGTGCGCTACCTCCGGGGTGGCTGCCTTCTGAGATACACCGGCACCCGGGTCACAGAACAAACGCGCCCGCAACCCCCTCCCCCTGTACTAAGAGTAAGCCCGCGGTAGGGCTGCCCGGGACATTGGAGCACCACTCCAGCCACGGTCACCCCAACCCCCCCACGCATCCCGCAGGGCGAAGCTCCGTGCGCATCAGGCACGTCATGAGAATCCGGCGGGCCGGCGCCTGGACACCAAGACGGCACCTCTCTCCCCCCCCGCGAGAACGGAGCGGGGCCCCCACAACCGCACGCCCGCAACGCAGACCCCGACAGCCCACCTAGTGGACGGGCAGAGGAGGGAAGAGGGACGCCCCACGCCCCACGCAATGGACGAAGGCACCCCCCCGGGGACGCCCAGCCGCCGCCCCCGCAACCCCAAGCCAAGTAGGGGGGAACCGGGACCGGACCGCCCCCCCCCCAAGCACGCCAGACGGAGCACGGGACCGGGGCAGGACACGCGGAGGGGCACGGACCACGTGGAACGGCCCTACCAGCGCCCAGTGCCGGGACCACGCGAGATGCGCGCGCCACACCACCCAGCGGGGAGCGGACACCGCGAGAGCGCGAGCGCACACACACGAAAAAGACACGCGGGGACCACCAGAAGGGCAACCGGACCGAGCGCGCGGAACGCACAGACCACATGGAATGGCGTACCAGCGAGCGAGGATAAGGGACACCCGGACGGGACGGCCCGCCACACGCAACGCGGGATACGCGGGGCGGGAAGGGGGAAGAAGGGGACACACGACACCAGGTACCGGCCCGAACCCCCCCGAACCGGCCGCGAGCGCCGCGCACACACAGACGGGACACTGCACCCGCCAAGGCAGTAGTGGCGCACAGCGCCACGCCCCAACCCCTAGGCTAGGCAGCCACCGCGCCAGCCCAAGGGGGTCCCACTGGCGACAAGCCAGTAGCACGGGCCCGGCGGCGCCGGTGCCCCGGGCGACCACGCATTAGGGGGGCGACGCAATGGGTAAGCGCCCGCGGCCACGGCTGCGAATTGATGCACTGACCGGGGAGTGGCGAAACGGGGACGCCGGGGAAGGACGGGGCTCCGAGCTCTGTGAACCCGGGGGACTCCGCCACCAGGCAGGAGGTGCGTCTTGGAGGGCCCCCCACTAGGACCCGGTGGTGAGGATATCACCTGGCCCGACCAGGTGGCCCCCCGGGGCCGAAAGGCGTCTAGTACCCGCAAAATCAAACCTCAAACCTCAAACCTCGATTGAAGTCCTTCAGGTTTCTTTCACAGGGACGGAGGGACACTGCTGTTGAAGCCTTCAGGGCGCAATGGACACAGAAGTGGCAGCCTCAGCATGCTGAACGCCCTCAACCAAAACCTGCAGCACAAAAGAAGACAGGACTGTCAGCTCTTCTTCAGGATGAATTCGAAGAGGCAGCAGGTCCACGTGTTCATGTTCCAGATTTGCAACCTGACGACGAACTGTCAGCATATATGGCACTGCCAGTAGAAAGCATGCAGACGAATGTCATAGAATGGTGGCGTCGACACCGAACTGTTTTTCCAAACCTGAGTAGGATGGCGCGACAGTACCTTGCGACGCTCGCCACTTCTGCTGGAGTAGAACGGCTCTTCAGTGCAGCTGGTTTGACGTTCGGTGATCTCGCGCACGCTATGAAAGAGGAAACGCTCGGCTGCAGGTTGCTCGCCGCATACAACTACAGGCACGCTTTGTATTGTTATCCTTAAGCGTGCGTATTTGTTGTTCAGATTCTGATCATTACAATCACCACTTTTCCCAACCTGAGTAGAAAGGCACGACAGTACCTTGCGATGCCTGCCACTTCTGCTGGAGTGAAAAGTTTCTTCAGTGCTGCTGCTTTGACGTTCGGTGATCTCGTTGTCGGTCAGATTCTGATCATTATAATCAGGATGAGCATGCATCAGGTTCAGGTTCGCGATGGCGGTTGTACACGCTGTTTCATGCTGCAACCATCGTCCATGTAACAGTCGTGGTGTCGTACCACACCGGCACTGCTCAGAAGCTGACTTTCAGACTCGTTTTTGCAACCTGTGTTTATTGCGTTTTGCCTGGTGCTCATAACCCCGGTGCCTTTAAAAAGAAAAACTACAGTGGTGTGCATCATACATTTTCGCTTCTTCTGCAGTTCGGCGACAGTTTGCCATTTTTGATTCCTTGCTGATTGCACTGGCGGCTCAACTGTGGTGTGCCGCTGCGCGCCGAAATAATCGATTCGATTTCAATGCAGGTAGCAAAATAATCGGTAGATTGCAATTATTTTGTTTGGCTTGCCGATCATTGCCGATTAATCGATTAATCGATTAATCGCCAAAATCGATTCCAAACCTTAACTGCAGCCCCTGTTTCCTGGTGGCTAAACCTGGGTCTACAGCCAAACGGCTGGTAGTGGACTACGGAGAGCTGAACAAGAAAACGCTGAACCACTCAGGGTCCATTCCTAATATGGAGTCTACCCTTGAGAAGATAGCCTCCTGTCGCTACAAGACCAAGATGGACAAGAGGAGCGGATTCTGGCAGGTGGACCTGACGCCCAACGCTCAGGAACTACTGGCCTTCATCACCCCTCAGGGGAGGGTGTTCAAGTGGAAGGTCATGCCGTTTGGCGTGGCCAACGCACCCGCTCTATTCCAAGAGCTGATGAACAAGATCCTGTCCATCCTACGAAGGAGACCTAAGGTGCAGGAACTTATATCCCGTGGGGCCCAGATGGAAGCACACATCGACGATGTATGCCTCGGGACCAATACCCAGGAGGACCACCTAATCCTCTTGGGTGAGTTCTTTGCGGTCTGCCAGGAGAACCACACACGACTCAAGCTGGAGAAGTGTGAGTTTATGCAGGAGACCATGCAGTACCTGGGGTTTGACGTTGGCTATGGGTGGTGGACCCCAGCGACCTCTAAGGCCAAACCCCTGATGGATGCTAAGGTACGACACGAAGACCCCAAGAAAGGACTTCATGATGTACGCAGTTTCATTGGGGCGTGCAACTTCTATCGCCGCCATATCAGAAGCTTCACCTACACCAGCGCCATTCTGACGGACTTAATCAAGAAGAGTACTACTTGGCGCTGGGGCCCACAAGAGCAACAAGCGCTTGACGAGCTCAAAGACAAGGTGGCCAACGCTAAGTGCTTGGGCGTGCCTAGGGCACAAGGGGAGATTATCCTGGTGACCGACGCCAGCAATGTGGGCGGTGGTGGAACGTTGTTCCAATGGCAAGCACTAGAAAAGGAGGAGTTCGACTCGGCCATTTCCCAATGGGGGACGGAAGGTCTCAACCGAGATGGAACCCTCAAGCACAGCTACCCTGACGACAAGTGGGTCCTAGTACCTCTTGGCCACTGGAACTGGAAGTGGAACGAGGCCAGGGAGAACTACTCCACCTATGAGCAGGAATTGCTCGCGGGTATGCTAGTGCTATCCTCACAAGCACGACTGTTGGGGAGTAACCCTGTGGTCTGGCTGTGCGACCAAGAGCCGGTCCGCAGTTTCCAGAAGGGCTCCCAACCTGAGAAGGCCAAGCGACGGCGCTGGTGGACCTACCTCAGTCAACTACGGCTGACGGTACACCATATCCAGGAAGTGAAGAACAAGTGTGCAGACTACATCAGCCGCAACAACTTCGACGCCCTGATTGGTGCCCGGTCTGAAGCGCTGGCTAAGGAGGCGTTCAGCCGTATGGACGTCCACTTTGACCTCAACATGACTCTGATACGCCCCCTGGATGGACTCCAACAATCGGAGTACCTGAAGGGGTTTGGGGATATCTACAAGCGCCTGGAGAAACGCTTTGAACCCCTCCTGGTAAACCAAAATCAGTGGAAGAGGGACAAGAGCTACCTCTGGCACGAGGACCGCATCGTGGTGCCTAGTGACAGAGTCCCAGCGCTGCTGAAGTGGAGCCATGAGTCCAGCGGTCATGTGGGTGCTGACCGTACCCTGAGGCTGTTCAAGCAGTGGTTCCACACTACGTGGACTGAGGACCAACTGCGGAAAGCCCTCCAGCCTATAGTGGACAAGTGCCCGTGCAGGTCCTGCAAACCAGGGGATATCAGGGACAGAGGTCTCTACTCGACCCTGCCCATCCCTCACTGTGCTAACAGTGTTCTATACGTGGACTACACGGAGATGCCGAAGTTCGGGGGCTATGACTTCGCCCTCGTGGTAACCTGTGGGTTGACCAGGTTTACCAGGGTGTTCCCATGTACCAAGCACATTACCGGGGAGGAGACTATCAAGATACTCCTGGAGGAGTGGTTTTGTGTCTATGGGGCGCCCAACGAGATCAACTCCGATGAGGACGTACGAGTACGCTCAGATACCGGTTGGTACAAGAGGGTCCTGAGATCCCTCACTGTCCAGGTGTCTACGGCGATCTGCTACTCGCACACGAGCAACCCCCTATGTGAGCGTCAGATCCGTGTCCTCAAGGAGAATGTAAGGATATGGTGCAAAACTGAACGCACCAGAGACTGGGTGAGACTACTCCCCGTCATATCCTTGATGATGAACTCCCAAGAGAGTTCAGCTACTGGCTACTCGCCCCATGAGCTATTCCTAGGGAGCCCGGCGTGGTTCCTACATGCCCCCTATCCAGAGGACACCCATTCTTCTGTGGGTGAATCGGTCCAAGAGCAACAAGCTAAGGAGGACAAGGCCAAGGCTATGCTCCAGAGAGTGAGGGAGCGTCAGTGGAACAAGAAGAACAAGCAGCGAGTACCGGCCACCTACCAAGAGGGTGACTGGGTGCTGGTGCACCACAGTCGACTACCCACCTGGCCACGCTCTACCAGCGATGACCCATACTTCGGGCCGTAAAAGATTCTATCAGTGGATGGACACTGTATCACCGTGCGGTGTTCTCCCCGTCTAGGGGGGACCCCGATGTGCGCTGCTCAACACCTGAAGCGCTACTATGATCCTGAAGACCTCTGTGGGGAAGAGTGGGAGCTGAACGACGAGGAAATCGCCGCCCTAGACCTACAAGGGGCTGCCAGCCCCATGGAAGTTGAAGGGAACCTCCCCGACATGAACGCCGAGGAGATGGCTAAGGAGGGCTTCTACCTGGTTAAGTCTGTCCTACGCCACCGCTATCGCCAGGGTTGGCGCTTTCTCACCCTCTGGGAAGGGTTTGGAGTCAAAGAGGCCACCTGGGAGCCCTTCTCTGCGTTCGTTCTACCTGAGGGATGCCTAAACTCAGTTCTGGTTGACTACTTGTCCCAGAACAACCTTGGTGAGTTGCTGAGGCTCGCTGAGACGCTTGCCTCCAAGACTAAAGCTAGGGACTGAACCTTACCCCTAAGTGTGCTACGTATGTCTGTGTGTGTCTCACTTCTCTCCCGGGCGTGGCTCCCGAATCAACGGGCTTTGCTGATGTCGGACCGAAGGTCCTAGTCAGGTACTGGTACCACTCCTATGGCGCCCAATTTCTGTGCTGGCGCCTATCCTTGGGGGAAGACGGCAAAAGCCCTACCTACTAGGGGGGAGGGGTGGCCAAGTGTGCTAAGGGCATACAAAACGCCCATTTTCGCTAAAGGCCAAAAGCTAACGCACTCCCCTGCCCACGAGGAAAAGCACGCGGGACAGGAGACACCACTACTCTACACACCCTGCCTACAGTGGCACCATCCTGGTGGGCGAGCACTTCTGCAACTGGCTCAAGCCCCCATTCAGGATTACCACTCCTACACTCACGCTCTACTGGGTGTTGTTGGAGATCAAGTCGTGAGTCCTAATGACCCTCCTGTGAAGAAGACAAGAGAACACAGCGCTGCTAAGCAACTGTGGCCTATCAGGGACGCCACAACGCGTTTCCCTGCTAGGGCTTGGAGGGAAGGGGTGCTCTTGTTGCGTGCACAGCGTGGATGTCGAAGGAGTCGAACTGCCCTCGCCACTCCTTGCTGAGGTGCAGTCAATTGTTTGTGTGATCAGCGCCCTTGTTTAGCAGGGCAAGAAAAAAATGGGACGCTGCTGCACCAATCACCCTACCTGCCCACCTGTAAAGCAAAGGCCAATGAAGGGGTGTTTGCGGCTGAGGAACCAAGCCACACTCCACGTATTATACGCTTCTCAGTGTGACCTATAATACACTGTCCTCAAACACGCCCTGTCAAGTAAGCAAGCGTTAAGAGACTCCTCAGGTTCTCTTAAAGAACGTACCGAGGAGCCCCTGGGAAACCTAAACAAGGTTTACCGTGCGCATTTCGTGTGGCCTACCCTTTAATGCGTGTGTGAATGCACGAGCATGCACGAGTGGACGAGCTGTCTTCGGCAAACCTACAAATCTTACCAACAATCACGAACTCCACCAGGGGGTGGCCCCACCTGGGCTTACCTACCTTACCTACCGCTGGAGAGTGAAGCAAGGTGAGGAGAAAAACGAAGCGCAAGCGAAATCGCCGCTATGCATCGGTGTGTATGTTCTAATCAGTGCAACAAAAAGGGAGGTTGGTGCCGTAAGAGCAGTTGTCACGGTTGCCCTGCATTGCACCGCAGGGCAGGACCGGTAGCCCCCCGTGACAACCACTCCCTGGCCGAAGGCCATCTGTTTTTTCCCTAATCTCACCTCTAATCATCTGCAATCTTTCTAATCTAACCCTCTATGGTTTGTTGGCGCTGCTACAAGACTCTTTCACGAAGACACGAGACGAGCAATGTGCATGCTGCATACGAGACGAGCACACCTGAGGTTTATACCTGATTCATTGAAGTCTTTTCGTTGATTTTGGAATTCTTGGATTTTTGACTCTTACTGTCAGTGTGGGTGGAATCTGTAGGTTTATTAATGAATGTGTGTCTCGTCATTTTACTGTCTACGTGAGACATACGTTTATAATCTCATTATTTCCGAATTTTCCGGTGCTTCGCTAGGAGCCGCTCCTGCGCGCCGCTTTTTTCTGCGTAGGAATTTCTTGATTTAAACAATCGACAGATGACTACAATTTTTATACAAATGTGCATCTGATGCACAATTGGATTCTGCTCAGGTGTGTTGTCTTAGAAAAATTCTAGGCCGTCATTTGACGGATTTAGGTGTTGTCGCTTCGCGCTTCCGTGGATTCGTCCATAAATCTCCCATTCCTGCCTCTGCAGATACCCTCGCGAAAGCGTCGCTGAGTAGGCCGCTTTCTGGGCTGAAAAGCAGCAGCCTGGGGACTGAGCTGAACCCAAGACCCCACCAAGGGGCAATTTAATTTCCTGACGACTCCCTTGGCCCTAAGATCAGGACAGCAGGTCGCCAGCAGGTTTTAACAACCAGAGCGGATGTCCATACAGAGTCCGGCGTTGGGTTAGTGTCGCGCTGCGTCTTGGAGGGAGGGATGCACATGCATATGTTTTTGGCATGCTCCCAAACTGACCCAACCAAGCCACAGGAACCCCGGCAGCGCCATGAGCTCTGAGCTTTCTGTAGGAAATGTCACGAACAAAGCAGCAAAAAGGCGCCAGCCATGCCGAGCGCCCATTTTTCTGTGTGAGGGAAGCTATAGGTATTTTAAAGTAGATGTGGAAACCAAGGAAAGGCCAAGAAAAATTCCCTTTTTCCTGAAGGTGCGACAGTGGTGGCCACCACAGCACAAGGGGGGGAGTGAGAAAAAGTGCTTTTCCAATACTTTAGGGTATACTTTAGTTGTATTAGAGACGCTCTAAGCACACTTGCATTTCTTTCTTAGTATTGGCCCAACCAAAAGTGGTGATAACACATTTTGACCTATGGAACCAAACACTAAATCAGGATATGGAGTGGACCCCTTAATCCCCTAACAATGAGAGGCTATTCATCTTTTCCTGAGTTGACTGAGAACTGACATATCCAGGGTAGAGCCTATGAATTTATCTATGTTTTCGCATGAATTCTTAGCTATCCTAGTGGTATGCACCCTAGGGGGCTGGGCACCTCTTTTTGAGAGGTCCTGGGTTCAATTCCCGGTCAGCCTAGCTAAATAGGAAGATCCCATGTGACATGGCAGTGACCTCATTGCCACATGCCCTGCCACCTCAGCACATATAGGACCCAAAACAAAGAGTGCACATCTCCTGAGATGGCACTATGGATATTGAGTGACCATGGGGCAGTTTTCGAACTCTTTTTCCAAAACATTTCAGCTATCTTTGTGAATATGCAATCCGATATGCCCTGAGTTGCAGTTTCTGTGAATATTCTTACATCTTTCACTGTTTACACTGCAGCCCTTAATGCTTTGATCCTGATTCTCTTCTACTTGCTTATCTCTGGCTTGGGCTATCCTGGATTGGTTGTATTTCAGCAAACAAAACATTTTTCTCATCAAAAACAAGCAGCAGGAAGCCCTACACCAGCAGCAAGCAGCAGGAGAGGCACAACAAACACACAGTGTTGAAATCACTATAAAACCTTCTGACATGGGGGGGGCGAGGGTACAAACAGTGAAAGAATTGTGTCTCCCAAACATTAAGAACTGAGCTTTGCCTATAGTTATTAGCACCATTTTCATGATCACATCAATGTAACTGCCACACAGAGCCACACGCACATCACAGGCCACATTGCCACTAAATATTTTCTTATGGATCAAGACCAGTCAGAAAGCACCCTCCCTCATCAGATACAACAAGTGTAATCGGGAAGGTATTTTTTAGATGCGAAAATGTTTTTCAACGCATTGAGAAAAATGATAAACTTAAAAGAAAAATTACAAAACGTCTAAGATTTAGTTCAAAGCATCCACAGACAGTGTCCACAGTGACCAAAATGTTTTCTCTAAAACAAAAGCCTTTGTAAATTCAGATATTTGTGTTCACTGACAACCACAGACATCCACCGCGTGTTGAAAAAGTGGATAGTCCAGCCATGTTGCCTCGATGTTTTGGTGGAGAACTTGCCGTCTGTTGTTCCCCGTTCTCCGGTGGCTATGGACTGTGGGTAGGTAGGATTCCATCTTTGTCCTTGACTACGGGGTGTATTTGTTGCCTGGCTAGTTCCTGTTTGTTTGTTTTGTGGTGTGCCCATTGGTCCACGAGGGTGTTCCGGGTTCATTCTTGCGGGGCCTCTTTTCTATGTGCCATAGCCTGGGCCGCTTTGGCCTGAGCCGTGACCGGTTAGGTGAAGGGATGTTCCGCTCGGTGCTGCACCATACCCGTTTCCGTCGCAAAGTGCCAATAGGTCATGAAGGACCGGTTAACAAGCCCGTACGCATTATGGCTTCTGAATACTTCCCGATAGCTTCAGATAGTGTTGCTTTGATCTTGGCTACCGTGTCCTGATGTATTGTTGTGGGATAGTGCCATATGCTTTGCCGGGGATTGAGAGTCTTCTTTTTGTCCGACCGGTACCATGGTTTGTGGGGTGAAGGTGGCGCCGATGGTGGTTTCTGATAGGTTTTTTGCAACCGTTGTCCCACGTGTTTGCAAGCCGGCCACTTCGGCTGATGTAGGGGAGTAGACGTAGCGGACGGCCATCCATGTTTTGTCTAGCGGTATGGTGATACGGGTGGACCGCTTTATTTGAATACACACCGACTCTGTGGGCTGTGCTTGCGGTGCTGCCCTATTTGTACGTACTGCCATCAATGGGGGCCGCCCCTTGGGTGCTGAGGAGGAGGTGCACCAATAACGTCAGGTAGCATCGCTTGGGCGTCACAAAGTGCACGCTGTGGGTGGTTTCTAGCCCTTGGGGGACGTGGCTCCAATTCAGCGCGCCCGTGGGAAGTTGCCGCTTGTCAGCGATGCATCCGATGTGGTTCCCGGTTTGAATAGGAGGTAGGAATCCGAAACCACTTGAGGTGTCAAGGAAATGATGAGTAGTGGCGTCTTGGCAATAGGCTCGGTATTCATAGGCAACGAAGCTGGTGGGGATGCATGGGCTTGTGGCGGTTACGGCTAGGTGGGGCTGGGCCGCATAAGTAGCTGTGGTACGAATTGCCACGCCGTTGGCCGTATGTCCGGATGACATGGGCCCCGGTGTCTATGTTCTCTTGTAGGTCCATCTCCAGCATGGAAGGCCCAACGGGATGCCATTCTTGCGGGTTGCGGTGTGGCATATGCATGTACACACTTTGTTGGCTAAACCAGCTGCAGCTAGTATCGCTTCTACGAAGGTGGAGTCATAGTTGCCGTCAAATGGGTCCTTTGATTGCGATTGTCGTACGGTGCCCCTCAGCGTGTAGATGTTAGTGATGGGTACAACAGCATCCGAAGGCCAGGGGGTGTGGTGCTTTGTGGGCCCCTGTGTCACCCTAGAATCGGGGTCTCGTACTTCTTCTAGTCCTGTAGCATGCCATCAACGTACATGGCGGCTAAGCGTTGTTTGATGTTGTGCCCCGCTAAATTGCGGGCTTGTGCCATTCGTTAGTACACTGCCCTCGTCAGAGTGCAGGCTTTAGCGGTCCTAAGCGTTCCTCTCTGTTCCCCGCCGGATGTTTTGTTTGTGGCGGCGGAGCATGGCTCAGTGCGCATACCGTGGTATGCTGGTCTGCGTCCGTTAGCCGCCGTTGTATGTGGGCCTCACTGTCCGGGGTGCCGGTGCGCTAGCACGACATAGTGCGGGGACGGGTTGGCCGGGTTGTGTAGTAGAGGATCATGACTTGGTTCCATGTCCAAATTGACGCGCAAAGACGCTGCAGAAGTGATCGGGACACGTCAAACCTCAACCTATGGGGGTATATACGGACCCCATATCCCTTCAAAGTTGGCACAATGAGCATGTGGATGCTCCCTCGGACCCAACCGCAACGCGCGCAGGATACCACGACCCGTTTCTATATTTTTACTTGAGCGTCGTCTCTGTCCCCGTCTTTGAGCCATCCACGATCAACACTACACAGCCATACTCATTTTGTTTTGGGTACACCTCTGCTACGAATACTTCTCTCAACCACTCCATGACGGTGGCAGCATCAGACCCGCCACCTTCGGTCTCTTTCCGTTTGTTCTTGCTGTCCTGAGCCTTGGTATCACTGCTGGAGGCTGCTTTTCGGCTGTCCTTTTTGCTGTCACCCTGAGTGGCTTTTATGAACACAGGGCACGCCTCTCTTGAAAAAAGGCGGCCAGGCACCGTTGTTTGTGTCCACAACAGGGCCGGCGTTGCTGTTTTTCCTGCTTCTGACACGCAAACCATTGCCGTTATGTGGGTACGGTCGTACCCATGCCTCCTTGCAACCCACCTCTTGCCCTTGCGCGCCCACACCTTTTCAATGATCACCAAAAAACTCCTAAAGTAACCACTCTCATCTTGGTTGTACACGTGTTGTGCTTTCATGTTCACTCGTGACAGGGTAGGGTGCAACTTAGCATTAAAATAACCACGTCACTCTTCTACTGTCAACTTTGCATCTGCACGCTGACTCTTGCACATCTGGGCTGCTCTCTTCTTCAACATTGGGTTCCGGTTCTTAAACAGTCTCCACCACTTCAGACCACTGCTGATTTTTGCTGCCACTCCCTCCGTCATTGGTGGTGCCATCTCCTTTGCTCTTTGGAGGATTTCGTCTGTCGTGGGACTTATTGCCTTGTCGCATTGTTCGTCGATCCAACCCATCAGTTGTGCTTCATTGATCCTTGCCTTCACTGCTCTTTTGCTGATGACAGTTTCATATCTCTTAGAACAACAATTAGGCCAACCACAGCGGGCTACCTTCAACTTGAACGCGTGTTGAGTAGCATTACGTCGCGTTGCTGCAGCTTCCGTGCGTGCACGATGCTACCGTGAGTGACTCCTAACGAGTTGCAACCAACGAGCATTGGCGTCAACACACGGAGCACGCTTGCATGCCTCTCCGAGGGAAAATCTGTTTACACTGTGGTCTCTGGCGGCTGCACGTTGAGTCTTTTCTTGAGACAGGCACTCGTCGACGGCTTGCTGCAACGGCGATGCCTTTTGTGCAAAAGATAGTCGGTTACCGGGCAGTAGGGAGGTCGTGGGATTGCGGTGGCTTTGGAAGTACTCGGCTTGGCCTTTGGCGCAGTGCTCAAAACCTCCGTCAACCATGATTTGCAGTTTCCTTTTGCGCCACGGATTCAGATACATGAATTCATAGGCAAATATTCAAACTACAAAATCCGTCCAAAAATTTCAAATTGCATGCAATATTAACAGACCTTTTCTTCAATGAAGCGTGGCTTAGGAATTGGTCTGACGCGGTCATCCGCGATACGCGCGCTGCCGGATTTCAGCGCTCATTCTTCTGCAGCATCTCAATTTTTAGAAAATTAGCTTTGCCGCTCTAAACTTTCATATTTTAACTACTAATCTAACAATTCTCTCATGGCCAGGATTAATCGCAGCCATCCGCTACATTTGCACACTATCGGCCTAGTTATTGGTCCGTTGATAAATGGAACTTTTGCTTCAAACCGCAAAAACCACAGTTTGTGCTTCTATGCCCTCCGTGTCCAAGCAGCAAAGCACGGCCTCAAGCCACCAAAGACCAGGATGAATGAAATCGAGCGTCTACAGGCTATGCATTTCACTACCACATAGCAGCCTCATCAGCCCACAAAGGAACTGATTCAAAGACGAGAAAACATGCATGACCGATTCAACCAATATAAAAAGCATTACCTTAACTTCAACTGTCATATTGGGCAAACATACCCTTGCCCACAAGAAGCACTCAACAACATATGCGTTTTTGCCAAGTTAACTGTGCCGTGGGGCCGAAAAACATTCTTTCAGCTCTGACATCAATTGCTAGAGTAGGCAAGCATCCCATTGGCTACAGCAACTCAACCACAACAAAAAGAGATGGAGGGGGCAGAACTGGGTCTGGCAAAGTCGGCTTGGGGATGTTGGCATCACAGAGAGGTCCGAGCCACACGCGACGGCTGTGTCAAAGCGGCCGGTTAGGGGACTGCTCCCCATGTGCAGCATTTCAAACACTCCACCGGAACGCCATGGCACCAGAGCTGGAAGAGAACAAGCAAGCAAAAGACGCATCGACCACTTGATAGACTTGCTCAATCTTCCCGTCTAGATAAGAGCCTAGGGCAGGGATCAGTCCCCCGAGGCTTCAATCGCCTAGATAAGAGATTCCAAGTCGGAGACTTCGAGCTGTACCTTGTGCTTGCGGAAGGACTCAATGAAGGGACGGTTGATCCGCGGCGGGAAGGATGAGACAAGTTCTCAAAGTGTCGTGGGAGGGCACATAGCCTCGCCATCACATTGGGAACTCCGCGCCTCGAGCCACAGAGGCGTTTGGACGCTAGGCCACGATCTTCTCGACAGTGTAGTCGTCTTGCTCAGCATAGTCGTCGTCCGAGTTGGCCTCGTGGGCGATGTAGTCTTGAGTCACGTGTTTGACCCGGATGTCAGGCTCTCAGGCACGGAGCCGACTCTCGTGCCTTTCCCTGAACTGCCCGGGGCCTACCTTGACGTGGTAGGTGTCCTCACCAATCCGTCGCAATACCTCTCCGGGTGTGAACCGGGTCTTGGTTTGGTGGGTGCCCATAGGTCGGGGTCTCAGCCCCCATACTGGGTTACCCACCTTAAACTTCTGCACCGTCAACTTTGAGGCGGTCTTGGCCCGCACGGAATGCTTTTTCTTGGGCTGCTGGTGGATATTCCGCGCCGTAGTCTCCTATTGCACGAACAACTCCTTGGCATCCATTGCCATGCCTTCATTCGACAAGGGAAGTCCAAATCAAAGGAGGTCTTTGCCAAAGAGAATATGTTGAGGCGGCAGACCACCCGGTATAGGGGTGTTGTGATGGGCCTTGAGAGCGGGCCACATCTCCTCGAACCACTTCCGGCGCTTGTTGGCGAGGTGAATGTTGCACGGCTTCTCAAGAAGCTCCCGTCCAGCTACTTCGGTTCGGCCATTGGACTAGCTGAGATAGGCAATGCTCTTGGCGTGTCGTATTCCTATGAAGGAGCACATCGCCTTGAACCACTTGCCTGTGAACTAACGTCCCATCATGACCAGGGCATGGTTTTGTACTCCGCTTGGAGTGTGTTTACATACCTACTGACCTATATGTATGTGGTTGTGTGTGTGTGTGTATGTGTGTGTGTGTGTGTGTGTGTGACATTGCCCTGTTTTTGCCTCTTGTTAGGCTGCAACGTCGTCCTACGCCATACAATGGCAAGCTGAAGCGATTTGTAGCATACGCACCACTGATGGTCCCTCTGTACTTGCATGTACATCCGTGGTCCACACTGGACTAGTACCAGGGTACGGATTGGGATGAATGGAGGGGTACCAGCGAGAAAAATGAGTTTGTGTTCC
This sequence comes from Eutreptiella sp. 'Long Island Sound 2002', assembly GCA_964036045.1. NCBI lineage: Eukaryota > Euglenozoa > Euglenophyceae > Eutreptiales > Eutreptiaceae > Eutreptiella > Eutreptiella sp. 'Long Island Sound 2002'. Next base: position 29,604,567 of record OZ038379.1, on the reverse strand, counting down.
CTTGTGTCACTGTGACTGAGACCCTGAGGGAGGCGGGCCGAAAGACGAGTTGCATGAAGCGAACTGCTAGCGGTCCGCTAGTTTGAGTCCCGGTGTGATCCTACCGACTTGCCACCGTAGCTCGATGGTGACCCCCGGTGTCTTGACCTCGGTTAGTCTGCTTGGGAAACTGGTGGTGTGAGGAGTCGGCGCCTCTGCAGAGACTGCATGGCGACTCCTCCATGCATGGCCTTCGGGGTAATGGGGCGAGAGAGAAGACGGCCTTGTTGTCCGATCCCTTGTGTAGGAGCTCGTGTGTCTTTACCACTCTGGACTTGCGTCGTGGATATCGACTATGGCCCCCTTAGAAAGACCCGTGGGGACTCTCCTCCAACCTGCGGCCTTAGGGAGCCTAGATGTCCCAACCGATATCTGTGGTCGCTGTCAGCCTGTGGAACTACCTCGCTTGTCGTGTGACGCCGTTGGCCGTGTATGCCACTGCCGTTATGGTGTTGGCCGTCGCAGCCGGCACCCGGTGCACCCGGTATGGGTTAACGGGTCCTTTGGATGCCAAACAATCGCCGCCGGGACCTGAGAGTTAATACTGAATTTGTACTATGTGATACAGCCTTTTAATAGTCAATACCATGGGACATATCTCTCAACTTCTGCATTGTTCTTGTTCATAAAGCACCAGATTGTGTCATGTTGCGGACAAGGATTCCGGGAACATTTTGAAGCATTTAGGCATATACCCCCTCCAAAGAATTTGTCTTGGGTACCCGCTGCCGTGCATGGGTGTTATCGATCCCCCCCGCGGTGCCTCCGTGACTCCTTTGGGTTGGGATGGAAAAGTTGTTGCCGTGTTCTGTAGTTGAATACCAAGACTGATACTGCTGCGGTGGGTGGGTAGAATTATGTTGCCAGTACTGGGGAAGGCGCATATTTTGTTGAAGAAACATTGTTGAGGTGTCGTGAATTGAATTCAGTTGAGTTTAGCATACGCCCGGCGCTCTTAGCACTCACCATCCCGCTACACACAGTCAGGCGCACACTGCCACAAAAATACTTTGTCCAGCTGGACTGTGCCGTGTTAATTTTGTATGACAATATTGTATGAATGATCTACACATTGGCATTTGACATTGTGCAGTGGTAGAACATTGTGACACCGTAAGTTTGCAGGGGTGCTTAAATATTACCACATGCATGAAACATCGTGAATTGGTTATCCCCCACACCCCATATAAATGTTGTGGCAGAAACGCTTAGCCTACCGGGTGCCAACGATGGGATGGCAAGCTCCCCTGAAGCTACAGAAACGCTAAGCCGACGAGGTGCCAACGATGGGATGGCAAGCTCCCCTGGAGCTACAGTACCGGAGATGGGGATCTTGAGAAGATATCATCAATGATGTTTGTTGTTGACTGTCTTGTGTCTGCTATTGATTGGGCGCCTTTGCATACCGCATATGCTGTTGAAGTCGGACTGTGCAAAACTTGATTTGGGCTGTCTGGGTTTTGAAACTTAATGCTTTGCAGTGGGTTTTTGGAGAATCCCACTACCTTCTAATGAAACTTTGGTCATTGCCTTTGCTGCTACTGCATTCATCTGGGGCATTACCAAAAATGGGTCCAACAGAACGACTATTCGCATGCACAGCACACGGTGTGCCCCCCTATACACGTCTTGGAGCTACCCGTACTGATTTTCCTGTCTGATATAATGCCACGCACCAAAAGGCATGATCTGGAAGCAACAACAACAAAAATTGCATTGTTGAACATTCACTTTTGTCCTCATGCCAATGAGGTCACTCAATGGGACAATGCCTTATTCCCCATTAGTGTTGTTCTCAACACAGCAATCTGCAACACCCCTGTCCAAATCATGGGTCCTCCGAATCAGCAAGAAAAATAATCTTCAAATGGGAATCAACCAAACCCTACCCATGTCACCTCCTCCTCCCTTGTTGGTCAAACATTGGTTTCTTTACCCCAAATTCCCCTCGTAATTTCTCATGTCCTGAACCAGCATTCAAAATGGTGGTTTTTGTTTCTTGCCATGCCCACGACTGCACCCCAGAAAAATCGAGGACCCTTCCTGAAATATCAGGTATTTTTCACTTCAAACTATCTTATCTCAGTTTGCCATCTCTCAAATGCGCCTCAGCCCAGCAATACATTCCTAAATGCCTATTGCAACATGCACAAGTACAAAAAGCCTGGCAGAAACAATGACACATAGTTTCCCCAAAGACACCCCAGTTTGCTCACTTCCGTGCCAAAACGGGAGCAGCACTCTGAACCCCTGAATCCATTGCAGAATGGGAAGTCCTCACTTCCCATAGAGATGTTGTAGAGGATCTGCAGGACTCAACAATTAAATGCAAAAGAAATTCGAGATTTGCACATTGACAAGATATTGACATTCTTCCCTGTGCGTTTATCAGGCTGTGCAGAATATGCAACAGTGCAATATGGCTGGAACATGGGAATGCTTGCAAAGGAAAAATGGAAAACAGTGTCCAGCCAGTCAGGATATTGCATTGAGATGCAATTGATGCATCTTGCACACCCCATCTGATGATCTGATGATGGATGGACAACTAATGCAATTGATGGATTTGGGATTTCAAAATGTTCCGTGGCTTGTCCAGCCGTCCACATCAGTGGCACAAACCAGGGAACTTGCTGGCGTCAAATGCAGGTTTGCGAGAGGAGACCCCTTCCCTTTTTCGCGAGTGGTTAAATAGCAAGACAGATCTTTGGTGGCCGCCAATCATTTGGCTCGTTACAATATGACTCGTTGGATGCTCCCCAAATGCCCCTCCTGCCTTCTTGTGGTGACAGAGTCATGGTTGTCTCCGGAAAAAAAACTTTGATGCCGAACACCCCACCTGACCATCTTCAGTACACCATGAGAGAAACTGCACTCATGAACTTACAAGGCACTTGGTGCACACAAAAGGCGAATAAAAACAGACACACACACACTCTCACAGAGGGTGGGGACTGGAGGGAGGGGGGGGGGGGGGGAGAGTGATGAAAACTCAACATACGCTATACAGTTAACTCCACCTGAGGACCCATGACTCTGACAAGATCCATTTCTTGGGTAGTTCTGTTTCTGTTGCAAATCCTTGCCTCAAGAAAGCAGAACCCCAAGCTTACAAACTAACAGCAATAAACTCCCGACGCCTAATTTCTTACAAATGGACACAATGATACTTGCATTGCCAGCTGTCTCAAAAGCCCCACACTGTAGGGTGCATGAGCCACAAAACGGAGGCTGGGCCCAAAAAAAGCACACATTAAACTAGGAGAACGGCGTTGACGACCCCATCGTTCTCTGGATTGTTGGTGACCTGTGCAAACTTCCCCCAGATGACTTTGCCACCAGGGGTCACCAAACCCAATTCGCTGACGTTCACTTCAATGATAGATCCCTGGGGATAAGATGAAATCGCACAGTGTAAGAGCCTGAGGCACAGTCAGATGGTTGCTGTGCTAATGGGTCCCACAATTACTTCATAAGAGATTCTTGACTATTTTTGCATCTTGATGAACTTTAAAAAAGGAAAACAAATATAGTGTTTTGCCTGGACAGGGAAAAGGGTCCGTCCAATCTTTTCCATCACTCCAGATATTCTTGGAGGAGGGGCTTCACCCGGGGGCGGGGGGAGTTGAGAGCAATACTGATATTGTTGGGTCTGTGGATAAGAGTTGTCTGTTTCTAGGCAGGCATGGTTTCAAGGAAACACGGTGCAGTAAAGACATTTCATCTTCCATGGATACAGTGACCAATGGTGGATCCCTGTGCAGCACTGCAGAAGGAGAAAGGTGTAGAGGGGAGGAGGCATTCCAGTCCTCCATACACATCACAGGGCAGTCAGGGACTGGTGGCGGCTGGGACATGGGGCTACAAGGGTCACAGAAGGAAACAAATGCCCAAAACTTTCTGACCTGACACATGTACCCCGAAATGACCAATGCTTTGTGCGGTTCATGTGGAGAGACTGTTGTTTGGGGGACCTTGAAGCCCCGTTTCGTGCTTCTAAATAGAAATGATGAGACCGATTTCCAACTTCTCCTGATGAAGAGCCCAGGAATTGCTGATGTCTAGAACTAGTCCGTTTGTCGGTTTGAGAACAGGCTCATTTTGCCCCATTTTTCCCCACCCTTGACACCTGGAATAGGTGCCTGGTGAAGCACGAAAGGGGCCATGTTGGGGCCACCTGGCGCGCATGTCAATGCAAAAGATGACCCACAAAGTGCTGTGACAGATTCTTTGAAAACACGGCTCGGAGACAGGCTTGCTTGTTTGTTCTTATTGTTGCTTTTGGCAGCCAGCTAGCTACAGATGAAAGGGGACAGGGATCCACCTCTCTCCCAAGCAGCCTTCCTAAATTCAGGGTTCGAGCCTACAACGAATTTCTTACCACGCCTCTCTCGCCTCAAACCAAGCGCACAACAAACAAGCAAGCAACAACAAGCAAGCACTTCTTGGTTTCGTTTTGGCCATTTATCCATCTCAACACTTTGCGCTCTTCTCTACTCAAGCAATTCTCTGTATTGACAAGTGGCCTTCCGAAACCCAGGGTTTGAGTCCAAAATGCGCTAATGGCAGCCCACAACACGGGCGACAAATGGGAGGTGCCCTCCCAATGTGGGCACTTTGTGTCCAGACCGCCTTTTTTGACCAGAAACGGCCCTGAAGCACCCTTGAAACAGCCAAAGAAAGAAAATGGACGCCAGCAACTGCATCCACCTCACTTTGCCCTCAGCACAGAAGCCCTTTTCGGCCACAAACTCCACAATCCAGAAATGCCCCAAACAGGCTCCCCAAAGGCCCCAAATGACTTCCAAAATCGCCCAGAAAAACATCAGCTCCGAACCAAGATTGGGCCAAATTTCACGCTACCTGGGTCAAAACCCAACGCTCAGGGCACCCGTGACACGCACAAAACCCCACTTTGGCCCAAATGGATGACTAGACCCCTTTACTGGACAGCACTGGGCCCGGCTGAGCTAGTGCATGCCCTATTCACCACCCATTTTCCCAGTTTTCGGTGACATGTGGTATGTCGGTGGTGGTGGTGGTGTCGCTGACCTCAAAGGCTTGGCATGGGCATGGGTCTGGTGGGCGGTTCAGTGGCGGAAATCAATTCCACTGCAAGTCTTTTGCAGGCGTCGACAGTCTTTTCATGAATGCTCAGCGACGACTTTCGTACTTGGGGAATGCACTTTGTTTTGCTTTTCTAAATTTGTCGAAGCCTCAATGTCTGCTTCCAATTGCATTATTCAACTTCGTTTTAAATTCAGCCTTTTCGTGCAAAGGCAGCTCCAGGTCATTGCAGGCTGCACACAGTCCTGCAGCATGATGAATGAACAAGTTTGAACAAGGTGTGATGGCGATTGTCATTTACCCCTGCTTGGTGATGAGCCCCAGGCTGTTGAGCAATGCTGTCCCCCAAAAACCGACCACAACACCAACACAGGGTAAACCAGTTATCATCGAGGAGCAGGTTGGCAACTTTGGTAACGCCCTCATTGCGCCCGCCCTTGCGCTCGCATGCCTTATCTAAGCTTGGGATGCCCAAATGGTGTTTTTGGCCCGTTTTGAATCCATGTCTGCACAGAATGCCCCGAAAATGGGCCAATTTGGGATGTGTTTGTTCAAAAAAAAAAAACCTCGAATCGTTAAACACGTCTTTGTAGCCCAATTTGAACCCATTCTTGACCCGGTTGCGCCCTGAAGAGTCCCAAAAAGCAGTGAAAATGGTCCATTTTGGGCCGAAAATAAGTCAGGAAATGGGTCAAAACACGGTTTCTCCTTCTGTGTTACTATGCCTCTTCGGTTGCTCCAGCAGATGTATTAGAGCTGTTTTGACCCATTTTGACCGCAAACATTCATTGAAGTTTGGGGCACGGCAACAGTAGGGTTTGCAGAGAGCTGAGGTGGGAGCCATAACTTGGAGCCATGTGGAGTTGGGGAGAGGAGTGTAGATCAGACCTAATCTAATCATTTACAACCTATCACTTGCAAACATTCCACACAAATGCTCCCCCACATGGTTATGCTGCACTTGATGCCCTATCAAATATGATCCCAAAAAATTACGCCCCCCACCCCAGGCCCCCCTCCCCCACCTGGGAGGCAGGGCTTGGACAAGGCAGTGCTGAGATGAGGGGCAGGGGGGTGGGGTGCGAAATAAAGGCTGACAGAAGGGTGGTACTCCAGGCAAGGGGGGGGGGGGCACCCAACTCAACTGCCTCCAATGAAAGTTCAAAAGGCGCCACACTGCTACCTGTGACCGTATCTTCCATTGTATCCCTGTGTGCATGCCTTTACATGCCTGGCTCCTGTCCGAATCCTAATGTCAATCCCTCGTGGAACCCAGTGCAGGCACTTTTCACTTTTTGTTAGTGCCAAGCCTGGGGCTGGTGTATGTGCCATAACCTCATTTCCACACCTTTGTCATAATCCCCAAAGTCGTGTACAGCCGGGACTGAGGGTTCTTCTTAACCCCAATGATGGGCAAATGGAAGGTTGCCTGCAACTGTGGATGAATGACATGGGCCTTCTTGTACCGCAGGGCCATAGGCCGAATGAAGCGTTCGTATTTTGGAGGCTTTCGGGTGAACGTCTCACCCACAAACGAGGCCTTGTTGATCACACGCTTCCAGCTCTTGCTTTTCCGCTTTCCTGCGGGTGACAACGAAAGCAGGAGGAGTTTGGGCGCAAGGGTCAGGAAAAGGGTGAGAGCAAAATGACTTGAAAAAACAGGAATTCAGGCAGCAGCACCCTCCCCCAAGGGCTTTGCTTGAGCAAGGGGGGGGGGGTCTAGGGGGGAGGGGACCCCCCCTACACCTGCCGCAGAGTACCCAATCCCCAGCAGGTAGAAAAACTGTTGGACAATGACCCATTCGGTACATGGAAACGTCATGTTGTCCACAGAAACAAAGCAGAATCATCACTGTAGGCCAATTCAGGGTTCCCTCACCGAACCAACACACAACAAACACAATCAAGCAGCACACTGCACAATACAAGCCATTACCAGCCCTTTGTTTTGTTTGTACAAACAGTTGACTGCATTGCATGAAATTCATTTGGCAGACAACTTAATTCATATGTTTTCCGCACCACAGTGACAAATTCGCATGGTGTTGCGATTGGTATGCTCAAAAACAGTGTGCAACATGCTTTTTGGGGCGCCACTGTACGCTTTCTGTCAGTTGCATCCAGTGAGCCTCTCCTTAAACCTGAAATAAAGTAGCGTTCCATCCATCACGTCGCCACATTTCACGTGGGGCAGCGGTTGGACCGTGGAGCGGAAATACACAGATAATGACCGCTGGGTCATGCATGGTACTCTGCAAGACAATGAAAATTCATGGAACAACAAACAAACACTCTTCGCCTGTCAAGATGAAAGCGCAAACAGCAGGCACAGACAAGGCAGTCACCGGATGAACGTGAAGAGTGAAGAATACTTAGCGCTGCACAGCATACCCATTTACTTTGCTTCCTTTCCCCTTCCCTTTGCCACCCACTCCCCAGTACAATCCAACGGCGATCCAGCAGGAATACACTAGGAAACTAATTTGTTTGGCGCGACTCTTTTGATTTGGCATTTGTCTCAGTGGCAATTTGGACTGGAGGAAATCATTTTGCAACTGTATTGCCATGGGTTTTGGCCCTTGGTTTTTTTTCTCATGGCCATTTGCACTGGATCCATGTCAAGACTCCAACTGCAGACAGTCCCGAAATCTACCCAAGATCACACTTCAATGGGGGTGCTTCATGCGTGCCCCATGCATGCTGCGGGGTGCACCGCATGGGAAGATAGACCTGATGTGATTCCTATCTTGCTAAAATGCACTATCCTAGATTGAAATGAAAAAAATCGACATTCTTTTCAGCTTTGCTCTTAGAGATGACACATGCCAACCTGTTGGCAGCATCGCTCTCCACAAAAGAGAGACCAGGTATTGGCTCAACATCAGAGTCCGCTGATGCATGTGCTGGCACGGGACTAGAGATCATGTAAAAAAAGGGTGAGGAAAGGAGGGCCTAAAAGGCCGCAACACACATAAATATGAGACCATTGCATGGGGCCAATCATAGTAGGTGTAAGAAAGGATGTGAGAGGACACTGAAATGTCATGTCTCATCTCTACAGCGATGTGCATTGTGAGTGCCTTGTGCACATTCCACATAGCACAAAAGCACAACCAGGTCATATGGCACCCCTATGGCCCCACAATGATGAGTTTCATTTGCAAATGTTCTTCTGTTCTTGTGAAAGCAATGTCCAAATGCAAATTTCGATAATAACCACTGGCAAGCCCAGCCCCCCCCTCCCCGCCCCAAATCGGGGGAAATTTTTCACTGAATCGGGCCAATGAATCGGGGGGGCATGATTTGAGGAAAACACACTCAATTCAGGGGGCTGGTGGTGGAGCATTAGGTCTTGGGACACTGTGAGGGCTTGTTGTTGTGGCAGGCTTTGTTTGTACATGAAAACAACTTTTTCAGCAGGCTGTCCACATTAAGGCAGGTGACAAGAATGCCCTCAGTGGGATTTGAGCCAGCGTGCGTTAACTTGGGGTCTGTTGTTGTGACCACTAGGTCATTGAGCTTCAGTACCTGATCGGGATCAAGGGCCATGTACAAGCCGGAGGGTGAACAATTTTTTTTGAAAACGAGGGAATGTGGGACACCGAGATATCCTATCTGTCAGCTGAGGAATTCCTGCAGATAAAATGCCTTTTTCTGGTGTTCAATCCGGCAACCAACTGAATTGGGCGAACAAATCGGGCTGAATCGGGGAAAGCGGGGCCCCGATTCGGGGGGGGGGGGGGGATGCACTAGCGATCCCAATACACTACACTCCTCATACTGGTAGGTTTCTCGTCGGATGTGCCACAGGCACCACAGGGGAAGCACCCCCCAGCCTTCATCCAAAGATATTGCCACTTCAGCACTTAAAAACAACCACTGCATCCATGGTTTCTGCATTTCGTCCGAAAGTCTCCAAAGGTAGTCTTCAATCCATTTGCCTGGTCACTCCTTCACTCTCCTGTCCTTGCACCCTTCAATCCATTAGGAAATGCCAACCATGAATGAAAATGATGAGCTGAGGATTACGATGAGGAGAGACCGGAGGACCTTAAAGGATTGCTTTGGGTCCCCTCAGACAATAAGCAGAAGAATATCATGCAGTGCTTCCACTTTATTCCAACTTTCAGGCCAATCAGCCTGAAAATACAGGACAGTTGCCAACAGGCCTATGTACAGAAGGCAATCATTCGTTTCCACAATGATTTCCATTGAGGTGGACGGACGGACAGGCAGAAGAAGCCAGACAGGCGAGCATGCAGGGAGAAAGAGAGAGACAGAGAGAGAGAGAGAGAGAGAGAGAGAGACAGAGAGACAGACAGCCAGAGAGACAGACAGACAGACAGAGAGAGAGAGAGAGAGAGAGAGAGGTACCGCTCTTCACCACTTTGAACATCTCGTCTTCCGTGAGGGGCTTGACTTTTGGAATTGGCACAGACCACTTGCCAACCTTGTCCTTCCGCTTCTGCTTGATGGAATTGGTCAGCATTTTGGCACGGTCAGCAATAGCACGATCCTCCAGATATGCAGGCAGGGCATTCTTTGGCTGCGGCTTCTCCTTTTGCTTCGTGCCAGCCTGACAACATTGAATCACGGATGATATAACAAATAAACATCACAATGGCACTGTGGCAGGATCCTTCACACAACAAAAAAGACAAACAAATTGAAATCAAAACAGCTTCATGTGAAAAAGACCAAATGCGAGGCGAGCGCACTCACACGCATGTAAGCACGCACACATAACCCCCCCCCCGTGTCCAACGAATAATTATGTCCCAAAAAAATACGGTCCGAACGGGTAGTGTTCGTTGGACACAGTGTCCGGTGCGCGCGACAATGTTGTGAACCGGCAGTTTCGCATCCCTAGGCACGAGATACCTAGTCCATTCAAAGCACACTGAGAGGGGCGGATGGGTTTCCATAGTCGCGTCAATTTCGGCTGTACTTCAGCCATACAAAATCATCTCCATCATTGGAAGGCCCAAGAATTGTGGCTGGTACAAGCTCGCTAGTGTGGTACCACTTGTACAGCATCTCACGGCTAGGTGCCAGTAGAGAATCAGTCATGGTGGGCAATAGAGGTCCTATAGTTGAAGGACACCACTCCCTCACACCCCGCTTTGCAGTTTTGCACACCATTTTTGCAACATACATCACAACAGCCCCTCATTTCTGCGCACCTTTAGCCTGAACGCTCGGTTCTGAAGTCCAGTACCTAATTAAGTACCGTATTAATTAGGTCCCAAAAAAATACGGTCCGAACAGGAAATGTTCGTTGGACACAGTGTTCAGTGGACACGGGGGGGGGGGGGTTACACTACACGCACATGCACGTGCATGCCCACCCACCCACCCATACACACACACACAATCTGCGAAAGCACAGCACAAAGCGTTGTTGGCTGAGTGAAAATCCTCGTCAGTTGGTCATCAGACAAGACAAACAGAGCATGTCTGACGCCATTAGGCGCCTTTCTGCAGTACAGGGAGCGGAGACGAGGATGCCCAGACCCCAGGTGAAGGCCAGCAAACCGATACAGCCTCTGGCGTCTCGAACGCAGCCAGAGGCCTGCAGCAAAGAACGAGCAGGTGGCAGCATCAGAGCTGCCTTCAATTTGTGGGGTAAGACCCAGCACCTCACCTCCCTGTGCCCTGCACCACCTCAGCCCCCCGAGGAGTGTGGAACACTGAGTATCGACCTGGTGGTTGGGTTTCAATGAGACATACGTTCAGCTGAAGTACACCATCACCGGTGCACTACACACACACATTGTGCTGCTGGTTGCACAAGCAGTTTTCCCCATCACAGGTCGCTTGCTTCAGGAGTCGCAGGCAAGTTATGTCGTTATCCCAAGCCCCATTGATACCATCGATGGTGAGGTCCAGTGGAAGTACCCATGATGTGTATTCGTTGCCCTCCCACACTGCATGTTTCTCCAGCCAGGTTTCCACTTTATCCAGAATGATGCATCGTTTGGCAGGCATGTGGTGCACTATTGAGTGGATACACTTTACTGTTGCTTGCACGGCGTGTCGGCTTGTTTTGTATGCCCAGTGTATCCCTTTATGTATAGCCCTCATTGCCACGGGTTTCCTATACCCAGACAACAGCATTACCTGCACCCAAGCTAGCGCCAACAGGATCTGGCCTAGCCACGTACGCGTCCGGGTGACCCCATTTTTCAGCACACTGGTCATTATGTTTCCCAGGTACCCTTGGTATGCAAAACTCGGGGACATCAGTGGTGCCTGCAATCGCAAGGACCAGTCAGGTTTCAGCACTGCTGGCTCAATAAACGCACAACCCTCCCGTGATGGCTATAGAGTCATTACGACACCCACTGCTTTCCTTACGGGGGCACAACAAAGCAGACCCCTGTGCACGTTGTCTGTCGCGGTGTGATGCAGTCGCATTCCACCTCTAAACCCCACGCCGCTTTCAATATATCATGAATTTTCTGGATAAGTGACGCTTGCTTACTGTGCGGGCAATTTGTTGCAATCAAAATGTTGTCTTGGAATTGGCACATTGCCACTCTTCCCCGGCGCCCCTCCCACATAGGAAAACCCTCACGAGAAATAGCCAGAGCACCGAGCTGTCAAAACTGCCAACGGTGTTGGTAGACTTGCCACAGGGAGTGGATGTCAGCTCCCTGCGCGCTGAATGGCCCTCCCATTGGGATGCAGTTTGTGCGCACTCAAACACGCCCTGATGCCCAGCAAGCACTGTTGTTACTTAGCTCGTGATCCACAATTGAGCACGACTGCTGATGAGTAATATACCGAAATCCCGAGGCTGTTGCTTTTCCTGCCCGATCCAGCCCACTATGCATGTGGTGTACCGACCAAACGATCTCATTCATGCGCCATCGGCGTTTACTGCTAAGCCAGGCTGAAGCCTTTTCCATATGCTGTTGCACATCAGCAGGCTGTACGAAATTGCACTGCTCCTTGCAGTCCAGTTCACCAGTTCAGTCACTGTGTGTAGCCCCTGCCCCCACCGCCCAATGGAACCATGCAGCGAGGTCTGTGACTCGTAGGCGGAGGATGGAAAATGGTAGCTCTACCGTGAGGTATTTGAGAAATCGTGTGAATGCACGTGCGGCAACCCTGAGCTGGGACCGACTAACAACAGGGGAGGGAGATGCTGCAATAGGGCGCCAGAGCCAACCTTTACCAGCCTAGAGGCTCTTAGCTTTGCCTATTATGTACAATCTGCAGAGTTTTGCACGCTTACTCCGAGCCCAGCCCAGCTCTTCCACCAGCTGAGCTACTTTGAGCATGAAGTCGTGAGCTGATCCCTGCACTGCCTGGTATCCTCCTTTTGTTAGGAACTCCGCAACCTGATGCCAAACCCAGTGTTTGCAAAAACCCCAGAGCACTCCAGCACCTTTATCTACAATGCCTGTGTAAAAGTCGGCACTCGGTTTTCTGAGGCCTACTGCACACATTTAAGTGTGTCCCCGGTGCACGGGAAAAGGCTTGGGGGGAGCAAACAGTCCAGGTCTGGGCACGTGCCTTTGACCTGTTTAGCAAATGCTTGAATGGCTTTCACAGCCACTTTGCGTGCGTGTGTCCCGGGTATGGGAAGGGAGTCTTTCAGCCGCAATGCCCGGCCTTGAACATCATACACGGAAACAGGAATAAGGGCCACATGGCCGTCAGTGTCGGTTCTGCCTGCCCCACCCCTCCCCCTGGACAAAGCAATCAGGACAGATGCACTATTCCACAGACAGCACGGACAAGACACAGGGTGGGCGGGTGGGTCGATGTATCCCCGCCTTAAATTATAAAAAGGCTAAGGAGGGGAGGAGGTAGGATGGGAAGCAGGTCCAGAGACAGGGGGGGGGGGGAGTGCTGGGGGCCCGGTGGCAGAACTTTCGTTACCCCGCTTCGCTATACTAACTGCAGTTCTGCCTGCCCCACCCCTCCCCCTGGACAAAGCAATCAGGACAGATGCACTATTCCACGGACAGCACATTTTGCCGCGCGACTGCGCGTCCATATGTCCCCGTAGCCGTCGTATCATCAGTCCCCCACCTCCCCTTTGAATCTCCACGGGGGGCGAATCATCTCCATCAGACCCATGTACTTGGTGTCGACGGCTTTTTCCCACATCTCACGACGCCTTGCTGCTTCGGCAACGGCCTGTTTCCGAGACTGGAAGCCTGTCTCCCTACTCAGGGGGTCGGCCGCGTTTAAAAGGGACGGCACCCTGAAGGACTCGACACTAACAGTACTCCAGCACCTTAGCCAAAACAGGCGCCGGAGTATTCGCTGCTGAGAATCGGCATGCACCGATGCCCTCGGCGCATTAATCTGAGACCTAGCTACGTTGCTGTCTGAACCCACACGAATTCTTTCAAAACCACGATAGGATGCCACCTTAATGACGATGTACAGCGCATACAGTTCCGCCTGCTGCAGGGAGTCCACCCAGGGCGGACACACCTCCGATCGATAGTAATCCCCCCCCCCAACAATCCCCAGTCGAAAACGTTTGCCCTCTGGAGCTGCATCCACGAACACCTCCCAGGCCCCTCGTCCACCAGGCCCTGGAGGGTCGCACCGCTGAGGGACACAGGAGAATAGGAGCACTGTCGCCACTCCCTTGCAGACCCCCCTACCAAACACTCCTTTCCCACTCTGCAAACCTCGATATGCGCCCGCCAGGAAGGCGCCCAGACCCGCATTGGGCCTGCTCAGCCAGCACAGTTTACCCAGGTGGCGTTCCATAACCTTTGAGGGCAGGCGCCCCCCGCCCACCCCCCGGATCCACGCCCTGAAGGCACCGACCAAGGCACCCACCGCATTGCTGATTGTCCCAGCCTTGGTGTCAATCTGCTTTCCAATAAAACTGAGTCTCTCAGTCGGATCCGGTTCGGACTTTGCCCCCACAATAAAACCCGCACGTCTCAGCCTGCGAATGCAGTCCCTCACAGCCCCCCGCAGACGACTCTTGCTCCTGCACGACAGTAAAATGTCATCCAGATACACCCAACCCCGCACACCACGTCTCGACAAGGCCCCCCGGATAACAGAGGATACCAGCTTTTGGCATATCACTGGGCTATAGGCCCATCCGAATGGCAGCCTCGCATACCGGAAACGCCTACCCGACCGCCCCCCCACCACAAAAACACTGCGCCAGGCGGGGGGGAGGCGGATGCTCCAGTAAGCATTCTGTAGGTCCAGCTTTGCCAGAAAAACACGGCACCTGCCCCCCCCCACACGCCGAGGGCGCGCACGTCCCATCCAGTGGCGGATGGCCTCCAGCCCTGGCAGTCGGAATTTCGGGGGCTTCCGGGGGTCGCTTGCGTTGACCCTCCGCGCATCAAGAATGGCTCGGCATTTGAGCGCATTCTTCCACGTAAGGAACATTTTTGCCGTCTCGGGGCGCTTTGGTCTGCGCAGTCCCTTAGTCTCAGTTCTGAGGGACTCCAGCATTGCATCCACGGGCCCCGACTTCCCCCCATGTGACTTTTCAATCCCCGCACTGTCCCCCCGTAACTGCCTCCGGTACACCCCCAGCAAGTCACGAGGGACCAAGCTGTTCCAGATCTTGTCTGACACTGTCACACATCCCGCTTCCCCCACCCCCCGAGCAGCCATGTCCTCGGTAACCACCCCCTCCTCATCGCTGCTACTGTAGTATCCATCGTCCTCCTCGTCTAAGGCCCCCTCCCCAACTTTTGTTAACACACTGCACAGCGTATCCAGACCCTCCTCCCCACACTCCAGCCTGAGCACCGCCTCACCCATCCCTGTAATGAGGTTACGCACCATCTCTTGCCTGTGCACCTTGACGCCCCGCATTTCGCTTATCGCCCTCGCCGAATCTCGCAACCGCCCTAGAAGCACTCGCACTCGGGGACACTGTCCTACCTCGTTTGCGTGCACCCTCACCCCCCTCAGGCGATCCCCCAGCAAGTCGGGAAGCTTCCCCGGCCGCGAAGGCGATCTCCCGGCGTATCCATGACGGCCAGAACGAGAGCGTGGAGCCCTGCTTCGTGCAGTAGCCCGGCTCTGCCCCCCCCCCCCCCACAGGCCATGGGATTTTTCCCGAGCGGGCAAACTTCCACCTGGGAGGGGCCTCGGTATACATCTGCGCGACTTTCGCTGACTTCCACCCCCCCCACAGCATAATTGTTGTGAGCGGTGCCCCCATTTTCCGGAGTTGCGCTGCCCCCATCCTACGGAAGCTATGCCACCGGACAGTCTTCTTTCCCTCCCCCCTCTCCAGCAGGCTGACCAACGTTTTCCCCAGCGCCTCCCTGGACTCGTGCCACGCCCCTCTGTCGGGGTGGAATCCTTTGAGCGCTCTGAGTTTTGCCAGGAATTGCAACCAGGCTCGCACCCAGGGCCCCACTTCCTGTCTCTGGACCCCCCTCCTGGACTTCGTTCCAAAAAATCGCAACCCCTCATCTTCCTGTCCCACCCCACCCCCCGCCTCGGAGCCCCGCAGGCAGTGTCCCACCGATATGCACGCCAGCGCCACCGCCTCCCATTCTGCGAAGCTAGAGGCAGCCGCACACAGCCTGCACAAGTCCTCCAGTTGCGCCCACTCCTTCGCCTCCGCCCGCTGTTCTTTACACCGCCGCTGGTCGATAGACATAACCAAGTACCAATCAGACTTCCGCACCACCGGGGCAAGCCACGCCATCTTTTCGGCCAGCCTCGCCGCAGCCAGAACGAGCTTTGCGGCGCTCTCTGACAGGTCGCCCTGCACAATCTGCATGAGCCTGGCCTCCAGTACACCCCGAGCACCGTCGCCTGGTCGCATCCACTCCAGCCTTGCCAGTCGCCTGAGCTGCCGCAGATACCCGTCGAGGGTACCATCCTGCAGGCCCCGCACCGTAGTGGCATCAAAATTTGTCCCGTACTCATCAGCCATCGCCGCCTCGAGTCTGTCGCGCGCTGCCGCCCACGGCCACTCGCGCTCGCTCTCCTCGTAGTCCTGCGTGCCCCCTGCAGCCCCGTCTCCAGCGTCATGGCTTCGCAGTCATTTCCTTCGGCCTTTACACCCGTGCTTCTCCCTGTCAAACCACCAATGGTGGCCACCACACTCTGGGCATGCCGTTTTTGGAGGGTTTTCGCAATTAACCCAGTCTCCTGTCTTCTTGCTGCGGAAGTGGCGCTTTCCATCTATCCATTTGAACTCCGGCTGACTTGTGCTCCCCTGCGTGCCACCTCTGCCTTTACGCTTTGAGTGGCGCCCTGATGAGCCGGAGCTTGCTGTAGATGAGGTATCAGACGCACTGTCGCTGCTACTGTCCGTGGACGACGATTCCGAGTCGGAGGACATGCGCCTCCCTTTTCCCCTTCGAGACGACCGGCGCTCCTTCATCTCCTTCTTTTTCTCCTTGCGCCTCTGTTTTTTGGCCTTCTTCTTGTTCTTCTTTTTGACCTCCTTTATTTTTGCCTTGACCGCGTCCTTACCGGATTTGTCGCAATCAAGGAGCAATTGCCAGACATCGTCAATGATCGTGGACACCTCCGTCTCAGTCTCAGACTCCTCGGCCTCCATTAACCTTTCAACCAGGCGGCACAGTTTGACCGTCCACCGCGGGGCCCCGGGCCTCTTTCTCATCCACCTGGCATTTTTGAAGCTGGGCTCCTTATACGTCAGTTCTTCCTCCTCGCCTTCCTCAGCGGCGGCCGGCCCCCCACCTCCTTCGCGATCATCGGCTCTGGCGCCCGCCTCCTCGTCCAGGGCCATGCCACTGTTGGTCTCGGGCTTTGCGCTCTTCCCCGGAGAGTGTCTCTCACCCTTGATCCCCACTCCTCCTCTCCTGTTCATCGATTTTCCAGGCGGCTTGGCGATCAAGTCGCAGACAGCGAACCCGACGGCCGCCTCTTCCGCAGACAGGCTGAACGCAGTCACCTCGACTCCCTAGGCAAGTGTCAACCCATACAGCAGCGCGTCGACGTACCGCTGCGGATCAGGGGATTGAAATGAGATCCCCAGCGTCTCATGGAAGGTCCTGGCCAGCTTCACCGCACTCCAGCTGACTCCATCCCGAGACCATCCTGCCACGCCCGCCACCAGCACCTCTGTGCGATGCTGATGCGGGATCATACGGGCCATCTAGGGCGTCTGAATCAGGTGGGCCCATGCTGTGGATTTTGCTGCGGGGTCTTCGTCTTTTAGACGCCTCCAGTCCCATGCCCCATCATTTTTGGCCGAGCCCATTGGATGACCCGATGTATCCCCGCCTTAAATTATAAAAAGGCTAAGGAGGGGAGGAGGTAGGATGGGAAGCAGGTCCAGAGACAGGGGGGGGGGGGGAGTGCTGGGGGCCCGGTGGCAGAACTTTCGTTACCCCGCTTCGCTATACTAACTGCAGTTACTGTGCCATACTGCTGTACCGTAGCTGAATGCTGAGTACAAGTGCAAACCAGTGCTTGTTGAGCCCAGTCCATCTTGGTTGCCTGCTTGCTAAAAATACTCTGGACTGTGTGAGGACTGGTGCGGACGATGCGCATCACTTTCTTGATGGCCTGCTTTTCCCACACTTTGTGTGGTGAGGACCTCAAAATGTACCGCATAACACGAAGGATGGCTGTTTTCTGTGGGGGGGTGACATTAGGGACCTGCACAGTGGCACCATGCACCAGCGGAATGTGCAACTGTGCAGCACACACACACACACGCACACACACGAACGCACGCACACGCACGCACATGCACATGCACACACACGCACATGCACACACGCGCATTCACCGAGCACCGGCCAACATACAAGCTCAGCGCAAAATATCTCATCAGGCTATAGATGGCATGTGACATCAATACCGTCCAATCTATTTTCAGGTCAAGGCTCAGATCAAGACACAGCAATGACATGGCACCTGCTTCTCCTCATGCTCTTTGATCCTCTTCTTGAGCTCGACCTTTTCCTTATGGCGGGCCTTGTGGTGCAACTTGGCCTTTAATCCTTTAACTCTCTTGGTATACTTTGCCATCTTCTTCCCCTGAAATGTGGAATGAAACCGATGCAACGGTTTTCAGGACTGGAAGACACCGCTGCTGAAGCATACTGCTGACTGACAACCGATGACAGGCATAATACAGAGTGGGACGATTGGTTTCGCTGTGACCTGCCACCCATCCAACCACCACCCGACCACCAGCACTCCAAAGGCAGGCCCCAAGATGGCGATCAGGCGCACAAATGCACAGTCGCTGGATGCCAAATGCCCCACCACAGGAGTTGTTTTTCAGATCCTCTGTTTGCTCTAGATCATCTCTATCGCACATGGCAGCGGATTCCTTCCATGCAGGTCTTCTCATCACTTGGGCATCATGGGTGTTTGTGACGCCAAAGACAGTTGACTTCATGCACAAACTGCGAGCTTCAACAACAAAAGCCCTTAGATCAAACCAGGCGTTCCATTGTTCCGGTGCCCGGCTGACAGTCATGCTAGCACACTGATGCACAGCTTCCTGACCTGCGCACACTGGTTCTTTTCTTTGGTGCCCCCATCTTGTTGCTCCCGCATACTGATAAAGAGCTTTCCCCCGCATAAGGCAGCCTGCATGACATCTCAGTCTGTGTGCGTGTGCGTGCTACTTGTTGTGGGGGGGGGGGGGGCATTTCAGGACGGGAAACCAGCATGGGTCAGCAGGTCAGGTGCACAGTCAGGTCACCAGTCTTATCCAAGGCCTCACTTGTTGTGTTGGGTATCCTGGGCCTCAACATGGTCCCTGGGAAAGCAGTGTCAAAACCTCGCCCGACGGTTGCACATGTGGTGCACTGTGTCTTGTGGCACTCACTTATCCACATTCATCTTTGTCGCTTCTTCATCACTGGCTTCCTGTGCTTTCTTGGGCCCTTACCCGTACCGTGTGTTGGGGGGGGGGGGGGGGTTGTTGGCAGCACGGTTGGCTTAGATGGTGTACAACGATGAATGATCCAATCCCCAGCAGCCAAATGATTGGTTCAACAACAATCGGAGGCTTAGTGCCATTCCTCCAGACAAACACCCTTACTGCCTTCTGTAGGGTTACATAGGGGACAAAAAAGAAAGCAAACACCGACTTTCATGGGGCCACAGCCAGCACTCTCACCAAGTGCCCAAGCAGTATCTTACAGTTCTGACAATTCTACCAGCAAACATTGATGCAGACTCGTTGCTGATATTGCTGATACAAGATCGCCTGCACAGCAGTACGAGATCAGGGTCCACACAGGACGTGCAAAACAAAGCAAAGCCCCATTGGGGTGCCCATCTGCCTATGATCCGCCAAGTTCTGTCATGCAACATACCGCACGGGCCTCCTTCTTGCGCTTTTTCTCATCTGCGTCATATCGCTTACCCCAAAGCTTCGTATGCCGCTCAATATGTTCGTTCTGCGGCATTGTGGTCCAAAAGTTTTCTACAACAAAATGGCACACAACACCACCTGCCAAACGTGCATTTGACAATACCTCGGGTCTGGAGCAAAAGGGTCACTACTTTGACACCAGGACACCAAGCGTTGCGGCTTCCTTGTCATAACATCACACCAGCAACAGTTTGAAGTGAGAGCATCCTCAGATCCGAACCGTGCCCCACTGCCACTGATCCTGCTACACCGTGTGGTGACCTTCTGCTGTGCTGCATGTCACTAATGCTGCTCTCTCATTGCCAATCGTGTGTTACGGAAACTCACTACTAATCAGACACCATTTCACACAGGTGCACATGAGTCACACTTGTGACCCATGTGCACCTGCCTGTAAGTGGGTTGATCAGTAACAATGGCTACAGCAGATCCTGAATCTGTTCGTATCAAAACCAAGATCAACCAATGATCCTCCAGGAAACCCCAGCGCTTATACTGAGAGAGGCAACTTCCCCTCTCAGACGCTATCTCTCAGAAGACTGTTGGAGTTTTGTTGATTCACATCTGTGCTGATGCACACTTATGGAGTCCTACTACTGGCAAAAGAAAATAAGTCCACAAGTGTCACTGCTGTCGCTGCTGTTGCAGCGGCTGCTGGTTGCTGAGAAGCAAGAAAAGCAATGAATTTCTCTGTGCCACTGCCTCCACGTGAAAACACCATGCTCAGTTTCCAAAACAAAGCGATGCTGCTTAATTGCTTGCCAACACCAGATTAGCTTTGGTCACCACCTCCACCAATGAGCATTTTCCAGCTTTCGTTCTGCTGAGACTGGGATAGTTCCTGGGATCTGACTGTCGACTGACGAAAGGGGGGGGCGGGGGCAACAGCCGTTCAATATGCAAGGTGGCCATAAAGCGAGGATGGTCGTCACCCTCCAGAATCACTCTGGCAACGCAGCGAAGGCGCAGTACAAATGGTCAGCAAGGTACTGTCAGGCACCCCCACAGGTTGGTTCAATTGCCAGCAATGCACCGTCAGGCGCGCTCGCACTTGGGGATATCAATGTGTACATGTCAATTTATATTGCAAAAATGGCCTGCAACTGCTACGTACAGTACAGTACAGCATCTTGGCAACAAAACAACAACACCTGAATTTGGTGTCCAACACAAAGCCCAAGTGTGTGAGAGGGACAATGCATGCAAGTAGAAGGACGGAACTATAGGTTGACCTCATGCATCTCAGATAGCATTTCTCGGCGAAAAAGTACTGGACACCCATTTGTGACTCTAAATAACTTTCACTGATTTCCCTATAAGACCTGCAAGCCAGAAGTCATTGCAGCTGCTGCTAAAAAGTCCTCATACAGATCGTGAAAATGTTGGTTATCTAGCTCTAGGGTTGTTACACCCGATAGTGGCTTCCATCCAAGGGTGGGAGGGTGGGTTGCTCTACTGCAGCCATTTCAAAACAATAAAACAGAACTGACAGACATACAATACAACAATATGCAGAAGAGAAACTTTAGTTTAGCGAGACAAACTTCAGATTCCCTATAAGACTTGCAAGCCAGAAGTCATTGCAGCTGCTCGTTGAAAAGTCCTCATACAGATCATCCAAATGTTGGTTTTTAAATTCTCCCTAGTGCCTACCTCCTGGATGTGGCCAACTATATCACCTTGTGCAACACTAGCATACCCAAAACACCCATATACTTCACTGAACACATCAACTTCGCCAGTTCATCATACACCCTCCACACTCTACTATCCGCCTCTCTCCTCACACGCCACACCTGCAATAGTCGGGCCTCAGCCTGTCCACCGAGTCTGCTAAATTCAATTAACTTGGTGAACACATTTTTGCACGTCACTTTTTGGGTGTGTGGATACATCAGGCTTGCATGTCATGTCATGTCAGGTCAGGTGGGCTTTTTGTTGGTAGCATTGCAGCTTGGGTCAGTCGTATGCGAAGGGATGAAGATGATGCGGCGGCATGTGCCATCTCACATATAGAGTTCAGCAGCGGTGGCCACAGCCATCTTGCTGATTTCATCCCGGTGACTCGCATTGTCACGGGTGGGTGACTGTAGCTGACTCTCGCGGCAGGCTCGCCCATCTCGCGTTTTGTGGGCCAGCTCCTGCTTGCACTAGATGCATTGAGGTGAGGGTTGCAGCCTTCTGTCTAGGATGATTGTGTCCGCCTGCTTTGCCGGAGTTCTCAGTTTTGTCGCCACTAGAGAGAGGGCAGTGCATGTTGGGCTGTGTCAAATGTTGAGGGTGCCTCTTGTATTGATTACCTCGTTCGGTGCACACCTGATCGATTATCTCTCATCGAGGGGTATACGGCAGCACCGGTGAGGCTGGATGGCCATCGTCTTCATCGTGGTAATTGTGTGCCATATTGGTTGCCGTGGCCTGGGCGTAAATGCGCGTGATGCGCCCTTCTGTTCCCGCGGCCCATGCATGTTGTGCCACCCCACACTTGGCGTTGGGGCGGATTCCAAAGGTGAGTCCCTGTAGCCGTCGTCCGCGGAGCTGCAGCTTCTAGCTTCTCCGAGCAGCATGGCTGGGACTAGGCTTGTGTTCATCGGGGTCACTGGATCATCGAAACCGAGAACTTGCCCTATGTCCGTTGACCAGTCTCATAGCCAATCGTCGCGATGCTCTTGTTTCACAGGAGGATCCGGCGCCAGCGCAATGTAGGATGCGGTCTTGTATAGGACATCCTTGATTTGCGCGGGTTGGGCAGGCGAGTGGAGTACTGCCCACGAGATGTTCTCCGATTGCTGCTGCGTGTACGGGTCGGACACCTGCAGGTTGATGCACTAAGGAGGGGCCTCAAGCTGTTGTTGCAGTCCTGCCTGCATTGGTGCTCTTGATGCCTGCTCTCGGTGATGCTCGTATTCCATCACTTCCTTGTATGTGGAGAGCAGAGGCCGTGGCGAGTGGTGCAATGGCCGTTGTGTTAGGGCCTGCCCATGATCATGCCCGTGATACATCTCCTGTGCAGGGCTCGGTACCAATTGCCGGATGCCCTTTCCAGTGGTGGCTGTTCGTTCAAGGAGATCTGCTGGGTTGCTCGTGCTAGGGCTAGGCAGGCTGTTTCTTTTGCCCATCTATGGGCTTTACTTTTGGCTTGATTTGGCGGGGTTTGGTCGTTGTATAGCTCCATCGGATCGAGCACAACTACTATCCTGACGGTGTTGTCCACTTGCTTTGCATGCACAACTTCTTCTTGATCGTGTGATTCTTGGTTGTTGCCTTGCTCGGTATGTCCGTCTTGTGATCTCTGCTAGCAGTGGGGCTTGGATCTTTCTAGTTTGTCCTTTGAAGTGTTACCAAGGTACTGCTCTAGTGCGAATTTCCACTTGAAGGGGTGCTCCTTCGACTAGTAGGTGTGACCTGTTCATCTTCACACATTTCATGACATTGGCAATTGACGCTATTGTCCTTGCACCCCTGCCTAGCACATGGACCAGTGCAAATACGCATTGTATGCTACCAGCACCGCCGCTAATGGTGGTGTCCAAGCAACCGGACAACTATTTGGTAACTACTCAAGTACCGGCCTCGATTGCTCCAGTTCTACTGAAAAAGAGTGGGCGTGCGCCAGGCGCACTATTAGCATCATGTTGTATGAAGTGGGAGGCCGACGCGCCATTCCTGCTGAAGTACCCCCCCCCCCTTGTCTAAGCTACGCCAAAGTACCAAATTAATACGGTCCCTACGCCTACTGTAGCTTGGACACGGGCGTAGCTTGCGCGCGACATATACAACTACCGACACACACGTAAATGAGCGCATAGTATGAGTGCACCTCAACCTCCACCCATGTTCCCAAAGGCATGCAAACACAAGAAAGCGATTGAAACATGGAAATTCAGGTTCACACCCATGTTCTCACAAGCAATGAAGCATGAGAAGCCTACAAATGTTCGGCTTGGAAACCCTTCTTGCGATGATACACCATGCGGAACAATTGCACATGTTCGCCACTTGAAGATGCCGTTGAAGATGCCTTTGCCCGAGGTTTAGGGGCTGGTTTGGGCTCGGGCAACTTCAAATTCTTGGGAATGAAATTGCCTTGCATGTGGTCTCTTGTAAAGTACAACTTCCCATCAAAGACATGGGCCATTCCCCACACACCTCGGGCAGCCTTAGCCCAAACAACTTCAGTGGGAGCATCATCGGAGTCACTAGAATCATCATCCCCAATCACCCCCAAAATCAGAGTTATGTGGGTTCCAGTGGGCAAACACTCACAACAAATGTGTACATGACCCTATGTACCCGGCAAATTCGTCAAACCCATGTCTTATGTGGTTGCACTAAATTTGGTACCGAATTAAAATTAGGTACCAAATTAATACGGTCCCTACGCCTACTGTAGCTTGGACAAGGGCGTAGCTTAGACAAGGGGGGGGGGGGGGTACGTCAGCCTGATTATATTCGACCGCCTCTCTCCCCGCCCCCACCCTACATGAATACGGGATAGGACCAGATGAGTTGGCCCCACCCGACATGGCACGCTAGACGCCGCTCAGATGCCGGCTGATAAGAGCGTATACAGGGATGTTGATGGGAAGGAGTCACGGCGAGAGCATTCGGGCCTTGGGGACCGATGCTAGCGGCTCCACGGTATTGGGGCCGCAGCAGCGACTTCCCCGCCAAAGTATCAATGAATGCAGCTCGTACAGGTGGTGACTCCGTCACTGAGCCAAGCACCCTGCACATAGTGGCCTGAGCCCAACCTCACCCAGAAATCGTGTCTAATGCCCTCACTGGAGTTTGCTACAGACTAGCGCAGCCGGCATATCAGCATGATGCATGTTCCCCCTCGCTGCTCACCCTCTCTACAGGCTACCCGCATCTGCAATGGAGCCGTGCAAAGGCCTTTACTGCGCATGTAGGTGCTACCAGGGTGGGGGGCTGCGGCTAACCCTGTGTAGTGCCTTAAAAACCCCGCCTACTAATGCAGACGTTTCCAGCCCTTGTGTCGCTGCCGTGACTGTACATGCAGAATTTGTACACATGGACGCACACCTCAAGCCCACAAGTGGCCATTGGAATTGCCCCGTTGCAAGTTCTACAACTATGCCCGACGCAAAAGGTGCCTCCACTATGACCATCCAAAGCACCGCAACTGGCGATGCGCTTTCTGTGGCTGACACAACCGACCCGACTCAGACCGATGTCACCGGTGTCGAACTTTGGCTCCTGTCCCGGAGCAATCCTTGCCACCAACACCGCAACAGCAGGTCATTCAACAAGCACGGCCAATACGGCCGCGGAAGCCACCTGCGGGGTCGTGGCAGTGCAGCCGTGGAAATGACGATTTTCCATACCAGGACGTTTTGTACCCTTTGCAAACCCCACTTTTGAATGAACATGCGCACGTCGCAGGCTTTTGGCCCCTTTTTGCCCGTTATTCCGTGCCCGTTTGCCTGTTTGCCGTGCTTCCTTCGCCAAAATATAAAGAAAAATAAAAACAAGCAAAATGTAGGTCGAGTGGTTGCTAACGCCGCTTAGATACCAAGGTCCGCACCTCCATTTTGTCACGAAACCTTCGGGGGTCATCATGTGCCACCAGGTTCCGCGATGAGAGAGAAGGCGGCTGCATCAAGGGTTGGTATGGGCGAGACGTCATGTCCCTTATGCGCGAGTCCGTAGCACGGCAAACAAAATTAGTGTCCACTGGAGCCCGTGTTGATGGAGGCGGTCGTGACCCTTGTGCGGGGTGTTCACCTCCCGAAGGACATTCCCTCTGACGGTGGGCCTTGGTGACGATGGTCATCGCGCACGAGGACTGCATGCGCCGCGTATCGGCGGCCGGGATCATGTGTAGGCCGCACCGTTTGCATGTGCACAAGGGCCCCGGGTCTGTGAATCCCTTGGCTTTGGGGCACATGATGCTGGTATGTAGAGGGCACTGCCATCCCATGCTGATCAGGTGATCGCATGCCGTACACTGCAGAGTGATGCTCATTGGGCGGCGCGGGATCATAGGGGTCGGACATGCTTGATATCTCGTCCTGGTACCATCGTCTGTTCATGGTCCTCAGGGATTCCCAGCTGCTTCCGAATCCGTTTGATGAGCTTCTTGTAGCTCCTTTGGTTCTTGCGCCGTTGGGTGTAATTGTTGCCGTATCCCGGCAAAGCCTGCATGGCCGAGTGCTGGGGCCACTGTGTGATGGGGAAAGGAACCATGAACGGCATAATCTACGGTGCACTAGCTGCTGGATCTGTTGGGCGAGCCGTGTGTGGGTTGGTGCGGGCCCTTTTTAGTGGCGGCGGCAGCACGGACTGTGATCGGGATGTGGACGACATCCCGGCATCTGAGGTGTGCTGGCCACCGGATCCGGATTCACCCTCACTGCTTAAGTGGGAGGATTCCGTTTCGCAGAGAGGTGATATATCCTGCTCCTCCAAAGGTGGTTGTTGCCGTGTTGATGGGGCTTGCTGCTCAGGTGCCATTGGCCTAGAGGATGGTTTAGCAACCGGTTTTGCAACCTCTTCGGCATGTGGTTCTACGTTGCTCGTGTGCCGCATTGGCTAGGGCAGCTAGACCCCGTCTCACACCGCGTACCGTCGGACCTCGTAGAGCAGCTGCAATGACCCTTGGGTCAGCATTTTGGGAACGACTCGGGCATGGTCAGACATCTCAAGGGTCAAATTGCAGCCGGTCGTACCGCATTGGATCTTGATTGTGCGATGACACAGGTGTCGGGTCATAATTGGCTCCTTCCTCTTCGGTTGTTGTACTGTTGGGTTCAAATGTCGGATGGCATCAGCAAGTTCATCTGCAAAGGACCTCAGGAACTCCAAGCTCCGCGCCTTGGGCACCGCTGGCCGTAACTCAACAATGATGCTGGTCGGCTGGTCCTTGACCACCCTGTATTGGGGCCCACTCATGTTGCACATACATGACAAACATGGGTGGGTTGAGGAGACGCATAGTCATAGGTGAAGAACTGCGCGGTGGGAGCGGCTCTGGCTGAAAGAGGCGCCCTCGCCCGAGAATGCTAGCTTGGTTCAGGGTTGTTGTCATACCATTTCCTAGCTGCCGTGAACACGGCATATAGCACTGAATTGGAGGTACGCCCCTAGCAATTGGTTCTTTAGTTGAGGGCCACACCTGGTTGATCCTCAATCCTACATGCCTGCGCTATGGCGCCCGTGGCTTCTCTTGCTTTGTGATACTACGCCCATCCCGAAGTTGCGACCGGGGGAGTTCTAGATGCCCATCCCTTCTGCTTGGAGACAGGCGCCACTTTTTCGCCTACTCTACCTTGAGGGCACGTACCACAATGGACTGCAACGGCTTCTTGTGCACACACTTACAGTGGTTGAAACGTGGAGGGGGGGGGGGGGGCAAAAGGTCACTATTTGAACCTCTTTTTATTTGGTTGTCTCTGTCTGCCCAAACCAAGGGTTTGAATGTTACCATAGTTCTCTTTTGCCTGCTTTGTGCCCTGAGCCACTGTCTTCATACAGATGATTCACCTGCAGGCACAATGTACTTGTATTTTCAACAGCTGTACACATGCGTATCTATTTCATTGCATAGGTATTGCTTGTTGCACATGTGTTACTATGCACTTGTATGAATTGCACTCCTAGGCTGATCGTACACACATCGTCTGGAAAAAAAAGGGGGAGCCAAGATCGCTCTGGGGGCACAAATCGGCATACGGATTGCCATATTTCCACTTTTTACCCCAGAGCGATTTTTGGCTCGCTTTTTTCCTGTGTTTCTTTTTTGGTTGGGCATATGATGCTATTCAGATCTTGACTGATCTTTGGCATGCTCTTTTGCCGCAAGATTGATTGTCCATCCTTCGTAATGCCCCTGTTACATTAGTATTTGTCGTACATTTTATCCAATTGATCCCCCCCCCCATCCTTTTGAGCAGTCATATGTATCTCAACTTTGGGGTCTTGCACACTTGATATGTTGCACATGTAGATTTCACATACACGGTTCTCAACCCAGGAGCGATTTTTGGCACATTGTTTTTGATGTTATGACTATATGCATTGCTCTATCTCTCCTTTGTACCTTTGAACGATCTTCGGCACGCTTTTTGTGAATTTTCTATTCTCAACTAGGGCTATGCTGCAGTCGAGATGTGGAGTGATCTGTGGTACAATCCATTGATGAAAGCGTGATGGCTGCCTTCTTTGCCCTTTGTATGCCCTTTGTAGCTCTTCAATCGTCCAAGAATGTATTGTTGGTTGCTTTGCTATTGTGTCATTGAAGAAGTACATCAATCAATTCCTATTGTGGGATACCCTTTTGCTATTACAAGGAGTAGATGTTATCACTCTTAGGTGTATGCCACTCTGCTGCTACACATGAAGAGTTTTCTCCTACGTTCTTTAGTCTCACTGCATTTGTGGTGGCAACCTGGATCCGGTCTCTTTTAGAAAGTTCCTCCAAACCGGAACCTACACCAGCAAGGATTCATTCTTCCTTGAAGCATATGTAGGGGGGGATGCTCTTGAAGTTGTCAAGTTCCTATTGGGGATGCCGGCGAACATTCGAATGCAGAGGACCCTTGGTGATTTTCGTCAACATTGGGGGCTAGTGCGAGCTGGTCATAAGACTAAACAATGGTTTGGTGTGTTTCTCAATTGGTGCTTCATTTTATGGCGCCGCATGCATCAACACTGCTTTCTGGGTGCTTCGAGACCTACTGATGATCCTAGTCAGATGAGTCGTAGTTTGTGTCTGAAATTGGCTCGACACGCTGTGTGTAATTACAATTCTCCTTCCCTATCCTTACAAGCAGCAATTGCAGCGGCGCAACTATGATTCCGAATGGCACCACAACAATGGATGTCTTGATTTGATAATTTTTATACACGGTTGTTTATTCCGAGACCACTTCAAGGAAACAAGAGTCTGGACTGCAAAGCAATAGCGGTACTGCCTCTGCCTCAGTGTCCGCTAGTTCTCACCGGATGGCCACACTTGGATACATTTGTTGCATCAATACTTGGGCTGGACAGGGATTTGTGCATTTCATTTGATAAGTTGATTGGGGACCCGGGCTGGGCAGGGATTGGGCATTTCATTTGATCAGCGGTTTGGCGGAGTCAAAGGTTTCATGCAGTATCATCTTAGACTCACCTACGTTGTCCCCTGGATGTGCACACACCAGCCAACCCTGGCACCCCTTCATGATCACACAAGCACAAACAGGCAAACAAGATGATGTAGTACTACTAGTGCACACCATGGCGGACATTCAAAAACATACACAAACCCCGTTCTCAATGTTTGTGGACGGAAACATTCATTATAGGATGACCAAATTGTGCTACAGTTCAACCTATATCCCCTTGGAATCGCGGGGGCTGCTGACAAAGGTACCACCCATTTTCGGGATACGGCATCCTTATAAGTACTGTGCCAATTGTGCTACCGAGTCTTTTAGCCACTGTTTGTTGCAACTACATATGGCCCCCTTGGGGCCGCTCTTCAAGTACGGGCATTTCCGAAGCTTCTACACATTGAACGAGTGGTTGCATGTATGCTGGTCACTGCATCCGCTTTGCAGCCTCGACCGAACGTCTGTGTGAATAATGTTGCGAAATGCGGAGCCGATTCCACAACAAGGGCTCAACATGTGAAGGCTAATGTCACCGCTTTAAAGACATTGTCGTTGGATTATATCCCAGCTTTGTTTCTGTTGCAAACTGAGCTGGCCAATTTCACTCGTGAGTTGAGCAACCCGGTGGCACGGTTCGATTGCTTTATATATGTCCTTGGGACACATGGCTACAGGCTATGCAGCTCGGTGAACCGGTTTCCTTTGGTACATGAGAGGAGTGTGATCTAGACGAGGACACTGAAACTTGTGACAAGAACCAACCTGCTCCTCCCCCAAAGGCTCAATTTGCAATAAAAAATCCTATGCGTCGTAAGAAAATAAAGAAAGCACCCCGGAAGCCGAAGAACAAGTGTCTGTCACGGTACCGCACATGATGCCTGAAGACACCGTTCGTAAGCTTACGAGCCCATTTGGGTCGTTCAAGTCGAGTGTCACCCTCCAACAGCAGCAATGTGGCGAGCAGGAGTTCGTTTGCACATATAAACACACAGCATCCGCAGTCGTCTGCCACAACACCATTTTCGAAACCAACTTTGGGACGGTGCGAGCTTGAGGCCAACATGCGACTCAACAGGCGAATGTCATAGGAGAACTTCTTCGATTGCCCAAGGAAAGGCAGGAAGAGGTAGACGCCGATTGGTGGAAATGGGAGATTGGAAGGCTTATTGGCTCCGAGGAAGCAAGAGCCGGCGAGGACAGCCGCTCACGGCAGGCAACCTTGTCATGCTAGCACGCGCGTGAACGTCTACACGCCCCCCGCGTCCCAGACGACAGCTACCCATGGCTGTCACACCTCATGCTGCATGTGATCCCGCGATGTCACTGCTTGCGATTGCCTCCCCGGTGATTGTACTATCGCTCGTCGTGTTTGCTGCTGCACTAATCCATTGTGCACGCGTTTCCCTGAAGAGCACCTCCCTAATAAACCCCTTGCGAGTCAAACCTAGAAGTAGGGACCTTGTTTTACATCACCCTGCTCCTCTGTCTCGTCACGAATGGCACCGACGCAGTCATGGTGCATGACCCAAATGCCCCCGCACCTCAAAACAAGTCGACCAGACGAGTCATCCGCCCTAGACGAGCCCACCAAATCCAGTGAACCACCTACAAACAGCAATTTCGAAGCTTTTGGGGGGCCCATGGCTCGGGCTAGATGGGCCCAGTGGCCACTACGTGGGTCCCCATGGGCGCTTAAGTACCCGTATTGTCACCAAATGATCACCCAAACACAACCTACGGGCAACAGAAGGGTTTCGGAAAAAGTCCAAATGTGAAATTTTTTCAGGTGCCACTACATAGCCTACACAACAACAATTTTGGGGCTTTCGGAGCGCCCATGGCACGGGCTACATAGGCCTAGCGGCCACTACGTGGCCACAAGTGGGTACATCGCCTACATGCATGCATTTTCAGTAAAATTGGTAATTGCTTCTTTGCGGTAAGGTCGTGTAATTTTTTTATTTTTGCGGTATACACGTGTAGGAAAAAATCGTCACATCGTGTAATTTTTTTTTGCGGTAAGTCGTGTAATTTTTTTGCGGTAAATGCGTGCAACAACAAAATCGTCACGTCGTAATTTCTGTTGCGGTAATGCGTGTGACCGGCTTACACGACTTGCCGCAAAAAAAATTACACAACTAGACGATTATTTTGGTATACGGAATTACCGCAAAAAAAATTACACGAATTACAACATACCCCGTTGCACTGCGCGCACTCTATGCTAAAGACACCCCCCCGATGTCCCCTTTCTTTGCCCAGCATGCCCATGCAGCTCAAACCAGGGTCTCCCTATCCAGCATCACACACACGCACACACAAACACACAAATTTGAGCAACACACAGGCATGGTCAAAGCAAACATGCATACACACACACACACATCCACTTCCGTTTCTCTGAAATCCAATCACAAAAGCACAGATTTGTGATTGCTCTCTCACTCCATGTCCTGTGGTGAACGGGGTGCAAAATTGCTTGGACAGGGGTTGGTGTGGCTCACCACTCAAACAGAGGCCAGGCGAAACCTGCATTCTTTTCGAACAACAGTACTGAGACACGCCACGCACCCAGGCACTCGCTCACTCACTCACTCGTGCACACAGATGCACACAGACGTTCATCGCTGAAGAACTTGCTCTGCACCCAATCACCCCCAGAACACACTACACTGCTCAGAAGATTCTTTTCCAAGTGCCTTTGCCATTCTTTCACTTTCTTTGCAACAGAAGAGGGCTGCTTCAAATCCTCAAACTCACCTGTCCAGCCACAGCTTTTGCAGTGCACACAGCTGCATTTTGGTTGTCATCTTGTGTGCCTCTGCCGGTTACAGGTCTGCTGCTTTTTCCGCTCTTACTATGGCACTGCATTTCGAGTGTTCCCTTTCGTTGGCGAGTCAGCTGGCAGACCCATGTTTACCCCCTCTTTGTGCTGCAATTCCAGTGCACCTTCTTCTTGGTGCCTTGCATCCTTCCTCTGTAGCCTCCTTCTTAACCTTCATTCTTTCAGAAAATTGACACACCAAGCGGGAAGCAGTTCCCCATGGGAGATGATAAATATGTGGACAGAAAAATTAAAATAATTCACATCTTTCCTTCGTGTCACTGCTGGGCATATGGACAGTTTCTTCAGGAAATCTTGCTTCCGGAATAAACCCAAGCAGACAGACAGGGGCCATGTCAAAATACAATAATGCACTTGGCGATCTCTGCAGGTGCACGTGCAGGTTGATGGCCACAGTCCCACGACGTTCATGACTTGGTTTGACAAAATCAGTGCAGAAATTTGAGTGGACTGCAACTTGCTATCATTCCTGACTTTGGACGGATATGCTGGGCTACCCACAGCAGGTCCAACAGTGGCAAACCCACCATATGTAATTTTCAAGGATGCACATGTGCACATGTTTTGGAGTTGCACATTGAGGGTCTGGAGTGGATGCATGCAGTGATCAGCACCCCAGTGTGAAATGAATGAAAGATGCCAGGTTGCATGCATAATCTGGTGGTAGATGCAGCGGCAGCTCAGTGCATCTGACAGTGCATGTGAATTTCGTCCAGTCAATCAGAACTCCAAGTAGCTGCACCCTGGGTGCAAGTCGGAATGGGCCAGACCCATGAGTCTGTTTTCGCAAACAAAATCCCTGATTCTGGTTCTTCTGGATCCGAAAAAGGGACCCAAACAGGTAAAAACTCCCGGCTGATCAACGTAGAGCAGTATACGTCAGAAAATTCCACAGCGGCGAGTAATGTCCCACAACGGAACATGATGAAGTATAAAAAAAAATGAATATGCAGAAGTGCAGCTCCAGATCAGTCTGAGCCGAATGCAATCTGCTTCTGCAGCGCCACACTTCATCGTTCGCAGATCATTGTAGGAATTGGATACGACTGGTTGAAGCGTGTTTGTGTCATCTCAAACGGTGTGCCCTTCATAGGCACGCCGGACAAGCATGAAAATTGTAACCATTCTAACACATCCCCAACCATAGGCAAAGCTGTTGGGGACCTGGCTACATAATTGCAGGGCACTAGGCTCAGAAACGAAGCACACCTGGATGAGTACAACCACCAAACGCGAAACCCACACCTTAAAGGTGGGCTTTGTCAGGTCTTGTAGATTGCTGGTGCATGGGCCACTCTGGGGCTTCAATGGTTGGTCTGAATGGTGTCGCAACGGTTGCTATGCAAGCCTTCGATGATACACGTGGGCGTCAAAGGTCGCTCTGCAAACTTTAGGCTCTCACATCAAGGGTCCAGTGAGGCCAGCAAGAGGTTCCCTGGTATTGGGTTGCCCACCTGGAGGCCCACCCGGGATTGGCCTGCCCAACCACCACCAGCACCACTCACTGCACAAGTCGGTCCTTTGGCTTTTCCGTGCGCTCGTCGCAGAACGTGAAGCTGCCACACTGGCGGCGCTGTTATGCCCATGCATGAAGGCCACGTCGGTGGAGCTGTAGGGGGGCTGCATCATCACCACCAAAGAGAAGCACCAGAGCGCCGAGCAGAATACTTGAGCACACAAAGAGGATTTGAAAAGTGAGGACGGTTTGGACTTCCGCAGACTGTATTTACGACCTCTACAAGCAAGAACGGAACATCTCTCGCTCATCTTCTGTAAAGGGCTCACATCGACAAAAAACCTTTTGGAACGTTTCCTGAAGGCTCCTTCCGACCTATCCTTCCCCCCCGGGGGGGGCGACTCCTCGGTTCTAGACGCCAACTACCCCCCTGACTAATTGTTGGCCGGAGGCCCCCCCCCGGGGGGGGGGGGGACGGGGGGGGGGGGGGGGGGTCTGGGAGGGGCTTGGGGGGGGGGGGGGGTCCGGGAGGGTCGGTTAGGGGGGGGGGGGTCCAGTCCAGGTGGGGCGATTTGGGGTGGTGGGGGCGGGGGGGGCACAGGCTTCCCTTACCTCCCCTTGCCCTCCCTCTAACCATACCATCACCATAAACCTAACCCTAACCTTTGCAGCGAACTGGTTCAGCCATGCCAGCCATGTTGATTAGGCTGAACAAGATCCCCCAAATTTCGTTCATGGCGGCTTTTGCCACATCATTGCTCTCCATTTTGGACCCCAACAATAACTCTGACCCTAGCGTAGGGTTAGAGCTACGGTTAGGGGAAGAGCTACGGTTAGGGTTAGAGCGAGGGGTAGGGTTAGGGTTAGGGCTAGGGCTAGGCTTAGGGCTAGGGGTAGGGGTAGGGGTAAGGGTAGGGTTAGGATTAGGCTGAGGGTTGGGTTGGGTGTTACGGTCAGGGTTGGGTTTAAGGATAGTGTTGGGGTGCAAAATGGACAAAATTTTCCTTTGGGCGGCTTTGGTGCCCATGGAGCATCGGGCACCTTTGGCGCCCATGGACTCCTAAGGGTGTCACCTTTGGCAACTAACTGTTGGCCGGAGGCCCCTAGGGGGGGGGGAGCAGGGGTAGTTGGCGTCCTAGGACCTGCGGAGTCGCCCCCCCCCCCCCCCGGGTCCTTCCCAAGAAACTCCCCAGGGTCACAGGTTCCAGCTTCAAGCGCCGCCGAAGCTGCAAAACCAACTCCTCATGTTAGTGGACAAGACCACCAAAGAATGCATGATTCAAAACCAGAGGGCAACAACACCCAGAAGAACGCCCCTGATCAGTGATTTCCTGATCCAGTTGCATTTGGGGGGCGTTGAAAGCTGCTGCCAAACACAAAGAACTGTCCTCAGTGCCTATGGATTCTGGAAGGGCGGTTGCTTGCCACATCATCGGGACGCTTCGTTTTCCACAATCCTTCCAGCCCCACAAGACTCTGCCGCTCATGAGGCAGTTTGTGGGCACCGGACGGCGGTCGATGGCCCATGGCATGCCACCTGTCTTGCAGTAAGGGATGCATTATCAGCATGGGATTGCACCGTAGCCCAGTGTTGGCGCTCAAGGTACCTTGCAGCACTTGTCCAGGGCAACTGGTTTCCGCAGCGCTTGTGCGCAGGTGCAGACTGCTGATGCACCCCTCGTGATAACATGCAACCACGGGTTTGGAAATGCTCCTTGCAAAGCGAATGGAATATCGCCAACGAGGAAAAGCGCATCCATAGCGACAACATCGAAGCCCACAGCTGCACATCAAACCAACGTGCAATACACTTTTGCAATACACTTGACAGAACAAATGATTCAGTCTAAATGCCATCAGGCTTTGCAACACAAGGGGAAAAGCTTGCAATGCGGTTGCACGGCAACAATCTGTTGGCGCACTTACCGCATTTGGCGTACCAACAGCCCCCCCCCCCCCCCCCATTGCTGTCTCCCCATGCACCAATCGCCGCACCATCCCGCCTGCGCCCACAGGTATGGTGCGCCAAAGCAACCCTGCATCCCCCCCCCCCGGCACGAAGAGTCTGTCTATGACGTCCACATCAGCACAAGAGACAGAGAGCAATCTGGTCAGTGGTCGTGGGTGAACCCAGTGCTGCCCCCTGCCCCCACGCTACGACGCTGTGCGCCTCACAACTGAAAATAAAAACTCGACAGACAACGTCTGCTTAGCAGACTATATGTCCGCTTGCAGCAAACAGAGTCTGCAGACCACAGGTTTTGAAAACCCCTGGCACCAACAGCATCCAACCCCCCCCCCCCCCGTCCGCTCTGTGCACCAACCCCCCCTTCCCCCAGTGCGCCACGCGCGTCAACGGTGTACAGGCACATGCACTCACCACCATCGCACTCACCACATCAGGATTTCAGAGAACATGTCGGAGGTTGGGGAACTGGGGGACAACCGGGGCATGTGGGGGCATGAAGAAATGATTACAAGATCACAAATCTTGAAATGGACTGAAGTTCAAGGGTGAGGAGGAAGCATGTGTTGGGGACCAACGTTCCTGGTCCCATTTTCCACAGTCCATCCCTCAGGTAAGAGCATCCTCACCGCACTCACCAACGGTTACTGCCAATCGAGAGAAGCCGGAGTGATATGACAAACAAGGACTCTGATTCGCGTTGTGTGGCTGGTGAATTGACAGGCCCCTTAATCTGTTGCCTGTACATCACCGTCACAGGTTTGTACTTTCGTTCATGGGAGTGTGTCAAGGACTCAGTGCCCGCTTACACGGCCAGTCAGTTGTCCAGCCCCCGGATGCGTGCCGATAGACAGAGGAACGGGGCAGCAAGGGCTACGATCGCCTGGCGCTCCTCCACACAGTCCTTGGTCCAGTTCTCAAGGCTCGTCACCTTCGCGGTCCACCTTGCGGGCCGCGGCAGCAGCGTCAGCAGGTCAGCAGTTGTGCCCCTGTCCCCGGTAGCGCTGCGAATGGCATCGCCCGTAACACACAAGGAGGCTCTGCGCGTACGTGTCCATCCCAAATTGCTGCGGGGTCACAAAGTGTGTCTGGGCCCCACCAAACACAATAAAAGGACATGCATGTGCATATGTGCATACCTCCATATCCACAAATGCCAAAACGCATGCGCTTGTACGCACACACACATAAACGCACAAAGGAATTGCCAGACACTCTCAGTGGAAGAGGCCCCGCAGTTTTGCCTGTTCTGCCAAGCGTACACTCAGCTGTGTCCGCTGCATTCATCTACAGGATCACCTTCGCGGCCTTGGTTATGACCTCTTTTGAGGTTTCCTGCATGGCATCACTTCAACCATCCGCAACAATCCTTGTACCCACAGTGACAGGGGACCGTCCCAGGCCGCCCCAGATCCTTGTTGTACCAGTTGTACGACGTTGTCATCACCTCATGTTTCTTGATATCATCAGTGGCAAAAAATGCAAACATGGGCATGGGCTGCTTGGGGACGTAGACGTTGACCATGACTAAATTTGGATTGCAGCTGTGGTTAAGGAACGCAGCGGCGTTG
Organism: Eutreptiella sp. 'Long Island Sound 2002'; assembly: GCA_964036045.1. Classification (NCBI taxonomy): domain Eukaryota; phylum Euglenozoa; class Euglenophyceae; order Eutreptiales; family Eutreptiaceae; genus Eutreptiella; species Eutreptiella sp. 'Long Island Sound 2002'. The sequence goes on along the minus strand of OZ038379.1, from coordinate 29,568,169 downwards.
CTCAGGAACTGAGCATCCACGTGCCTCACGAACGTGTGGATATCGTCGGTGTGTGCTGGCACGTTCATCATCATGATCTTGCAATTGGCATGGTGACCGGAGATGAGACCACGCTTCTCAGCCTGAAAATGATGCCGTGACCAGTCTGGTTCCCAGTGATGCTAAGAACGGTGGTCAAAAATGTTCGCTCAGCGATTCGTCTCATCCAGCTTGCGTACCCAAGCATCCTACCCCCCTCCCACCCCCACATGTCAATATTGCACTGAAAATGCTTATAATTGACTGAAGCGGCATGAAGAAGGCCAAAGGCTGCAGCAAAGTTTTTCTTTGACAGTGGCCTTTTTTGCTGCTCAAAGTGGAACCCCCCACCTCCTCCCCCAACAACAGACAAAACCGGAATATGGGCCCCCTAACAGAGCCCATGACATGGAACAGTGACTACAGCTGTGGCTGCAGTATGGAGGGAACTCATTGTACACAGTGAATCCAAATATGAGGCTGCAGATGGTGATACCCAGTGTTCACTACAGGTTGCTTACAGCATGCAGCAGGTGCATGCTTACAGCAGCGGGTGCCACAATAGTAGGACCGTGCATCGGACATTGATCGCAAGAAAAGTGAAAAAATAAAGCCTACTCTTCACCATGCAGCAGTAGTTATGTGATACAATGGCGACGTTGAGTGTCCTTCACCAAGGATTGAGACCAATGTTGAAAACTGGTTTGCAGTTTGGGTTCTTCTGGCTGGTTTCACACATGCTCATGCCAACACATGCCCTTTTCCCCTATCCATCAACAACTTGTCTTTCTTGCCAATCAGCTGAAGTGTATCATGTGTTGCTATGTCACAAAGAAGCGCCACATTTGCATGCCGTGAGACAATATATCCACACATGAACCGTTGCATCCAAAACCTGCCACACCGGTATTTTGCCTTGGTTACTCTTATGCATGCGACCCCAGGGCATGCCACAGGGCACATGCATGCCCTGCAGGACAGCACCCTCAATTCGTTTTACTTACTTCCAGATTGTCATGTGCACCATCTCACCACCATCTCGCTATACCTCACAATCTGTAATGACTTCTCCAACGTACGTCATCACAAACTCCCCCTTCTTGATGTCCTCCAGAGCACGTACTCCCCAGCGCAGTTCGGGTCCAGCCCAATACAGTTCCACGTGCTTTTTCACCCCGTGGGACACGACGTTTCGATACTTCTGGAAAGCAATGTCAAAATACCTGCACACAGGAGCATGTGCACAGATCCTCTTGGTCACCGGGCGCGTGCGCAAGCACGCGCGCACACACACACACACACACTTGTGCAGGAACCAAACGATAAGACCACTGTCACTTAGCACGAGCACTGCGGATCGGATGGCACCCAGAACACCTCGTCAGGCCAGTGAGCAATCAAAACAGCACAAAGCAGGGCAAAGCATTGAAGCTGTCATGAAGTCATTAGGCTAGGTGCCTTTCTGCAGTGATACGGGAAACAGGATACGGGAATGTTTGAAATCATCCGTGAGGAGTCACAGGCAAAGACACACACACACACAGACACACACACACACACAGACACACACACACACACAGACACACACACACACACACACAAACACAAACACAAACACAAACACAAACACACACACACCCACACACACACCCACACCCACACCCACACCCACACCCACACCCACACCCACACCCACACCCACACCCACACCCACAACACGCACGCACAACACCCACGCACGCACACACGCACGCACACATGCACACACACACACACACACACAAACACACACACACACACACACACACACTATGCAGACACACCAACAGCCGACCAACGCCCTGCGGATGGCATGACAAAACACTGGGCCTGGACGTGAAGACTCTTCGTTGGGCTATTAGAAATAATGTCATGTGGCTAGGCGCCTTTCGAAAAAAAAAACAGACACTCAGAAAGACACACACAGACACACACACACACACACACATCAGTCTGCCGGCATGATCCCCCACAGCTTTAGCAGTTGAACAAATTAATACACACACTTCAGTCAAATTATGCGTTACCAGCGCCCAAGAACCACCTACACTGAAGAAATGACAGAACATTGACATCCCACACAACATGAGGATAGCATCCGACACGACTGGACGAACCAGGAAAAGCCGAATTCCTGTGCGGCGCTTTGGGGCCTTAGATTTCATCAAATGTTCACATTTCAAATCCCATTGAGAACTCGAAGGTGGGCATATATGGGCGGCACACCGGACAGAATGGGCAGACTCCACTGGACAAAGCAACTGCAAGTAGCATGTCCAATCAGCCCTGCCACCGTGTTGAGTGTGGAGGACCCAAGCGCAGACCAAGGGGGAGGACTCCTCGAATGACACCATCCATGGCACACAACAGTTGTCTGCATTGCCCTCCTTACCAGCCTGTGGATGGGTGTACACATATGAGTTGGAGTCGCCTCGCTACTTCGACAAACTGGCAGTAGTGTTGAGTTGCTTTTCATCAATCATTTTGATGCCCCCAAAGCTGCCATAGTTGAGCAAAGGGAGGAATCACAAAAACCAATTCATAACGGCTTATTCCGACTGTGTGCAGTCGTACAGATCACCCAATCCGCCCTATCCCATGGGGCCCACAGCATGTGGCGTTTTTCATCTGATGCAGGGTGTGCCGAGATTGCAGGACTGAGGGTGGGTGAGACCAGCGCAGGAAGATGGGCAACACATAGCCCCACAATTGTCACAGGAGAGACAAAACAGAGAATTGCAGACAAAAGGGGAAACAAACAGAGAGAGAGGGGGGTTCCAAGCATCAAGGGGCGATGAAGATCAACAGATGGCAGGTGGCCAGCGTTTCCAACCAAAATTGGGAAAACAAACGTTCCAACATACTCAGAAAAGCATGGTGTCACAGCACCATTTGCGTTGCTTTGATACTCCTTCAGATACTACAACTAAGATCTGGCACTAGAGAGAAAATGGAGTTGATGCTGAAAAACTCATCTTGAGGATAAATGCTGGAACAATAACAATTCCGGTACCAAATTGCGGAGTGTGGCGACGGGAGGTTGGCTCGACTGCACAACGACAGAAGACAAGAAGAATCAGCACCTGTCCACCCACCAGTGCAGTATACGCCCATTTTTGTCAAACGGATCCACAAAACTAATATCCAGCGGCTTTACATGTGCCTCTTTCCAAATGTCACCCCAGTGAAAATGATCATATGGGGTGTGCTGCAGACTGGCTTGCTCGCTTTCATTATCGTCACCAATCTCCACACATACCCTTGAGTAGATGATCTTTGGCAAAGGCAGACCCTGAATAAATGTGTCCGCTATCGGTCATCGCACATGAACAAGACAGGGTGTAACTCCCATTGTCACCAAATGATCACCCAACAACGGCCCAAGGGTCCCTGGGAGTTGTCAGAGGTCACCCAGAAATTGCGATTTTTCAGCCAAACCAACAGCTGAAGACTGCAAACTCCTCACCCGTGGGGCCCATGGGGGGGGCTGATCTTGGAAACTTCGAGATAGCACCCAGAACCCCCATCACTGGTCAGGGGGTGCATATCAGAGAAAAAAATGGAGTGGAACCTAGGTCCAAATCAACGCACAGTGGCGGCCAAAGGCCAACCAAGTTTTGACCGCCAACTCCCCCGCACCCTGCCCCCTAAAAAGTGATACCTAGGTACGGGGGGTAGAGGGGTCAAAATCGAAAAATTCATTGGGGCATCATTTTGTCTCCCAAAATGATGATTTTGCAATGGGTTCGACATGCGATAGGTTGTTAGATCAAGCACAGGCACAAGCGCCATATGTGCCGCCTTTTTGGGGGGTCATTCGCATAGCATAACTGATTGTATGATACTCTATTTGAGATGATTTGGGCATCTGGAGTCATCTGAAGCGCCCCGTGGACAGTGTTTTTTTTTGGGGGGGGGGGTCATGAAAACACATCACCAAGAGACAAGAACTTTTCAAATGAAAGAGGTTTTCCATCAAGTCAGTGAGTTCCAATGAAAAACTCACCCACCAAATGCCTCTCCCATACCCAAAACAGATAAAAAAGGCAGCATTTTGTGCCCATTTTTGACGGTTTCTAGAACCCACCACCTCCACTTGCAGCACCTGGAGCCGCCACCACTAACGAGTTGTTTTGGGTATGTGACCCAACACCATACTGGAGGGCATTGTTTGGGCGGAATCAGCCACTACGGCTGAGTTCTGATTTTCTCCCATCGCAGCTGTTGTTTGCTTGTTGCTGCACACTGTTGCTTGCTGCTTGATTTCAGACCTCCTGGAACAATTGCGACCCTAGAAGTGGTTGCAGAACCTTGCTACCCTCAAGTCCCAAGTCTCTCAGCAGCCATCGCAAAAGACAGAGGGCCCCGTGGAAAATTTGGGCACCGGTTGGGCTGAGGAATGGAATGGTGGGGATCCGAAATTCTATCTCCCAGTATTCAAACCCTCCCAGCCCCGCAATGAAATCTTGGTGTTCATCCGGATCAACCAGGACCTAGAGACTCGTCGGGATGCATTCCCAGCGAAATCCCAGCCAAAAAATGGGGGCACATACGCCAGCACAGCAATCAGAAGTACCTCAGGATTGCAAATAGGGATCTTAAAATCCTCCTGCCCACATGCCAGGTCCTCTTCGGTCATTTGCGGAGGCACCATGGAAACGAGGTTGGTGGCCTTCCAAGAATTGCATAAAGAGAAGGGCCGGAGATGCGGCATCAAATCCGCTTGCACGCCATTGATGAAGAAGCGATGCTGCTCCATGTTGCCTGCAAATAAAAAGGTATGGATTTCGTGGCTCAGTGAAACGAACAATATTGACCTCTGATACTGCATCCAGGAGCCTTTTTGCAAAGAGCAAAAGGGACTACACGAGAGGGCAAATTTTCGTAAGGGCACTGGTTCGCCTGGGAAAATCTCGGGGGGGGGGTTTTGGCATGACGCCATGGTGTGATGATCTCGTCTGCAGCTGGCGGCGCCTACTGGCCGATCGCCACTCGGGGGGGGGGGGAGGGTTCACCATCTTCCTGAAAAACTTTCCACGAAATTTTCCCCGCCTGAAAATTTCCCCTCCCCTTTAAACAAACACATCATGGTTCCCAAATATTTCTGCACATTTCCTCCATTCGCTCAACCATTGTCATAGATTATGTAAACCCCAGTGGCGCTTGCCGCAATTCCCCAGCAAAACTCACGCCACTTTCGGCCCCCAATGTTCTTATTGATCTTTGGCTCACTGTTGCCATGCAATCTACACCAATGGAAAAATGTGGGGAAAATGCAAGAGTGTGCAAGAACACACGGATGGTATGTTTTCCCAAACCCAGCTTAGCCAGTAGCTGCAACATTCCTGCAACCGCGGCACGTCATTGCCTACAGCCTTACGACTGCTATGGAAACTCCTTCAGAGCCACTGGTTTAGCCCGCACACACGAACATAAGTGCATGCTACTGCCGGAGCAACCAGAGCTCTGCCTCTGGACTGGTAATCTGAGTAATGAAGAAAAAGGACCTAAAGGACCTGGCGCCAAAACTCAGGCAGTGCTGGATGCAACGCTGCCAGGGCAACACTGTGTCTCACCCTGTGTACGTGGTGTGCTAGACAGACATCTGTTGTCTTGCCAGGCTCTGCCCAATCAGCTTTGAATCATTTGACCTTCTTCGGCTGCCGCTGTCTTGCCTCCTATGGCATTTTCCTGGATTAACACAGACCAAACCAGTTTCCTATCCTCAAACATTCATCGGACTCAGCACGTGCCTAGATCCCCCAACCTTATGTCATCTAGGAAAACACAAAAATCATTTGAGGATGGCTGCTCACACCAGACCAACACACCTAACAGGTAGGGATGCACCAAATCCTCAGTCGTGAATGGAACCTAGGCCTGAGTTGCAAATATTGCACAGTCAGTGGAAGGGGGCATGAAGCAGTGTGGGACCTCTATTGTTGCCTGTCCCGTCCCCAAAGCCCCTCATGGGTGCCTGGGTCTTCCTTGGACCTTGGACTGGGTATTCATTGCACAGCAAGGTTTATGGGGTGCCTACCCTTGATGTTGCTGCCGTGGCCAACATTCCTCTCCCCTTGTCCATGCCTTGCCATATTGGTGTGTATGCAAGTGTATCCCAGAAAACATGTGTGACCACGTAGAAGGGTCAACACCAATTCTGAGTCTGGTAGGAAAGTTTAGGAGGACCTGGGAAGGCACCAGGGATATTTGGGCTGTGAGAGGGCTTTGGATGGTTGGTGAGGTCGGTGTGGCTGATGGAGATCGCAAAGGAAGCTGGGAGAGGCTGGGGGAGGTAGGCTCGGGCGGAGAATGATCGTTCAGTGGAGATTGGTGGCTGGTTTGGCCCACAGCTTGTTGATCCTGTTTCACGACGGGTCACAGGTTGTCTCTCAGGGTTATCCATAGCAGGAAAAAGATCCATTGGTGAAGGATAGCTTCACACTGTGGTTGGGCAGCACTAGTAGAAACTGATTCACAGCGATCGGAGGCGGAAAGTTTGTGGGGAGGGATGGTCAACATAGAGGTCAACATGTAGGCCTCCATATCGGTGAAGCCAACACAACCACTTGATGATCTGGTGTCTAAAAGCCACTTGCTCCCTGCTGGGGTGGAGCTGAGGACACTCACCTGATGCGCTAGGATGCTGTGTCCCTCTTACCCTGCTGTGCTGGGCACCATTATATCCTGTACCTACTCGCATGCTTGTTTCGCCTTGTCAGGCCTCCATGTTTGCCGGGGCCAAACAGAGTTTGGCCGCCAAAAGCAAGGATACACTGGGGAGGGGGGGGGGCGGGCAGGGGGAAACACAGGGAAGGCGGGGGAAATTCGGGGAGGGGCAGGGAAGACTGGGGGGATCGGGACAAAACTGGGGGGGAAAGGGGGGGGGGTGGGGATGGAGAATGCTGGGCTGCGGGCTGGCATGGGGTAGTATGATCTTGAAGAATATAGATGTAGGGATGCAGTGGCTTCAGGAAAAGAGCATGCGGTACAAAAAAATGGATCCTCCACTCCAGCTCCAACTCAAAAAACAAACAAAAAAATAGCCGCACAAAGCCGCGTCCACTGCCTAAATGTCATGCTGAGGAAGATGATGTAGAGAGGAGGATCTACATATAGTTGAGGCATTGGGAATGTGGAAGGGGAATACCCCGGCACTCAAGGGCATGGGAGGTCGAGGAAGACAGCGGAAGAAGAGGAGAACAACGGAAGAAGAGGCTGATACACCTTCACAGGGGACAGAAACTCAGGACGCAAAGGAGGCGAACGATCAGTGCAAATCCTCTTATGCCTCTCATCTCGCACAATGGCTGACTCCTGAACAAAAAACTTTGGTGGTCATGTTTCACTCCCACCTGCATACGTTGTTCAGCATCAAGAAAGGGACTAGGAGCCAGATGATAATTTGGTGCATATTTCGATGCATAAGCTGTGTCTGTGATGTTGATTTCTGTCTATTTGTGTCTATTTGGGCATGAGGACGAGAGAACAAGGGTCAATCATTTCACACGAAGGCAACAGAGTACCATTTATACAAAATTGTCCCACTCCTCAAACTTCCCCTATTTCCCCTGCTGTTTCCCCTGTTTCCCCCCAGTTTGGCCCCATTCCCTCCCCACTGATTGGTCCTCCAGACAACATTTCCCACACTTTTCCCTCTTGGAGGATGCAAGGTCCAAGGTAGGCAATGACCCAGGCACCCATTAGGCCTTCATTTGTATACAAATGGACGCTTTGGTGGGGCTTTGGCCTACACATGGGGCACACAAACTGGAAAGCTGGGATTCAAAAGATCCACCGCTTTTAGGAAGACACACAAACTCCAGGTCTGCTACCCAAGCCTTCACATTCTCCAGAGCATACCAAGCCTTGTGCCAGCGCTCTTGCAGACCATCTTCTCCGCAAGCATCTGCGTGCACAAATCCACAGCCTTGACATAAGTGGGCGCAAAAGTGATTGTATCCGCCTTTTCCATCAACTCTCGGAATCTTTGGGCCGCCAAGAGCTCCTCCTCACCTGGTTTCCCGCTGATGATGATCACTTTTCGTTGGTGTGGCCCACGACGTCGCAATCCGCAACCAGGCCCAACGTGCATTGCAGACTGCTGAGACTTCTCCTCAAGCGGGTACACGGTGGCATAGCCACTGGCCCGGGCTTTTGCCAGCAGCTGCTGCACCGCCGCCTGGACGGATTCCACAGTGTCGAAGATGTCAATCTGCATCTCACCTGAGGACATGCGCAGCATTCACCGCTGAGACGTCCCTAATGACAAGTGCAAACGTGGGCCCCCAACACGGATTTGCGGTCATTTTTTCAAGTCGTTGTGCAGTTAGGGCCATTTGCAAACCCATCATTTCGAAATTTCCAAAAAAACAATCGGTCCCTGGTCCCTGGTACCTCTATATCACAGTTGAGCTCAATTGGCCAAGTTGTTGCACCGCGTGCGCACTGCATGCACCTGCTGGGAAACTCACCCAAGATCACCTGCCACCTGTCTGCTAGCACAGCAAAGCAGCAAAGCCCACAAGATAACAACCAACACATGAGGTGGCACATGGGGCAAAGGGCCATACGAGGGGTGCGAACTTGGCGCCGAATACAAAACTGGGTGAGGTACAACAAGATGCGAATAGATTTGTGAAGGGTGGTCCCATTGCCCCCTCCAAATATTGCGATAGCCGTCGTACCCACGGGATCTTAACAGCGATGTACACCACGGAAACGAGCGCTAGGTCCGACAATATTGCAGCCCAACGACAAGTTTCGCCCTACACCAACCGCTACCTCGTGCCGGGGCTGAGCTTCGAGGGCGGGATCTTGAAAGAGCAACAAACGTCATTTCTTACGCGCCTCGTCTTGCCCAATCTAGCGCGGATGTTCAATGAACAACAACAAACGACGTTTCTTACTCAAGAGTATCACGGATCAGGCCTAAAATCCCTAGACTATGGGCCCCCGGGGTAGGAACTGTGGGTACTTGGGTGGGCCAGAAGGCCGAATCTCCGCGCCGCGCACGCGCTGCGCGCGTGCCACGTCAGGTGCTCCCCCAAGGGGCCAAAACTAGGGTTCGAGTATTTGCCGACATACAAAATTTTGCATTGCGTGCACGGCATTCCCAATGTAGTCAAGGATGGGTGGTACCTCAGTGGTCTATGTCCGGGGTCTAAGACAGCAAAAATGCATGGTCCTAGGTGCCCCACCATCTACACTTTGGTCAGCTACACTGGTGTAACCCTCCGCAACAAGAATTGCCATCAAAAACCAAGCCCTGCTGTTGCAGTCATACAGCCCGTGCTGGCCAGATTTCTCAACCCTGAGGTGAATGTTCAGCGCCCCGGGGTTGCTTCCCTTTTTCACAGTCTCAGGCTGGCAAGGTCTCACAGCTTTCCCTGGGCATCCTATTGTATGCTGCTGGGTTCCACCGCTGCAGTGTGCGTAGTAGAAGACACTGCAGCAGCAGCAGATGGTGCTGAAGGAGCTACAGCGGAAGAATTTGCCACTAGAGAAGCTGAGTGTGCAAGAGATTAGGTCCTTTGTGTTCCTCTATCAGATTAACGCGAGGAAATATTCTTACTGCCCCCAGAAAGATGCCTCTGTGGTCCCTTGGGGATTTGTCTTCTGCAGATCAGTCTTTTTAGTCTTTTCTGCAGAGGAAGTACCCTGCTCTGGGTAGGGGTGCACCTTGCGGTTTGTGTGTTCGCTCTGCACAGCCAGACCACCATAACACCCGCAAGGGACACACCACTCCCCATCTCCATGCCTCACCCAATGCTCTGGGTGCCCCTGCCCACCCTTGGTGGCATTCGTGGCGTAGACATCAACCGGCAGCTAGAGAGATAGCAAGCTAGACACGTGCATTGTGTAGGATACTGGGTGAGAGCACCACAAAGGGTGTGTGGGTGCGCTTTCCCAGCCTGAGCCCCCACCAGTCCCTGCCCCCATTCTCCCCAACAACGAAGTGAGGGCGGCCCAATTCGTTGGTCTAACAATGGCAAAAGTTAGGCATCATAGTCCCCCCCCCCAAAAAAAATGTGTCTGGCAATGGCACATTTTGATCAATTCCAAACCTTTGGAAACAATGTGCACTTGAAGACAACACCTCATTGTGACTGGTGCATTCCACTCATTGATTTGAGGGGCCTGTTGACATTTTTGACGAAAAATCATCTGTGCTATGACCATTATAAAGCCATTGTTGTATTCTATATGGGGATTTACAACAATCTGCGCCATTTCCTCATCACGCCCTCATAACCCCCCATACCCAGCAACCATAATTACATCAATCTCATATCCATGCATTTTCCTATCACAAAAATCAAATACCGTGCAGATCCTAAAGCTTCGCGGAATCCTAATTTTTGCGTTGGGTGTTTTGAATTAATAATAAGCAAAATTTTTGCGGCAGCATCCAAAATAGGCAAAAATGGGCAAAAAAAAATTTTGCGATTTTTTTGGCGGAACCCATTTTTGCGTGGGGTGTTGGACCAAAAATTAATTTTTTTGCGGTTTTTTTTTTGCGTTTTGGGGATTGGGGTTGATTCATTTTGTTGCTACTGCAAGAAACCGTGTACCTTGGACTCTGAGATTGCAGTCCATTCCTACACAGGCATACAAATGTCGATCAGTTGGACTCTGGGATTGCAGTCCATAGCACAGATAAGCACCAACAAGCATGGTTCAGGTCTACCAGTTTTTCAACAAACCAGTTCCAAACATGTGTTTGCGGGGTGACATCCGTCTGTTGTACCCTCGAAGATGACCTGCGGTGGTACATTCATGTGCAGCAGCAGCAAAGCTCCACAGCTGCCTCATGGGGAATGACAGAAAAATAAGTACGAAGGCTGTACCTCCGTTGCGCGCACAGCCTGGCGTGCCACCCCTGTGGTCACGTTTTGTTTACGTTGGTTTGGGCGAGTGGGCCTGTTTTCCCCCCAGGAGAAACCTTCGGCCCACGGGTTTACTCCTGTGTACCAACAACCAACAAACAAATTCTATTGCCTTCGGCAAGGCACCTCGGATATTTTATTTTTGCAATTTTTTTTTGCGGAACCCATTTTTGCGTAAGACATGAAGCCAATAATCAATTTTTCTTGCGTTTTTTTCTGCGGACAACAACACCTTGTGCCAGGATTAATTATTTTCGCAAATCTTTAGAATTCACACGGTAAAGCAATTTCAGACCATTTTGACCCGTCTTATTTCAGCTGCCTCAGAATCCAAATGAATGGGCAGAACGTATCAGAGAAATTGGCGAAAGTCAGACACCCATATGGGAGGGGGATTGCATGGAATATGTGAAGTTGGGGGGGGGGGGAGACAAATACCAGCGACCACAACCTGACCCCGAACCCTGCAGCACCTAAAACAATTCTGGATCTGTTGTCCAAGCAGACAGACACGGTAACAGTGCGGACATCGGTTGCTTGGGTCAGCTGAACAGAGGGCTTGGGAAAATAATCATCGACGCTTTGCATATGGTAGCGCCAAATGCGGAACAACTGGCCATCAACACCAGGAACCATCTGGTGCCAGCAATACTTGACAGTGTACAGCCCATCGTATCTGCACAGCAACGAAGCATTTGTGCTGATGCAACACAGGGGGTGGAAAATTCGGGGAACCTCTTGAGGGCTAATATTTGTGGGGACCTGCGGGATGTGGGTCAACGAAAAATGTAACCCACAAATCATTCAACTTACAGTGCCAGTGCTGGAAAGTGCCTGACCAGATTTATGATGGTGTGCCCTGTGATACTGCATGATGTGCCCAGAGGAAAAATGGGGGAAGTGGAAAAACGGGGAAAATGGGGGCAAATGAGGAGAAATGGGGGGCACGGGGGGGGGGGGGACTCCTCCAGTTTGGACGCCAACTAACCCCCCCCCCACTAACCGTTGGCCGGAGGCTCCCCGGGGGGTGGCTTGGGAGGGGGGATGCTGGGAGGGGTGATGGGGCACAAAGGTGCAACTTGAAAAAGTATGCAAAAGGGGTGCTTCTCAAGGCTGATTTGGGAGCATTTTGGGCTCGAAAAGAGGTTGTTGAGGTCACTACTTGGGTGCGAAACACACGCCCAAAAAATGCCTTTCCCCTGTTTTTTTTGGGGGGGGTCTGGACCCCCCCCCCCCCGCGCAGCATACAAATGCCACTTCAAAATGCCCCCCCTTTTTTACCAGTTTACAAAACCAATTCTTTATGACACTTGCCAGAAAATTGGGTGGGGAGTTAGGGCCGCCTAAGTATTTGGTCCCAATGGGGCGCCAAAGGCGCTAGAAACTTTTTGTATCATACGGTGGGGGGTAAAATTTCGTTTTTACCCCATGTGTGTGTCCGTGTGTGCTCAAAATGCTCAAAGTTTCATGGGGAAGACAAATATGCATGCAAAACATGAAAATTTTCTAGACCCCTAACCTGCCCCTCCAGCCCCCCAAGCCTGGCTATTGGGACCGGACTCCCCAAGGAGTAATTTTTTTCTTTGCAAAAACCATGCATTCAAAATGATTAATGCAACGAAGGAATCATTTTGAGGTATGTATGTTGGAGTACCTGGGACCCCAGCCCGGCTGCCCGCCCTGAGGGGGTCAAAATGCTTGAGGGCTGCTGGGCACCCCGCATGGCTGGGATGTGCATAGATCGGGCACGTCTCCCGGCACATCATAGCCGAGTGGAAAAATGGGCAACAATGCGGGAAAATGCGAAATAAAGAAGGAAAAATGGGATTTCACGGGGAAAATGGGTAAAAATGGGTAATAGTGGGTGATAGATGGGGAAAGGGGGGGGGGGGAGGAAAAATGGGATTTCACCAAAAAAAAAAAACACGGGGAAAATGGGGCAATATAAGGGAATTGGTTGAAAACTGGGAATTGGTGTGGCAATGACCGCATGCTATGTGTTGTCTTGCGGTCAAGGTTGATAGGTGAGGAGTGTGGGTGGAGGGCTGGGTGGCATGTCTCTTGAGCAAAGCGGAGGCATTTTGGGCCCATGTGACCGCATACAAGCTTCAAAAGAGCCCTGAAATGGGCACTTTTGTGACCAGTAGTGCCAAAGCAGGGGTCCACAGGGAATGCAGGGGGAGGGGTGAAAGGGAGGGGTGCGGGAGTAGTGCCGCGGGGCATGTCTCTCCAGAAGCAAAGCGAGCGAGGAAGGGTTTTGACGGCAGAATATTGGTCAAAGTGGCGGGAATAATTTTTGGTGTCCCTCAACATGCATCCTCCATCAACCCCGTACCTTACATTCCCTCCCCCACCGGCTTGGTCCCAATATTCAGTCTTGATTAGGGCTAGGATGAGGGCTACGGGTAGGGGTAGGGGTAGGACTAGGCTTAGGGTTGGGTTGGGTGTTAGGGTCAAGGTTGGGTTTAAGGATATTGGGGTGCAAAGTGGACAAACAATTCCTTCACGCGCCTTTAGCACCCATGTACTCCTGAGGCTAGCACCTTTGGCAGCTACATGTTGGACGGAGGCCCCTTGGGGGGGGGGGGGTCGTTGCTGTCCTAGGACACGCGGGGTCAATCCCCCCATGATGGCGGGAAATGGGGTGCAACCGGTCCCCGGTGTCCGTGCATGGCGTGGGTAAGAACCCAGGGTGCCCATTATCCATAGTCCATGTGGGCGGGTTGTATCATTGTTTGCGGGTTTTCTTTGTGCAACGGTGGTAAACCAAAGACCGCCCGAGCTTCCTTTTGGGGACCAAGTAGGATCCTCCGGCACTAGAAAATACCCCAAGTGTCGGCCAAGGGACCCACTGTCTGCATCCGTGCCACGAGGACCTACATCGTACATCTTCTTTTTTGTGGATTTCTCCATCTTGATCGCCTTAGTTAATAGCTTTGAATACCGCTTGGATGTGACCCATTTCCTTGCCGGAACAATGATGACTTTGTCTGGGACATATTAAATCCCTTGGCACAAGAGGGGCGACTACCAACGGTCCTGATGCGACCCACCCCCCAGCTATCTGGCAAAAATCATGGGGGGCGGGGGGGCTGGGGGGGCAGTTTGGGGGGGGGTCGGCTGGAGGGTGTAGGGGGGAGGGGGTTCGGCCGCAGGGGGGGTTCCCAAGGTGGGGGGGCCTGCACGCGACCCACTACTACCACATGCATACCTCCCGAGGGGATGTGTGTCTGGGGGTTTGGGGGAACGGAGCCATGTATGCGATAATAGCGCTTTCTCGTCCTTGCTGGGAAGAAAGTCTTAAGGGTCACCATCTTGCCCCCCTCCCCGCTCCCCGGCATTTGTATAGCGGCCCGTCTTGCTAATCTTCCGCTGGAAAGCACTTCGCAACAAACGACAATTGTATAGCGCCTCGTCTTGCTAATCTGGCGCTCAAAAGCACTGATGGCCTGATGAAAAAGAAGCATTAACAAAATGCGCCATGTAAAAGAAAGGGGGCACCGTTGGCGCCATGCCCCCCAACCAACTATCTCTCAAACCCGGGGGTGGGGGGAGGCTAGGGGGGGGGTCGCAAAGACCGGGCCGGCCGCTCCCCCGAGTCCCTTGGTATGTCACAAAGTGTTCCATGGCACCGGCATTCCCCGTTGCCCTTCCTATGCTGCACCGTCAGTCCCAAATGTGCCCATTTTGTTGGAGGTTGCATGGGCTAATGTGGGTCCAAGATGGCTGAAAATGGCCTAAAACCCCTTGTTTGAGCACCCCAACAGGTCTAGGAACGACTTTGAAAATCATTTTTGGCCACTTTGGGTCCCACGAGTGACCCTGTAACCCTACCCTAGCATGTGCACTGTGCGCACAACACCACTAGGGCATTGACGGTTGTTGACGGCACAAAAATAGCTTGCAAGTGATCCCCTTCATCATTATTTATCACCACGAGGGTGCCCAACGCAATCCATGCCATTTAAGCACAGCACATTCCCCATGGACCTCCCCGAATGCATTGTCCGTCCTAAAATTGCCCAATTCAAAGGTTTTGGGGAAATCACATGGGCCAATGTAGGTGTTGACAGCATGGAAGTACATTGCAAGTGATCCCCTTCATCATTACTCATCACCACAAGGGTGCCTCGCACAATCCATGGCTATCAAACACAGCACGGGAACACAGATAGGTCTGGGAGGGGCTTTTTTTTTGGGAGGGGGTGTGGGAGGGTCGGGTGGTGGTGGGGGGGGGGGGGCGATTCGGGGTGGGGGGGGTGGGGGGGGGGGCACATGCCCCCAATGCAAGCGTTGATCAATCACAGGCTCACCTTACTTCTGCGGCCCTATTGGTTGGTGCCAAAATTGCCACGGCTCCAAAATGGGTAGCACCCCAAATTGGGGAGGAAAAAACTACTTTCAAAAAATCTAGTTTTGCCCCGTGCAACGCACACCCCGAAAACCATGGATTATGTCCTGTACGGCTGTGTGTGTGGGGGGGGGATTAGAATTGAAAGTCAAAACCCATGTATACCCTTCATTCTTGTGCGTTGTAGTGCACAAGTGTAGGAAAATCCAACTTTGATATGGCCCCATATCATGCCCTTCAGATGGTGTCCCTAAATGCAACCTAAAAAATGTAGCAGGGATGCACACAAGCAAGCACATGCAACAGTCTGGTCTTCATTTTCTTGTAAAAGCAAATGACCCAATCAGTGCGACTGTATGCGAAGCGTGGTCAAGGTCTGCACCATAAATGCAAGCAAGGAGGTCCTAGAAATAGCTCCAAATACAGTGCGAAAAACAAGGGGCAGCACATCCAATACAATACATGGCCTTGCAGGGCACAAAAAAATGGCAACTTGTCGAGTTTGGGCACTGCAGCTCCCAAAAATTTCAAAACAGGAAAAATGGCACCAGCTTGATACCTGTCTGTCACACAACAAACCATGGACCCAACACAGGACATTCACAGAGACAAGTGCTGGTCACAGCGCAAACCACACTACTGTTTCTTTGGAGTAGACTTCTTGCCCTTGGCTTGCTCCACTTTGGCGTGGAAAGTAATGAGGAGGGCACTATCCTTTGCCTTTTTGGTGGGCTTCTTCGGGGGTCTCCTCCTCACTATCCCCATCGTCCAGGGACACCTGTCGCTTCTTCAAGGGGGCGGTCTTGGGCCTGCCCGCACCCCCCCCCCCCCTTACGGAGACATGTGGAGTGCCAGTTGACACCAAACGCACGCGTCAACACAACAAACTCCTCGTCAGTGGTACCTTAGGCACTTTTCGGCTCTGCAGTGACAATCGAATCAGTTGCGGACCTACAGAGAACACAGTGTCATGTCGACACCATGTCTCATCTTACTGTGCACTACAAGTACTATGACTAAGAATTGTCAACCCTGCAAGGCACGCAACGGTAATGTCTCCGCCGCTAGGCGTACCTCACTGAAAACAACGGCAATGCTCAACCTAAAGCACACACTCACCCTCCCCTCCCGTCATCTAGTGCTACTCATATAGTGGACATACTACGTGATAGTCAGAACACTAATTGGCGCAATGTGCAGTGCATGGTCCTTCATGCGGGGTATGCCATGACCCATATTTCTCTCCCCACCAAACTGCCCCCCTGACGTGGTATGAAAGTATGAGGTTTCCCGTACTTTTGAGCCTCCTGTGTGTCATTGTTATTGAACATGAGTGCCATACTGCCTAGGTGGAGCACATATCCTCACAGCCCTCCAACGCCTCTATCGGGAGGATCATTCAAATTCACGGGTGCTACCGGACTGGCTCAATCACGTCAGCTGCAAAGAAATCAAGCATGAGTGCCCTATTGACATCACAGAGATTATCAGAGGACACCACAATGCAGTTCAACACTTTGTTACCAAACGGAGCATGGGTCACGTGGCATTGCGCATATGGGCTGTGATACAGAAGGGCAAGCCAAAGGAGGTGCTATTGGATGTGGACATATGAAGAATGGGCCGACCTGCGGATTGCACTAGCCCGACAAGTCAAATGGTCAACACTTCGGATGGGGAGAAATCGACAACGATTTGTCTCAACAAGCCTCACGGTGGAGCAAAAGCACACGGAGCTTGGGCACAGGCAGTTGTAATTGCTACTGGCAAGGCAATTCCGTATGCAATCCCATTGAAGGATTACAAAATGGTGTGTACTCGTTAGGCAGCAAAATGGGGTCACATGGGGTCCCATTATGCAATGTCGAACGATTTGGGAGCACCAGTTCCCATCTGTGATGAATTGTGCTTTTCACTAGGTCTTCATTCAGTGTATGAAGGGCCAACTCGAGGATGTCCACCCCTTGGTCTTGAAGGTTGCTGGAAAATCGGTCCCGGTGGCAAATGGAGGTTAAGCTCGTGCTTAATGAATTGCATGACTCAAAAGAGTGTGGGGGCTGGCTGCATATTATGACCTCCTTTTTTGATCAACAGTGTGGACACCCGTTTATGAATTTGAGGAAATGACGATTTGTTTCTGTGTGCCCAACAAGTTCCGAGTGAAGGTCCCGAAGATTTCTATTTGCCATGGGGGTGCAAACAGCAGCACCATCGGTCTGGCAGTGGCTGGTTGGGTGCTGCGGGTCCTCGGAGTGGTTCCCCGATGCAACACGGAGATGGAGGACGAAGTCTGGCTGCTCATTCTCATAGCATCGGCGGTTTCGCCGGCTTGGCTTCTGTCCCGCCTTCCGGAGAGCCCCTATATTGCTGCATGGTTCACAAGAAGTCAGGGTTTGTTTCGTGAGTTCCGCAGAGAGCTAGGTCTGCACAGTGGGTTGGTCCTCAAGCTGGCCATGCGTTGTAGTACTGCATACTCGCTCCTGGCTCTTGTTTGGCCCCAAGTCATCTCCGGGTCAAATCTGATCTTCATGACTTGGATCTTGACCAAATGCTTCTTGACCCATGTGGTTCTGAAGGTCTCTGTCGCCTTCTGGTTCGCTGCCCGCTGTCCTAGAGCCTGTTCCGCCTGAGACCTCGCTCTCTCTGCCGTGTGGACGGCCTGCGACGCGGTCTGGTGCTCAACCCATTCCCGTAATTCCTCTTCCAAAGGCATAGCTAGCCAAAGGGGCCGACAAAGGATGGATCAGCACAGTGAATCTAGCACCATTACACCAAAGATAAGATTTAGGGGGAGTATCTGCGCCGCGTGCGAGCCGAGTGCGCGCCGCATGCACACCGCCACCATGCACTACTTTTCCAACGTGTTTACCCGAAAGGGGCTAGCTTGACCCACCTCCCAAAATGCCCCCGAATGAGAGATGGTCCTTTGGTACCACACGCCGGGGCTCAGCTTCGAGGGCGGGATCTTCAAAGAGCAACTAACAACATTTGTATAGTGCCTCGTCTTGCACGATTTGGCGCTCAAAGCATGGACGGTTTGATGGAACAAGTTGGTGCAGTTTTTCAACTAAAGAGTATCATGCACCAGGTTCAAAACCCCCGGACAAGGGGCCCCTTGGGCAAAAGCAGCTGCTGCTAGGCCACGCCACACCACTAAATCTCCGCGCCGTGTCAGGTGCTCCCCCTTAGACACCTCTAATTCTCAAGTCCACTTCCAACGGTTGACGATTGAACACACGACACAGAGTTTACATCTCCCTCGGATGCACCCGGCAAAAAACGGGGGTGAAAGTCCCGTAGCTCAGAACGGACCGCCACAAGGGCATCCGAGAGAGCACTATTAACGGACACCTCTTCTGGGGCGGGGGGGGGGGGTCAACGTTACCTCCATCATCACCCAGAAAATCACCAGCCTACAGGTCCACACCTCCAAATGCAGCCAAAGGGGGTGGGGGGAGTTGTCGCTGTCATTGTCATCATCATGATTTTCGGGGGCAGCAAGCGCACGGGGGGTGTCACGCTGCACAAGGGGACGTGCTACACGGCACTGCTTGTACCTCTGGGGTGTGTTACATGCGCCGTGCACAACATGTGCCGGTGCTATTGTGCTGGCCAAATCTCCGGGGGGGCACATGCCTCTTCATCTCAGTCATTACCTCAGGATCAACCTTGAAGGGCTTCACAAGGGTTTGCAAGGTCTTACTGCACAATTCACAATAATGGTGTGCAAGGAGAACATTGTCTAGAGAACAAGGAAAATCGATCTTGCAGATCGCATTCAGCCAGCACAACACTGGTCTTCTGAGTGGACCAAGACAAGAGGACACGACATGAAAACTTTGCATCAATTTGGCGCTCAATGAGTTGTGGCAATCCCTTAGGAACATTAACGTTCTGCGGGTCCTTTGGGGCTTGCCCAGCAAGGGGACAGCACGAAAAGGTCATGGACCTGTTCAAATGTACAATTATGTGCATGATGTGCCATGAAATCGTCGCCTCTACTCAACTGTGCTTCACACGGTTCCTCACTATGTGCCAAACCTGGGAGGCGTGCATACCATTGTGACCACAGCAACCTGGCAACAACAATGGTGCGAACATACTCAACTTTCTCCTCATAACCCAAAGTGAGGTGCATCAAAACGTGCACACAACGACTCAGTAAAGGGCCTGCAGCGTCCTCCCCCCTCTAGGGCGCGCAATGATAGTCCCTGACTTGTGACCCAATAATAAACACAGCTAGAATGTACCGATGCACAAGATTTACGAACCGTTGCACATGTGTAAGCAGTGTACTATGACGCCACTTGTGAACCGGAGAGAACGAGAATCATACGCTCCATCTAGATGGGTTTCGGAAAGTTGGGCATCTTTTGTAACAAAGAGCCACACGGTATTTATATAGGGGCCATGTTCCCTACACTACAAGGGTGTGGGTAAGAAACTAAGGGAGGTTGTACTGAGCACATCTATTGGATGCCGTAGCGAGGGATAAGGGTGTTGAGGAGTTCTGTCAATGGGTGTTAGATCTTAGGGAGGACTACCGAGGTGGGAAGTCCATTGGGGAGTACGTCCCGCAGAGGGACACACGTGCCGTTGATAGAGTACCTAATCTTTGGTACCGTGTTGGCGAGCAGGAGTGTTTGAACCTTTTGGTCTCTGTTACACAACGCATGTCGTCCTCGTACAAACAGGCCAACAAATTTCCATCTGAAGACTTGTAAGCAACATAGGCGTCTTGAGCACATGGGTCAATGTTCTCAGCATGTCCCTTCATTCTCCATTGAAGCACAATGCGTTTGTACTGTTCTTTGGAATTCCCTGGATGGAGTACAAGTTGTTCTTTGGTTTGATATTTTTTATTGACGTAACTCCCAGTGCCTAGAAGGGAGAACCGGTCCCTTACTCTACAGCCGCTGTTGTCTTGCTGCTGGATAGTCCAGTTGATGTCTTGCCTTCTTTCCCTAGTTTGGATATGTTGTGGAGGAGGATTGGTTATCTTGTTGCCCTGTTGGTACACAGTCACAAGAATTTCAATCACGGACTACATTGGTTGATGGAAGATCTGGTTCGCCTTAAATATGTGCGATGTCCCTTGGACATACGACACACCGATGTTACCAGCCTTTCTTGGCAACTTTTCTTCCTTGTTGACTTGACGCTGTCAGCCACCCACACCTTGTCTCTATTATACACGGCCTTCAAGAGGTGCAAAACATCGCCTTCCTATTTTGGTGGATGAAAATATTCACTACCGTGTTTTGAAACTGATTTATAGCATCAACTGTAGCACATACCTTGGATTTGAGGAAATGAACAACATCCATGAAGAAAATGCCTATTGGCAAGCAGCTAAGGTACGAGTCCACACAGCAGAGAGGTCACCATCCAAACCTGGTGGTAGAGTCTTCAACCCCAATGTGTTGTAACCAACTGGATGTATCCACGGGTTGCATCCCCATGATCCATAGCCTAGCAACGCTCCAAGGTACCAGTTGTACAACAGCCATTAAAAGGTCCCAAGGCCCAGGAGAAGCGACAGTCGTGTAATCCGGTGGCCCGTTGTAACGTGTGCGGCATGATACAGACCGGAATGAGTGAAATACCACATTTTAAAATTTTTGTATTTTGCACAACACATAAATAGTACAAGTCCACTTTCAATGACACATTTTGACAAGTTTGCGAGAAATTGGGCGGTGTACCCTGCATCCGTGTTTCTAAGAGGACTTGCATTCTGCATCGATGTACGGCGCAATGGTAAGGCGGTGTGATGTTTGTGGTTGTAACATGGCAGCACCTCGGGACATGTCTGCAAACGAATGCACGAGCACCCACCAAAAAATAGTATTTCAAATTTTTGAAAGCCGCCGTGGACAAAAAGTTCTAACACGAACAATTCAAGTCCATAGATGGGGGTGTATGTGTCCACGTGATGGAGCAAGAAAAACTACCTTTCGGAGGGCACATACTAAAAATGAACGTCTATTTTGATGAAAAATAGGCATGCTTCTTTGGGAGGTGAAAAACAAACTTTGAGATTGCCACATGCGTGGTGTTCCCACCGCCACATCAATGAGGTTCTGAATGTGGCAGGTGAAAAACAAACTGTGAGATTGCCACATGCGTGGTGTTCCCACCGCCACATCAATGAGGTTCTGACTGTGGCAGGTCGGACTTGGTGTTTGCATTGATGTTCCTTTGGCTACCAGGTACGGAGGGTACACCGGTACCCGCATATACCCACGTGAGAGCAAAAAAACACGTTGTGATTCGTTGGGAGCGTCAAACGGTGGGAACGTTGGGGAACAATTTGCAGCATGTACCCGCATAACGGTGTTCGGAACAATGTCACAACATGTGAGGAACAACACCATGTACCCGGGTACAAAAAGTGGTAACACATGTTCCCATGTACCCATTTGTTGTCGACATACCATGGTGTTGCGGTTCCATCCCCAGCCAGAGCCTTCGAGGGGCGGCAGCAACAGGGGTCGTTAGCTCTTGCAGGGGCCAACGTTAGTGGGAGCTTCCCGACCGGGTACTTCCCCCGATGGCCTATGACCATTAACTTGCATGTCCGTGGCTACACGGTGTGGTGCACGCCGAAGCACTTCACGTGGAGAGGGTCGCCACATGCACTGCACATCCAGTTTGTCTCGCCGCCGCACTGTTTGCACCGCATGCGTACCCTGTCACACTGCACCGGCACGTGCACCACGCCTCCGATTGGCTGCTCAGTGTCCGGAAACACACCCTTGATGGTGAGCCATTGAAACTCACCAAGTGTCAGGCTGGGTTGGCGCACGCCCAGCAAATTGGAAGCCGTGTAAGCGTTCGGCGGCATAGCGCATGACGAGGGCGCGCACTGCAGCACTCCACGTTCGCATGCGATTGGTCTCGCGCAGCTGTAGTGCCAGCTGGTTGCAAGCGTCCACATCATTTGATGCCTGCCGGTACACTTGCACTACCGTTGGCAATTCATAACCACACTTATGGGTGGTGTATTGTCCAACCACCTCGCAGTTCGTGAGCACTGCCACTACCCTGCCCGCCTTGCTACCCACGGCTGGGCTTTTGAAGGCATACAAGGAGTACCCAGCCTCCGTGTGGCCCACACGATACGCTCCCTCCTTCAGTCGTTGTCCCGCCGCAGGCACGCCTTTGGTATTTTTGGGTGCCAAAAAGAGAAATGGTATCCGCCATTTTGTGGCTCCCGAAGAAGCTAGCGCACACTAGTGTTGTGTCCCGTGGCAGCTGGTCAGCCCAGTAATTTGTAATTTCACTGGCCTTGAAACGACCAGCGCACTCGTACCGGCGGGCACCCGGCAGCCTGCACTTGCCCTTGTAGATGTACATGTCTAGTACATAGGGCGTTGTGGCGTCGACGACCAAGACGTACAGCTTTACCCCTAACGCATGCGGTATGCGGGGGATGTACATCCTCATTGGCCCCTTCCCCTTGTGTGGGGCTATGGCCTCGTCAGCAGCCACAAAAGCCCCCATGATCCATGCTGCAGCCCAGTGTTTGCTGCATTTGGCCACTAGCTAGACCACATTGGGTTGCGCATAGCGGTGTCGTTCCCAGATCTTGCAGCGCGACAGCAACCGACTAAGACGGGGGTTGTAAGCAGCGGCGTTGGGGTCCCACATGTCATCAATCTGGGTGGGATTCACCATCCCTAGAGCCAGCCGCAAGCAAAAGTAGTTGGGCACGTACCTGGTGAGGTGCCGTTTGCCCTTTTTGATGAGTGCCTTTTCAATCACGCGGAGAATGGGGTCGGTCATGCATTCCCAACGTCTAGGGGGCTACGCGCTCCTTCAAGGACGCATTGGCCATGCCTAGGTTTACCCGCACTGATTTGGGCAGCACACTTCCTCGCACGGAGGGGGCCACATTTCCATCGCATACTTTCCTATTGGCAGAAGAATAACAATTGGACATCTTGGTTCGGTGCGGGTTCATTAATCCAATTCCTATTCCTATTGCTATTCCTATCAAGTTCTATCAATTCCTATTGACTTGTGAACCTGCGGACCTGCGTAGTTGTTCCAATCATTGACCTGTGAACTTGCGGAGCTGTGTAGTTGTTCCAATCATTGACCCGTGAACCTGCGAGCCCGCGAAGTTGTTCCATCTCGGTCCCTACCTGCCCTGGCACGCTTTGCACGAAGTGATCGTTTGGGTGATCTTTTTTCAACACATGTTGTGCAGTCGTCGCCAGGTTCCAAAGAAAAATAAATAATGCAAGTCACGGGTCACAGTTAGGCAGCGGGTCCATGCGCACTGCTTCTTGTGCAAATTGTGCGCACTGCTTTTCCAACCTATTCACGCATAACACAAACGCGTTGTCTACGCGGATCGCGCGCACTGCACCCGCAACTCCACTTCAACCCTAACGCCTCGTCGGTCTTCTCATGCTGCGCCAGCAGCGGGGGTCCCTTCGGGGACGGGGGGTCTTGCCGGCCCCCTTGGTGGGCGGCCAGCAGAGCTGCCTGGTGGGCCAGGAAGGCCGCCTCCCGCTTCTCCTTCTTCTCCTTCTTCGCAGCCTGAAGAAACGTTGGGGAACATTAAATGTTAACGGGTACATTACGTGGCTACACGCGTACCCGGGACAACAGCGACGTTTAGAACGTTGGGGAACACTATTTTGTTACCGGGTACATTATCCGGGTACACGTGTACCCGGACAACAGCGACGTTGGGGAACACCATTTGTTACCGGGTCCATATTCGGGTACACCTGCACCCGGACGACAGCAACGTTCAGAACGTCGCAGAACACCAGGTACATTATCCAGGTACACGTGAACCCGGACGACAGCGACGTTTAGAAGGTTCCTAACGTTGGGGTGCAGCAGGTCCAATTCGGGGGTACGGGTGTACCCCTGTTCGTGCACACACAACAAGTTGGACCTACCTGTGCTTTCTCTTTGCTTTCAGGATTTGTTCGTGCTTCCCCCTTCTCTTCTTCATCCCGTTCTGCCTCCGTGCCTACCTCCGCTGCGGCACCGTTTGCCGTGTGCCCCTGAAAACCCACAAACTCAATTGCACAACGGAACATCCAAAGCAACGGACAGTGATGACCAGGACACATACTTTCTGTTCCTCCTCCGTTGCAGTACCTCGGCTTCTGCAGCTTCTCCTTCTTGGGCGTACCCCTGGAAACACAGACACACACAATTTCGCAAAGGAACAACCAAAGGGGCGGACAGCGACGACCCGGACACATACCGTCTGTTCTTCCTCCTTCTCTTTTTGATCTTTTGCCTCCGTTGCGGCACCCTCAGCTTCTGCTTCTGCTTCTACCTCAGCTTTTGCAGTCCGCCCCTGGAAACAAACACACACACACACACACACACACCATCGTGCAAAAGAACAGCTAAAGGGAGCGGCAGGGACGACCAGGATGCATACTTGCCGTGGACCGAAGATCGTGCAATGATGGTCAGTCCCGGGCGGCCACTCCATGTTGATGCGCTTGGTATTTGGGCACTCGGTGCACAGCTCCGGCGCCGCGTTGACATCCCACTCCATCCGGCAATTCGGACACATCCGCACGACTTCACGCTCCGTATTGGGTGGGGGCTGCTTGGGCGGGTCGTCCTCCATGTGGAGCGGGGGTTGTTGGACGTTCGGGTCGTCATCCATGTGGAGCGCGGGCTGCTGGATGTCGGGGTTGTCCTCCGGGTCGAGCGGGACCTCCTAGAGATCCGGATTGTCTTCTTGGACGTTCGGGTCATCCTCTGTCTTGGGCTCTGAGGTGGCGTCGGGTGTGGGGTGGACCGCGGGGTCTGTGTTCCAGTCCCCGTCGTCGGTGGGCATACTTGGGTCATATTGGGGATCTGATTCTGCCCTCAGCCTCCCGCGCCGTGCTGCCTCCGCTTCCCTTTCCACCTCTTGATGGTCCATGATGTCCCGTTGCTCCTGCCGCCGCTCCTTATCTCCAACTCAATGTGCTACAGCCACCGCCCACACTTTGTACGCAATGCCATCAAGTCTTCGAGGCTCAATTCCCAGAGATTTGCCATCTCATACCCAAACATCATGCTTTTGTCGCTCCCCCCGCTCATGCCATTGGCCACACTTCCCCCTTTCCTTTGGCGTCTGTGCGAGAGGTGAGGAACTGGGACCTGGAGGTGCTGCTTGTGTTGTTGCTGCTGGTGGTGCCGCGGCTGCTGGTGGCACTGCGGCTGCTGGTGTTGTTGCTGCTTGTCGCGGTGACGGAGGGTTTGTGCGCTCAAACCCGGGGGGCTGTGGATTGAGGAGAGGGGGCTCGGCTGGCCGAAATCGTCGTCGTTGACGTTGACGTCCTCATCCGGGTTCTCGGTCCCCACACACCCTGGGCACACCGCCACTTCCTTCACGAACTCCACTACAGACAGTAACAAAAGACAAAAACAAGAGGGAACATGTGTACCCGCGCATTGTACCAGCTAACAATATTGTTAACCAATGTTCTGAGCTCCAGGTACACGTGTACCCGCTAACTGTACCTCGTAACACATGTGTACCCGCGTATTGTACCCGCTACTAGTATTGTTCCCCAACGTTCTCAGCGTCGGGTACACGTGTGCCCGCTAATTGTACCCGGTAACACATGTGTACCCGCGTATTGTACCCGCTAACAGTATTGTTCTCCAACGTTCTCAGCGTCGGGTACACGTGTACCCGCTAAATGTACCCGGTAATAGAGTTGTTCCCGAACGTTCTTAGTGTTCCCAACACGCACACCTGAGTACATCAATGCCCCCGACCGTGGGCAGTCCTCCTCCATCTCCCACGATCTCGCTAGCCTTCTTGTGCCCGTACTTGCGCGTACCTGTATTCCCCCCGCACGCCGCAGGCCCTGTCCGGCACATCTGCCTCAGCCTCACAGGGCGCAATGACACAGGCCGCCAGCAGAGCACGCCCGTGTCCCTTGTCCGACCGGCTGCCCCTGTCTAGGCAAACACGATAGTGCTGCTTGACCTGGGCTAGTTTGATGCCAATGAGGTCCCCGAGCTTGTTGATAAATTTCCGGATCCCGTGGGCATGGCACGCGCCGGCGACCGTCCTCTCCCTGCGGGTGCCCCTACCGGCACAGTCCTGGCGCCTCCTGCCTTAGAGGGTTTGACGGTTGCGAACCGTGTTAACTTACCGACGGGAACCGCCTTGCCCTTCTTTTTGGGCTTCTCCTCCTCTCCCTCTTCTTCTTTGCCCTTCCTCTTCTTTGTGGGCTTCTCTTCCTCTTCCTCTTCCTCTTCTGCTTTGTCCTTCCTGTGCCACTTCTTCTTCGTTGCTTCCTTCTTGCTTTCTTCTTTTCCTTTGTCGCGACACTGTGCGCTCCCCTCTGCCTTGAATTCTGTGTCCTTGGGTGCCACCTTCCCCTCGTTTGCCCTCTTTCCCTTTCCCTTTCCCTTCACGTCCTTGACGTCCTCCGCTTCCTTGACCTTGACCTCGGACACATCGCCTGACGACTCCCCTTCCGCCTTCTCATCTTCATTCTCATCCTCATTCTCATTACGGAACAACGAAAGGATAAGGGCGGAGGAACAATGTGGAAAAGTGAAACTACCCACAAGAAGGCGGGCATACCTGGAGGAGGCTGAAGAAGAAGAATCGGAAGAGGATGACGACGATGAGGAGGACTCATCCTCACTGCTGGAGTCCCCCTTCTTCTTCTTCTTCTTTTGGGCCTTGATGTCGACAAGCCGCCAGAGCGAGACGACACGGTCCCGGCGGCAGTGGTGGACTGCAACGCGCCTACACAAGGAAACGTCGGAGGACAAGAAGGGGAAGGCAGCAAAACGGGGTCAACGCGATACATGTGGGAAACGGGAACATGGGAAAATAACAAGGAATACGAAAGGAAAACCTGACATTTGTTGGTTTACCTTGCGAGGCATTGTAGCTGACGGTGTCGGTGAGGATGATCTCCCTCGTTGTTAACTGCACAGAGGAGAAGAGCAAAAAGAAATGCAGGAAGAAAAAAATGCAAACCTGACACGAGGAGTGCAAAGAACGAGGGTACCTTGCGGATGGTGCCGAAGTAAACGCCCCCGCGGCTCTGCCTCTTCTGCACCAACACGGGCTTCCCCACCTTCAGCTTCGCAGCCTCCACCTTACCCTCCCCCCCCGTGCCCAAGAACCAGCAATGTTTGACCGCGGAACCAGGGGTTGGTTCTTGCGCACACTTTTCCCCCTAAATTTGACCGCGGAACCAGGGGTTGGTTCTTGCGCACAGCCGTGGGCAACCCCGTACCGCGGAAAAAAAATTTTCCGGCGTGTTGCGCCGGGACATGCGTGCCCTCTCCTTTCCCACAGTTAACCACGTTGACAAATGAACACCAAAGGAGTGAATCGCAGCTGACTGGGCTGTAGTGTGCCTTCCAACGTGCATGGGATGATCTACTGTTCAACTGGCTGAGACGTGAAACCCTTCTTCCTGTGATACACCATCCTCAATTCCTGTCTGTGCTGCCCCTTGGGGCCAGGCTTCGGTGCTACACCCGCCTTTGGAGCTGGCTTCGGCTTAGGCTTAGGCTTGGGGTCTGGGACATTAAAATGCATGGGGACTGCATCATCATCCATGATGTCCCTTGTGAAAAACCGCTTGTTGTTGAACACATGTGCCAAGCCCCAGACACCCCTGGCTGCCTTTGCCCAGATGATATCCACACACTGGTCATTCGCAGAAGCACCATCACCTGCCCCGTCAGAGTCAGAACTGTCATCAGAGTCAAAGACATCCCCAACGTCCGACCCCGAGTCACTGGAAGAATCTGCATCTGCGTCTGAATCTGAATCTGTGTCTGTTCCAGTGTCCATGCAGGAATCGGAGTCACAGTCATTCTGGGCTGCGTGCCCAGAAAAATCGACGTTCATTGGGTGTTGCTCTGCAAAAAACGCAACATCTTCAAGCTGCGATAGCTTCAAACCGCCTGGAAAAATAGCACGCAGCATAGCCTTACGCAGATCCTCATCAGGGATATGCTCCCAGGCGTCTCGGACCCACTGTGCGAACAGGTCCCGGGGTGGGGCAGGGACTGGTTTGCGGTCATCAGGATCGCGTTCCAGCTCCTCTCCGACCCAATCTGTGTACCGATGTTCCATGTCTTGGCCAAAATTTTTGTTTATTTCTATCTTATCACAGGCCTGCGCCCATGGGGTCACACCTGGTGGGCTAATATATTCCTGATACCTCTGCTTTTTCATCGCCAAAGGAACGGACGCATGCATGTGTGATGGAGCCCCATCCACTGGGTACAGGCCCTTGTCTTTGGCAGGCAACGGTGGCAATGCATTTTTTACAATATATAGCATCGTTCTTTCATCCGTTTTTGCATTGACCTGAACTGTTTGTGCAACACGTGCAACTCTGTTTTTCTGTACCTCTTGTTGCACGCGACCATTGGGTTTACCCTTCCACACAATGGTGGGTCTTCCACGCAAAATATCAGTGAGGGCCAGTGCGGGATCACCGTCGGCATCGGTGGTGTGCTCCACACGGACCATGAAATGAAGATACACGGTGACATTGTCCTTGATGCGGCCCCGGATGCGCGTCACCGACTTCCTCACCCCCTTCGCTTCAAGGGTGGTCTTTGCAATTGGCTCGAGAGACACGCTAGTCTCATCGCCGCTTCCGATCCACTGATATCGGCGATCTCTAAGGCTACGGTGGATGTTGGCCCTGCAAAGTACACGCGCACACAGCGAAATTTGATGCGCGCACGACGAAAATGGCTGCACGCGGGACGAAAATGGACACATACGGACCTGTAGTGCTTTAGTAAAGGTGCCAGCAATTCGTCATCCACGCGGCGGTATGACGATACTTTCTTCATCGTCAGTCTCCTCCGGCGCCGAAATCCAGACCACCAATTGGCCAAACGATCACCCTTGAGCTGTGCTATTTCTGTACTCATCTTGTACGCCTTTGCTATCACCATTCGTTTCGTCACGCAAATGCGTCGTGCACGTCGCTTGACAATCCACGCTCGGAGCTCCCCCTCCAGTTCATGATACCGTGATTGCTTGCCGGGGTGAAGACTCTTTGCCGTGCCCTTTTTTTTCGCCAATTTTTCCAACGCCTTGCGCTTGTCGTCCCACTTACACACCGAACCGTGGCTCCCCACTTTGTAGATGCGTGCTGCCTCGCGTGGCCCGTGCTTGTCAGAGTACGCCAAACAACGCAATTTGCGACGTACATCGTAATGCACACGCTTTGGCGCCCTGTCGCTTTCAGCTCGTGACCGCTTGCGCTTGCGAACTGCCGGCTCCGCGCGGACAACGATTGTGGGTGCAGTGTCCTGTGCAGAACTGCTACTGGTGGGGAGTGAAGCATTAGGCCCAAAAAAGTTGGTGATCTCCGTTTGCTTCTGGACAGGCGCCGCAGAAAAGAAATTGGTAATCTCTGGTTGAATCTGGACAGGTCGCACACTGGGGGGCGCAGAATGCCGTGGGCGTCGTTTGGCAGATCGTTCCATTGGTCGTGTCCTTGGGGGTGGGGATGGGGACCGACTTGGTGCACTGTCCCATTCCGGAGGATCGGGGATCGTGGGAATGGGACGCGAGAGGTTGGCAATTAAAGCAGCTGGGTGCCTCACCAGACGCTCATTGCGTTTGTACTCAATCTGCACGGTCTCAGACTGGGCACCAGGACCCAACACAGTGGCTGGAACAAGAGAGCCATCAGATCGCCGATAGAAGACAGACTCACCGGCAGTGTACATGGGAACGTCTGTGGTACAGAACAAGGAATGGAAGAGGTGGTGCAAAAGCAAACATGAGCCTGTGAGTGACTGATAGGGTCCCCCCTGATGGGGGGACCCATAGTAACACACATGAAATGATGTCCTGCACACCTGAATAGCTGTCCTACATCCACCAGAAACATGAAAGACCCACTACCCTGGTAAAAAAAGTGATGTGAGAATTTGACCGCGGAACCAGGGGTTGGTTCTTGCGCAAGGTGGTTCTTGGGCACGGGGGGGGGAGGGTACCACCCGGGGTGTTCCCCAACGTCACCGGTCACCTGCTGTGCTTTTGTGGGCAAGGGGGTTTTTTGAGGGTGCTGGATCTGTTGAGAATGGTGGTTTGGTCCAAAAATTGTGTTTTGAATGTGAAACGGAAAATGTTCCCACATTTTGGTAAAATGTTACCCAACATGTTCCCCGACATGCCTGACGACCTTCTACGACGTCCTCGTCGTCAGGCATGCTGGGGAACATTATTTTGTTACCGGATACAATATGCGGGTACATGTGTTCCCCGGTACACATTTTGTCATTTTTCCTCCGGTCTTGTCTGTGCATTCATTCATCTGTGCAACTCTAGAGGTGCCTTGTGCACCTGGGTTGGCCTCCCTTCTCCTAGGCACTCTGTTTCTTGCATCATAGCCAAAGGAATATGGCACTGACGGTTGCAATGGTACGTGCACTGATTTGTGGACAGATATTTGCACTGATTTGCCCGGCAGTATCTACCTTCCTCCATCCTTAATTGGGCTCGCTTCTACGAAGCAAGGGTCATGGTGAGGCTGTGTGCGCTGACATGTATGTGTCTGAGGCTCTTACCATGTGAATTCAGGGCTGGGACAGCACCGAATGGTCTTCCTGCTGCCGAGTGAGGTTCTGACAGGTTCTGTGGCAGGTCCAACCCGTGTATACACAGGATTGGAGGGAGGGAGGGCAAAAGAATGAAAACGAAGGTTCGGTAAGTAAAACTCGGCCAAAATGAGGAGAAATGCTCTCCACCTGTCTGCCTACTCATGCCATCCCAAACCTGCCCCTTCCTAAGAGGACTACCCAAATCAAGTTGGGGCGGCCCCACAAAGGCCCCATTTGTAATCTGAGCATCCTTGGGCATGGTCAACGCATAATCAGGAGAAGAGAGTCTAACCTGTATCCTTGTGGTGGAAGGTATGGTTGAACGCCCACCTTTGTTGCTGTAGACCCGCGAATGACACGAACATGTGAGCCATGGATCATAGACTGGAGAAGCGCACGGTTGCCAGCCTCCAATTCCTGATGAGCCTGCATAAATCCCTTCTTGTCGACCCGTCCTTCCCCAGTATACATCAACTGATTGCCAAGGTCCACTGATTCTGCAGCAGGCAGGTTGGACAAAACGATTGCACAGCACAAAGCTCTCAGTACACAGACAAGCACCATTCATGAGCGTGCATCAGCCAACAGTGTACGCTTCTGGGAGGTGCTCAGAAACCCTGCCAGCCCCCGACAGCAGCAAATCCTTGTCCTCCCAGCTTTCCCCTGCAGCCTCATTGCAGTTTTGGGGTCTCTGGCACTACAAGGAAAGGCTGTGCTACAGACGTGTGCACCCTGCCATGGGTACACACTTCTGGGAGGCCCTGGGGATATCCCTACAAACCCTTTGGGGATACCTCCTGTTAGAGGCAACCGACCCTCGGAAGCACGAGTTCAAGAGACATTGCAAGAAGAGGAAATGTGTCAGTATTCAATGGAGCCCATGTTACAACCCATGCCCTCCCAAGCAAAAAGCACCCAGGCATACTATCCCCTGAAACGGTTTGAAAAGTAATCACAAAGATCGAAGAGCATTTCCCAACGCAATTCCATTTCTAACCCTGAGTACAATATTTCAACA
The DNA here is from genome assembly GCA_964036045.1 of Eutreptiella sp. 'Long Island Sound 2002'. Taxonomy (NCBI): domain Eukaryota; phylum Euglenozoa; class Euglenophyceae; order Eutreptiales; family Eutreptiaceae; genus Eutreptiella; species Eutreptiella sp. 'Long Island Sound 2002'. The sequence goes on along the minus strand of OZ038379.1, from coordinate 29,536,260 downwards.
CTGGAACCCCTTTGTTTTGCCCAAACGATCGGGCGCTCCGGCCTGTCATATTTTGGCGACTGGCATTGCCCCAAAACCACCTCGGGCTGACTCACACAAGCTTCCCACAAAAAGGGAAGAGGCGCGGAAAGCTGGGAACCAACATCACACAAGGAAAAACTGGGCAGGTGAGTTCTGAATGGCTGTGACACCCGAAAGGGTGGGGCCTGAAAGGCAACATTGGTGTGGTGGGGGGAGGGGGGCGGAATGGACTGGGATCAGACCAATTCAAGAAAGCCACTTTCATCTACTTTTCGGACATTCCTGTGCACCTGGGTGACATGATGGTGAGGGCTAAATAATATATTCTTTTGGGGCGGGTGGATTGATTCCTTCCACAGCACCACCTGCCCCAACCTTTGGCCACCAAGCAGAAAAAGGTGAAGGTGACGAGAAAGGGATGGGAATCTAACCAGCTCAAGGCAAATTGAAAGTGTGCCCTTGGCCAAGAAAAAATAACCTGAACTCCCCAATACACGAACAACAATCCGAAAACCAGGCTACGTACAACTCGGCATTGTCAATGCAACCGATCCCCATGGGCTGCAGACTTCAGCTGCTCCCACACAGTAGCCTTATCTCTCAGCCTCTTTCTCCACGTTATGTGCGGGGGTGAAGGCTCTGAGACATGCTCCACCATCTGTGGCTGTTTGAAGCCCCAGACCTGGAGCACCCCTGTCCAGGCAGGGCAGGGCTTCGCTTGACCAGGCCGGGGCACGGTCCACGGGAGGGGGGGGGGGGGGTTCTAGGGGGGAGCACCCCTGCAGGACCGCACTGGTAGCATAATGACCTGCTCAGCATAAACTGTTGTGGCTGTGGTTGCCTTTTTTTGTCTTTGTTGGGATCTTAGGTGCAGGACAGTGCACAGTGCAGCTGTGTTGCAACTGTGAACGGGAAAAGATACATATAAAACTGAACTTGTATCTGGCAAGCAGTGCACAACACATAGTAACATCAACAACGTTGTCTTCATCTACTGTTTACATCCTATTGTTTGCAAGCAATCGTGTTGGTGGCCACATCTCCCTTGGCCACGGGTGGCCACGTCACCCAGGCCAACGGGTCCCCTACCAAGAGGAAATAAGAGAGGCACCATAACCTGAAGCCAAGCCTCGACTTGGGGTCCCCATAGTGGGGAGAAATCATGAATGTGCAATATGGCTACATAGCCCCTACTTTCTCAAGAGCCCCATACTGGGGAAAAATCAATACCGCTCCATAATCCCACGCCAAGGGGCCTCCACAGTGGGACGAAATTTGTACCCACAAGTCTGAGCATTTTGGGTGTAGACACATGTGGTGAAACGAATTTTCCAACCCTACTGGTATAGGCCAAAAAGTCTATTGCCTTCGGCAAGGCACCTCGAAGAGGGACCTCCGCCCCCCTCCCTCTGGTTGCCAGGTTATGTAAGGCACAAGGGGAAAAAAGGGGGGGGGTGTAAAAAGGATTGTGTTGGATACAGCCAATAAGGTCATAGGGACTGTTGGTCTTAGGTGCTACGGTGCTCGTTGGATGGTTTGTATACCGAAGGAGGTGCTTCCAACGGCCAAGAGCATAGGACAAGTGTTCCCATGGTTTGTGCCAAACCACATGCAACATCCAATTGTTCCCTTGCCTATTTGTTGACATTCCCTCTTCAATTTTTTTGAGCGCACCTCTTCTTGTTGACCCCTTTAAGATTGGAGGGCCGTTTCTTGTCAGTTGTTCACTCTTTCTTTGCATGAAAGTACTTTCTCCTCCGTTGTTGTGCATTGCCATATTTAGCGCTTCCTTGGAGGGGGGCAAAGAGAGTGGCGTCTTTCATTCGTAATGACAAAATTGCATGTCCCCGTCTTCTTCTTTGTTAGCCCGTACTTTGCATGCATGACCAAGGTGCAATTTTGATTTACTCATGGGTCCAAGAGGACCTTGGTGGTGCAAATAGGAGTCAATGGAGTGTACCCAAAGCATCCAATAGCTTAGCGATTTAAATGTGATGTGCTTTTGGTGTTCCTGTTGTGTGCTTTGCTGAAGAGGTTTAGATGTTGTTATTGACTTTTCTAATCACAAACAGAGCCGCTTCGGGCAGCCATGTTTCGCCGCTTACGTGGCTCTAAGCGACCTGGAGTCACATTATGCGACTCTCGTGACCTGCAGCTACATTTTGGGGCTCCTACAACTCAAATCCACCTTTTGTGGCTCAGAGCGGCGTTTCGTGGTTCTTGCTGCTGTGACGACACCCACCAAACCGCGCTCCAAGCCGCAACTGTTTCGAGGTGCACCTCTCAACTGCGAAATGCGGCTGTGCAGCGCGAGAGTTTTAGCGGCCCGTGTGGCTCGGAGCCGCATTTCGGGGCGGGGATCCGCGCCATGCAGCCCCAAGTCCCGACAACTAAGAGAGCGGCAAAATGCCGCTCCCACTAGCTAAACGCGGCTTGAAGCCGTGAAAAATGGCATTGAGCCACGAGAGACGCAAGACACGGTTCCGGGCAAGGTCAACCATGGACAGTGCTGTTTGTATTTGGTGCCAAGAGGCATCAAAGGCGGAGTGTAGCAATCATTGTGGCTTCATTATGCACATTTCCAACCAAACAAAATCAATCTATATGTTGTTTGGTAAGTTTTGGGGGGCAAGGCCGACCACAGACAGTGCCGTTTGTATTTGGTGCCGATCATTGTGTGTGTTTTTGTGACAACACAACCAGACTTGGGGGGGGGGGGGGGGCAGAGGCAAAACCAATTGGTTATGCACTAAAGTGATCTAGCAACATTTTTTTTTATTTTGGGAAAAATCATTGTGGGCCATTTTCTGGCTCAAATTTGGCCTACGCTACCCCTGCCTTAGCACTTCCCAATGGGGCATTGAAGGGTGTTGGCATTCTTGAAATAGCTTCCAAGTGTTCCCATTCACAATGATTTATCACAACAAGGTTGCCAAAGGCATTCCATGGCAGTCAAACACACTGGAGGAAGGTGATATTTGAAAAATTGAGCATAGAAGGTGACCGTCAAGGCTGATTTTGGCCATTTTTGACCACCAAAGGGGGTCATTGAGCCCACTTGCTACTAGATAGTGTTCCCTGGTCTTATTTGTTCATCATCTAGGTTAGTTTCAATGCAAATGCCTCCCTCCACAAACATCCTAGACTCCCCTATTCGCCCAAAAATGGCATTTTTTGTCATTTTTGACAGATTTTGAGAGTTGCCACTACTTGCAACGCCCATTCTTGGCCGCCACCATTGGATTTGTTGCCCAAACTATTTGTGATTGTGATTCATCCCCATGACTATCATCCACTTTAGTTTCGGCCAAATCTGAGCCACCACCACGGATTTTTGACTTCTTTCCCCATTTCTCCCGGGATTGCGGTTGCTTGCTACTTGCTGCTGTTGCTCATGGTGCTTGCTGAAAGGGGTAGCTCCCCGTACACGCTAAGGAGGATTATAACTGGTCCATCAGTTCAGTCACCCTAACCCTAACTTGATGTCTAGTGGAAGCGCATAGTTGAATCTAATGGCAAAGCTCTTTTGGGAACTATGTCTTTGATGGGGGAATCCTCCTACCATAGAGGCATATCGGAAAACATTATTTTGTGTGTTTGTGTCTGCACACCTGAGCAAACACAAAATTGAACCGTTGGATGCATTCATGTGCATGGAGGAATGGGACGTTGTGTTGTCATTGGATGTGTCCAGCAACTCCAACACACATACCCCCCCCCCCCCCTCTTGCGGAAGCACCGCCTTGTCTAAGCACCGGACCTGGTCTGACCATCGTTTTTCTGGCCACAGTTTTTATGGTCAGAAACTTAACAGAACTTAACAGAACGTGATTGTGTGCCGATTGTCGAGGGAAATAGGGGCTGTGTCATGTTTGAGATGAGTCCTCCTGCTCATAACAACATTATGCTTACTACTGCAACCCACTACTGTTTGTTTTGATGTGAGTTTCAGCCATGACTGATGTCGTTACTCCTGGCTTCGCTAGTACCGCACGTCGCGCGCAAGCACCGCTTTGTCCAAGCACTGGGACCCGGTCTGACCGTCGTTTTTCTGACTTTCTTGGTGCTTGCGCAAGGGCGGGGGGGGTATGTTCGTGAGCTCATTTTTGACTCGGATATAGGTGGTTTCCAAGTCAAATATGAAGTGTGAGTACCACACCATGCTTTTGGTACCTGGTGCACCTCTTTTTGTTGATATAGGTGCAAGATGGTTGTGCAGCCCCTTGTGGCCTTACTAAATTGGGCAATACGTTTGTTATGAGGTTTCAGTTGTTATGTGTCCCATGCTGCAATTGGCGGGGGGGTGGCAATCTCCACTTAGCAATTCCCTAAGCAGTTGTGCCTCCCATTCTCCGAAAACCACTGTGGCAATTTGAGCGTTTGGGAACACCAACGGTCATCAATCTCGTGGTGGGCAGACTTGGATCCAACACATTGCACAAGAATATGGCAGGTGCATAGGCTAACAATGCCATGCTTGGACAACAAACGGCGCAAGAAACCCGCGTGCCCACTTGGTTCGGTGCTCAATGTCAAAACGGGCACGGACTTGAGGCCCTTTGGGATCCATTTGCTTGGGATTGGCTGCACATTGCCGTGGAAGTTGCCCAAAGGCACTTTTTGTGGCTCTAGCCGCTCGGAGCCGCGCTTTGTGGCTCTCGTGTCTCGCAGCCACATTCCGCGCCTTAGGTTGCCTGGGAGTAGTCTGGAACCGTATCTGGCGGCTTGCACTGCTCTTAGTGGCCAAGCTCCAAGCCGCAAGAGCCTCCAAGAGCATTTCCGGGCTGCACGGAGCTGGGCTGGAGCCCCATTTTGCGGCTCAAAGCGGCTTTGAGCCCCGTTCCGCGGTTCCTCGCAGCTCAACGCTACGTTTCACGGCTTGCTCGTTTGGAGCTGCCTTTCGCGGCCTGGAGCCACTAGGGTCAAGAGCGAAATGCTGCCGCAAGCAGCTCCGAGCCGCAAAATGCGGCTCTTTACCGCAAAACGAGTGTTTAAGCTGTAAAAGGTGGCATAAAGCCGTGGGGCCGCAAACCGCTGTCCCCGGCCACGAGAGCTGTGAAACACGGCTCCGGGCCACTACGAGCTGTGCGAGCCGCGAGACGCAGCTCCGAGCGGCTCTAAACCGCGAAAAGCTGCTCCGAGCCACAAGAGGTGCAAAGGTCGCAAAACACGGCTCTAAGCCTCAAGTGCCAAAAAAACCGCCCTAGCCACTCCAAGCCACGAAAAGTGGGTGTGAGCTGCGATGGCAACAAAACATGGTGCATTTGAGAATGTGCATTTTGTTGTGTGATCATGGCTCCAAGCCGCGACAGCAACAAAACATGGCTCCAAGCTGCAAGAGCCACAAAATTTGGCTCCAAGTCATAAGAGTCGCGAAATGCGGCTCCAAGCCGCAAAACAAGGCTGCGAGCTGCAAGAGCTGCGGAACACACTTGGCAGCTATCGAACGTTAGTGCCGCATTTCGCTACTTGAAGCTACGCTTCCGGGCTCGGAAAGGCTCACAGCCACATTTTGCTACTCTGACGCCGCATTTCATGGCTAGGAGCCACATTTTGCAGTCCTCCCGACTCGTAGCCGGAGTTAGTGGCTTGGAGCCGCGTTCCGCGGCTTTCACGGGTGTCGAAGGTGCAAGCTGCTCCAAGCTCAGGGGTGCAGGTTGGAGCCCCTGAAAACCCCAAACGGCGGCTACAAGCCGCTCCAAGACGCAACAGCTGCAAAACGCAGCTTCGACTGCAAGAAGCGGCTCTGAGTCGCAAAATGCAACCCCGATTGCATGGCTTGGAGCGGGTGGTTGCCACGTTTTGCGGCTCTTGTGACTCAAAGCTGTGTTTCCCCTCACTTGCGGCTCTCGCAGGTCGGATTTGTGTTCCGCGGCTATCCTGCCCTTGAGCCGCGTTTTGCGGCTTTGCTGGCTTGGAGTTGTGTTTCCCCGGCCGGACTACTTCTCGCGGCTTTCACGACTCGGAGCTGTATTTCACAGCTCTTTTGGCTCGAAGCCGCATTTGAAAATCAGAGATACGTTTCGCAGCTTAGTCTGGGAGCCGCGATTCACAGCTTCAAGCGGCTTGGAGCCCTATTTTGCAATTCTCGCGCCTGTTGGGGGCTATCGCAGTGTTTCGCGGCTCTTGGAACTTGGATCTTGCAACTTAGAGCTGCATATTGCAGCTCGGAGTCGCATGTTGCGGCCCATAGGTGCGTTTCGCGGCTCCGAAGCCACATTTTTGTGCCTCTTGTGGCTTTGAGGCGTGTTTCGCGTCTCTTGCGGCTCATAGCCACGTTTTGCTGCTCGGAGCGGCTAGGAGCCGCATTTGGCGGCTCTCACGGCTTGGAGTCGCGTTTTGCAGCTCTCGCGGTTTTTGCGGCTCGGAGTAGCGTTTCACGGTTTGGAGTAGCTCGGAGCCGCGTCTTGGGGCTCTTGTGGCTTGCGTGGTGATGTGGAGCTGTGATTTGTGGCTCATGTGGCGTGAAAAGCATCTCCGAACCCCTCAGATACGCAGAAGGCGGCACCCAGTCACGTATGCCGCAATACACGGCCGCAACCGCTCCAAGCTGCCAAACCTCAGCTGCATTTTGCAGCTCACAGCGGCTTGGAGTCAAGCTTCGCGGCTAGCACCTTGAACGCGTGCTTCACGGATCTTGCGGCTTGGAGCTATGTTTCGCGGCTCACGCAAGTCAAACCCACATTTCGCAACTCGGAGTAGTTAGGGTGTTTCGCAGCTCAAAGTACTTACGAGCCACAAGACACGCAGGAGCAGCAAAATTCGGCTTGGAGCTACTCCAAGTTGCGAAATGTGGCTCCTAGCCGCGAAACACGGCTTCAAGTCGCAAGAGACAGAAATGCACATCCGAGCCACTTCGAGCTGCAAAATGGGGCACCAAGCCACTCCCACCCACAAAACAGGGCTCCAAGCCGCTCCAAGCTACAAAACACAGCAGCAAGCCGCAAACCGCCCCAATGCGCTGCAAAATGAGGCTTTGAGCCGTGAGAGCAGTGAAAAAGTTGACGGGGGGAAGCAACCAAGAATTGAAAACCATCACAGCCAAAACCAAGCGCCCCATGTAAGTATCTTCCCTTTCAGTGCCCCTCCCCGCGGTGCACCAGCTTAGGTGAGAAGCCTACACCAAGGTATGAGGGGGGACATACAACACATTTCGCAGCTTTTGTGACTTGCAGGCACGTTTCGCGTCTCTGGCGGCTTGGAGCCGTGTTTCTCAGCTCTCGCAGCTCGGTGTGTTTCATAGCTTGAGGATGTGTTTCGCAGCTTACGTAGATGACAACGGAATGGCGTTTCGCACCTGCAAGCCACTATGCACCGCAGAACACGGCTCCAAGCCACTGCGAACCCCCAAACGAGGCGGAATGGGGCTAGGGGTTTGTTTGGCGGCTCACTACATCTCAGAGCTGCCTTTCACAGCTCTCACAACTTGGAGCCATGTTTCGTAGTTGTGGCAGCTCTTGTGGGTTGCACAGCTATGTGTATAAAGTCTGAAGTCTGCAGTCTGATTTGGCATCTCGTGTCAAGGACATAAAATAGAACACATCTCAGCAAAAGTCTGATAAAAGTGTGGTACCCGACCCCTCCCTTCCTTCCTTCATCTCGGAAAGGGACAAGGAAAAGTCTGCCACTCCCCCCCCCCGCAACACAGCCACCAGAAAAAAAACCATCATGAAAATTGAAAGTTGGGAAGAATGGGAGACCATGCAACAGAGGGGAACAGTCCCCCCCAAAGAAAAAAAAGGGTGGAAAAATGGAGCATTGGGGAAAATGGGAGGCCGGGAAAAATATTCCATTGAGGTGGTGTACCCCCCCCCCCTCTGGATAAATATTCCACTGAGGTGGTATACCCCCCCCTCTGGATAAATATTCCACCGAGGTGGTGTACCCCCCCCCCCCGATGTGGATAAATATTCCACTGAGTTGCTGTGCACCCCCCTTCTGCATAAATATTCCACCGAGGTGGTGTACCCACCCCTCTGGATAAATATTCCACTTAGGTGGTGTACCCCCACCCTTTGGATAAATATTCCATTGAGGTGGTGCCCCCCCCCCCATGTGGACAAATATTCCACTGAGGTGGTGTGCCCCCCCCCCTGTGGAAAAATGTTCCACTGAGGTGGTGTACGCCCCCCCCTCTGGATAGATATTCCACTGAGGTGGTGTACCCCCCCCCTCAAGATAAATATTCCACTGAGGTGGTGTACCCCCCCCGTGTGGAAAAATGTTCCACTGAGGTGGTGTATGCCCCCCCCTCTGGATAGGTATTCCACTGAGGTGGTGCCCCCCTCCCCCCCTGTGGACAAATATTCACGGAGGGGGGTAAAAAATTCACGGAGGGGGGTAAATAATTCACGGAGGGGTAAAATAATTCACGGAGGGGGGTAAACAATTCACGGAGGGGTGAAATAATTCACGGAGGGGGGTAAACAATTCACGGAGGGGTGAAATAATTCACGGAGGGGGGTAAACAATTCACGGAGGGGTCAAATAATTCACGGAGGGGGGTAAAATAATTCACGGAGGGGTCAAATGATTCACGGAGGGGGGTAAACAATTCACGGAGGGGGGTACATAATTCACGGAGGGGGGTAAACAATTCACAGAGGGGTCAAATGATTCACGGAGGGGGGTAAATAATTCACGGAGGGGGGTAAATAATTCACGGAGGGGGGTAAATAATTCACGGAGGGGGGTAAACAATTCACAGAGCGGTCAAATAATTCACGGAGGGGGGTAAACAATTCACAGAGGGGTCCACCGGAACTAACTAAGGAACGGAGTAACATACCTCCTATTTTTTTTTGGGGTTCGGACCTTGGTAAGCTGGCAAGCGGGAAAGCACTCTACTATAAAAGAAAACCTGAAAAAGAAAAACAGGCATACCCTCCCTAACCTCACCACACAAGAAGGGAAATGACAGGGTGGGAGGGAGGGAGGGAGGGGAGGGAGGGAGGGAGGGAGGGAGGGAGGCTCTCTTGGGCGGCCGTAGGGTGCTGTGTTGTGCTGTAATATGCTGTGCTACGCTGTATGTTGTGCTGTGCTGTGGTGTGCTGTGATGTGCTGTGATGTGCTGTGTTGTGCCGTGCTGTGCTGTGCCGTACTCGAAACCCACTACCCCCCCTCTCCACAGTTCCGGCCCAACCCGATGAACCCCCACCCACCCACCCCACCAGCAAAAGCGACCCGATTAGCTCAGGTGAGGTTGCTTGGGCCAGACATCAGGATTCTGTTCCCACTTGTCTTCAGTCCCATATGAGCCCCCCGATCGGTTTGAGTCAGAGAGATGGGGTGGGGGGGGGGGGCAGGGCTTCTTTTGAGCGGGGGGGGGGAGGGGAGGTGGGGGTTTCGACGGGGGAGGGAGGGGGGGGGGGTTTGGCCAGAGCAGCCCCCCCCTTGTCTTTGCGCACCAAAATGTATCACAGCAGATTTTTTTCCTTTTGGTGCTGGGGTTTTGTTGTAAAAACAGATCATTCATTCCTGGAGGGTTGCTATTAATTCATGGAACCATTCTGAACTTCCTGGAGCACTGCACAACCCTTGCCCTAGCCCTGCGTATGCAATAGTGGCCCGGTAGAGACGGAAACAATCTTGTTCAAATGTACTGCATGCTGGTCAATGTGAAAGTCATGTTGTTGGTCATTCTCATTTACTCACTCTCTGAACCAGAGCTGGAGTCAGAGCTGGAGCTACTGCTAGAGTCGGAGCTACAGCTGGAGCTCGAGGAGTAGGTCATAGCGGGACCCTCATCTTCCTTGTCACAGGAGGTCATAGGAGCCAGCTCTTCTTCACTATCACCAGAACCACTACCCTGTGCCTCCAGGTCCATGTGCATGTGCAGACAAAGCAGATAGAGCAGAAATGTGCAGACATGTGCAGACAGAGCACATACTTTGAACACAACACAACAGGCAAAATGGGGGGGGGGTGGCAGGACAGTGCAGCATCCCAATGATTCTGTCCTCGGTGTCCTACACTCAATTTTTCCCTCACCAACACCTTTAAAAGCCGAAGCAGGAGGGGTTGCCAGTAGGGGAGGGCCGAGAGTCTCGTAGGGGCATTAATTACAGTATTAAGCTAACCCTCTGCCTTGCTCTCTCGTAGACTCCCTGGTGCCAAGGCGTCCTCTCGGCCCCCCACACCCGGCCAAAGAACCCCTTGGCCTACCTTGGCACCAGACCTGCAGACAGCGTCATTTAACTGACAGGAAAGAAAAGATAACAAAAAAAGAAACAAAACTTTTGGAAGTGACGCAGTCTCAGGCCCCCAGTACCCTGTTTAACGGTGGGAAGAGTCGAGAGCAAGGTGAGGGGGGTAGACAGCAGATTTGGTCCCCCACAATGAAGGGGGGGACCTCCAGTAGGTATGCACTGTCACGAACCACAAAACTGAACTTTTGCAGAATTGGAAAGGGGGGGGGGGGAGGGGGTTTGTGGGAGGGAGGAAGGGGGTTTTGGACCCCCCTCCCCCTTGATATTTAATTATTCTAAAGAAGCCCTGGGGGGGGGGGGGGGCACGTACCATCATTGAAGGGGTTGCAAGCACTGGTTGGGTTTTAGACGCTAGGGTCGAGACCACAACCCACTTCTACACCTCAAGGGTGTGGTGACAATGGACAAGTTTGATATTGGGGGGGACATGGGGGGGGGGGGGGGAGTCTGACACGGGGGGGGGGGGGGTAGAAAGGGTGTTGGGGTGGGGGTGGGGGGTTAGGGGTGATGGTCCATACAAGTCTGAAGTCTGAAGTCTGATAGCCCATTTGGTTACTATACCCATAGCTGGGGTTGCAGCCACGGTGGCTCTCGCAGCTAGCAGCCACGTTTTGCAACTCACAGTTGCATTTCATAGCTCTTAGGGGCGCTTTTCATGGGTGGAGGGGCTTGAAGCTGTGTTGCATGGCTCACACCATTCTCGTAGCTCAGAAATTTGTTCCGCAGCTGGGTGGCGCTTTTCGCGGCTCTCGCGACTTGGAGCCGTGGTCGCGGCTAGGAGATGCTTTTCGCGGTTTGGAGCCAGGTATCCTGACTCTTGCGACTCGGGGCCACGCTTGGCAGCTGTTGTGGCTCTGAGCTGTGTTTCGCAGCTCTTGCAGCTTGGCACTTTGTGGCTCAGAGATGTGATTCGCAACTCTCATGGCTTGCAGCCGTGTTTCGCGGCTACGAGCGGCTCGGAGCCACGTTTCGGTGCTTTCATGGGCGGCTCTCGAGGCTCTCAGGCAGGGTTCCGCGGCTTAGGAGTCGCGGCTAGAAGCCGTGCTTCGTGGCTCTTGCGGCTCTGAGGTGTGCCTCGCAACAGATGGGAGCCGTGGGAGCTGTGTTTTGCAGCTTGCCCTGCTATTGCGGCGCAAAGATTTGTTTCACGGCTCTAGTAGGTTGTGGCTAGGAGCTACGTCTCCCTACTTACGTCCTCGTTTAGTGGCTATCGTGGCTCGGAGCCGTGTTTCCCGGCAGGCATTTTGCTGTTCATACGTGCGGTTCGCTGATTGGAGCGGCTTGGAGCCACATTTTGTGGCTGGGAGTGGCTCGGGGCCGTGTTTCGTGGCTCGGAGTTGCTTGGGGCTGTGTTTTGCCGCTCTTGCGCATCTCGCAGATCCCAAGCGGTCTGAGCCACGAAACGCGGCTTTGAGCCGTGAGAGCCAGTTTCACGGCTCCTATGACTTGGCATCACGTTCGGTCTCTCGCGGCTCAGAGCAGCTCACAGCCGTGTCTTGTGGCTCTTGCAACTCGGAGCCGTGTGTTGCGGATTGGGGCTGTGTCTCTGTGGCTCTCGCGGCTCTTGCAGGTTGGAGGCGTGGCTGGAAGCTTTGCTTCGCGGCTCGCGCTGCTCGTGCAGCTCAGAGTTTCGTTTCGCAGCATGGAACCGAATCTTGCAGCTCAGAGATACATTTCACAGCTTGGAGCCACGTTTCGTGGCTCATCTAGCTAGGATTCGCGCCTACCAACCGCGTTTGGTGGCTGTTGTGGCTCGGAGCCGCATCTTGCGGCTCTTGCAGTTTGGTGCCTGCAGTCATTTTGCCCTCACTATCCCATATCAGCATGGTCACTCTGGCTGTAAGGAAGTGGGGGACAAAACAATCAATTTTCAAACTGGCTCCTGCCTTACCCAATGGTAGTGCCTCTCACAGACACCAACACCCACCTGGCCCAAAGGCGGTGTCACACAAATGGTGTCAACAATAAATGCAATGTGACAATTTTTGGCTCCAACCTTGCCCAACGGTGGTGCTTTGCTCTCAGACTGACCCACTTTGCCCCAGGGTGGTGTCCTATATTTCAGTAACTACATGCATCACATACTCTTGCAAAACACACTTTTAGTTTCTGAATTGCACCTTGTCATTTCATGTTGTTCGCAGTCCGTGTTAGTGCTTGCTTTTTGCAGCGCTTGCAACGCAAAACTTTTCAAAAACATTCATGACCCTGGGACAGGGGTCTGCATGCCTGGCAAGTGGGAAAAATGCAAATAGGTATGCACAGTACCCACATCATTTCCATGACACTTGCGAATAGTGCACACCAAGTTTCAGTTCAGCTCACGCATCATGCATGGTTGCAGATGCACACCTGAATACCCTCCACAGAAGACAATACTGAAGACGATGGGGAACGGGCACACTTTAGGCTCAATCCCACACCAAATGCCAGCCATCGGGGGGGTGTGCAGCTTCAGGACGTTGGCGAGGGCCCGTGATGCGAGAGCTGTGCCCACAGGGATGCCCGGGTCTCCATAAGCGCTGCAGTCGTTTTGAAGCTGATGCACACCAGCGGTCTCATTCAACGCCTTCATCACAGCAGAATTTTTCTTGGCAGGGTCAGACTTCACTGCCCGGTTCCAAGCCTTCTGAAGCCTCAGCCGTTCATCACATGTCCACACTGTGGACGTTGCTCTTGGGAAAATGCAAGGAGGGCCTGTAGAGACAGGTGTAATTGGGCTGGCTGGGACAAAATTGGAATGAAGATAAACTGCAGCCCAATGGGGCAGGCCCACTGGTTCATTGTGCACACACTGTGCTGTCAGAAAGAGGCGAAACCCTCCAGATTGACAGCGGAAGAGCACCCCCAACGCTCTGTGAGTCTTACGTGAGTGCACCTGCCATAGCTTGCTCCCTGAGAACACAGCGACAGATATTCAGGGCTGCAGGGCTGTAGAAGTAATGTATGTGCAACAGGGAGCATGCAGCATAATAGAGTGCTGGAATTGTGCACCCCAGGGTCCCCGCATAAACTAGAAACTGGCACTGTGCACGTGCTGTTCACATATCGACACCTGCACAAACGAAGACCAACCACTCAAAACAGCCAGTCAGACTGATTGGCTTTCCCAGCAACCCATTGGCAAAGAGCGCTCTTGTGGGCAAACAAGCAGGCAATCTAATTCATTCGAAGAGCGCCGTTTGTTGCATTACCAAACATTTATGACCTCCTTCTTTCCAAATGAATTGTTTTTAATATGTGCAAGCATATGCACGCCCATCTGCAGGGACAGCTTTCTGGCACAAACCTGTCTTGCACTGAGATATTCCCTGGCGATGCACACCACACACTCACACATGCACATGCGCCGCACAGACACATACCAACAGGCATTGAATCTGAAGCTTGAGGCTTCAGGGCGTCCACAGAACTGCTGCGTTTGGAACGTCGCAATTTTCCTGCCACAAAGAAAGCCGCATTTGGGTGGAGGCTCCCACCTGGCACTCAGGCTAGCCGAGCAACTTGGATTCGACCAAACCTTTTGTCATGAATCGATGTGGATGACACAATGGGTGAATATTATCATTATCCACTTCTGCGTGTGCTTATAGAACTTTGTGTTCCACTTGCGGGGGTGTTCTGATTTGTCTGGTGCCATTTGGCTCTTTGTCTTGCCGACTGCGCTCGTCCATTCAACATAGAGCAAAGATACTCTGTACCAACTGTTGGCTGCAATCTGAGGTCTGGAGAAGCAGTCGGAATCTCAAAATTGTATGGTGATTCATATATATGCTGTCAGGGGTATAATCACTTGTGAGCACTGATGAATGCAGGCTGCTCCTGAATCATCTCTGACACCTCTGCGGAGGCAGAATACATGACTTGTGCCAGCTCACCGTGCTCCAAATTATCCAAAATGGGAAGGCATGTATTACATATGGGGCTTCTGCTGGGGGGGGGGGGGGGCATCGTCTAGTATCGCCTGTCTTACTGGTTGTGCACCGCTGAGAGATGCCATCATCATCAGGGGGTTGGCATGAGAGCACTCCTGAGTCTCTACTGAGAAATACACATCATACCACCTTCAAAAAATATCCAACTCTGTACACATACGCTATACGCAACAATTCTTCCAGGTCATTTGCCTATGCTAACGCAGAGACCATTGGCAGCCAACCCTGATACTCATGAGCTGCCTGTTTCAACGACGCCATGGACATTGTCTCTGGCGGAGGGCGCAGGTCCTCCGCCAGCCCTACCAGCCGATGGACGGAACGGTGATGAAGCGCCCAAATACCCTCGAAAATACAGACTTGGGTGATTCGCCATGCCACTTCTGCAAAGAAAGCACACCATATCAATTAATCAATCTGCAAAGGAGATGCAACATAATAATTGGGAACTCGGGCTTGTCCACAACGAATCACGGACCTGAAACAAAAATTCGAGCTTTTACGGATGTTTGCAGGCGATAAATTATGAACCACTCGACCGTTTTGAGAAGCAGCAGTGAATATCCGTGAAATTTGCACATTTCGAGGTATGGAGCCTCCTGCAAGCCTCCACACTAGCTGCTGTTGCGGTGAGTGTCAGTGAGTGGCAGAAATTCCCATTCTTCCGTCGGTGAGTTCGGTGACTTCATTTTTACAAAGGGAACTGAGGGGAAGATCTTCGGCCACTAGAAAAATGGGGGAAATGGGACTGTCAAGAATGGGTATTTCGTCCCACTTCCTCCCTTCTGTCTCCCATTTTTCTCCCACTTTTCTACCATTCTTGAATTTGTCCCTGCATTTTCCATACTGCTTTGTTGATGACTCCCCGTTTCCCCCCATTTTCCCCCCATTTGCCCCCATTTTCCTCCATTTTCCCCCATTCCCCCCCGTTTTCCCCATTTGCCCCATTTTTACAGACCCCAAATCCTGGTTCAGTGAGTTGGTGATTTCGGTGGCGGTGAGCGCGGATGCCTGCTCCTGCCTGCTTTTTAGCTTGGGCTTGGGAATCGGCAAGCTGAAGTCCAACTGAGATGCAACATGTGTGATTGGTGAACTATTCCCAATTCAACACAGTACGTGCTCCTTGGTCTGTACTCCACTGATCGCAACTTCGCAGTCCACACAGAAAAATAGAGCCCAGCGCCTCGATCATTGCCGCACAACTCATGCGTAGTTGCCTCGCACCAAACGCTGCTTGTCCAGGTTCAATGTGTCGAATCATAAGGGGGTGTATGGAACAGATGGGATGGGGCGAGTGCCAGACAAGGGGTGTCAAAGAGGAGTGTTCATGAATTGTATGCCGATCAAAGTGGACGGCCATTGGTCACTGAAATGGAGCCGGATGTGGAGGTGCTGGTCACGGGACGTTGGAGTCTCTGGACGATGTGCCCAGGGGTTGCATGCCTGTGCTTTGGCTCCATAAACGAAAGCCACAAGGTGCACGATACCTCGGTAACGGATGAACGCGGGTGCGATGCATGACCACTAGGTGCGATGATGTAGGAGGAAATTTCCAGACGGCTCCGCTTGGTTGCCACAAAATGACATGCCAAATACTGATTGTTTGCCTTGTGAGCGTGTGTTGCCATCCCTCACCTGAAAATTTTTTGCCCTAAATAGGAAAAAAGAGAACAGCAACATCCTTCATGGGGAGCAACTGGAAAATCTGGCAACTACGTGGGTTCAGTTTTCCTTTGGACACCGCCAGGGGTACTGTTTGCACTTGAGGTGGACAAATGATCGACAAATCAAACGGAAGAATCTGACTTACACTATCTGTGGTGTAATGCCAAATTGGAGTAAATCCGTGCGGGCAGGTCGTAGGAAGGGTGATCTCTAATCTTGCAGTCGATTTCCAGCGGCTCATCTTTATCTGTGTATCGCAAATCAATGACCTTTCGTTGCAATTCTGTTGGAGTCGTTAAATGAGCCCAATCCACGCAGTTCAACGGGTTGTTGGAGAGCTCGGAGGCCACTCCTTTGATCTGCATCCACTGTTGTAGTCGGTCGATGGCCCCCAGTTTGCATTACACAGTGCAATACACTGCAAAGTGCGCCTTGTCAAAACGCACCTGGGAGAAAACGGGCGGGCAGTGCAACTTCTGTTCCATTGGTTTTCTCAGGGAGAGGAGTAGCCATCTCCATTTGCTTCTGCTTGTTCGTACAATTGACCCAATCGCGCCACTTCTGACCCGCACGGACGTATACTTCAGGGAATTGGGCACCTCTGTGCACACCGGTTCCCCAAGCCGCCTTTGCTAGGATCCCATCTGTTTTCAACTGCTGCAAGTAACGAAAAATCCTTTGCCTCTGAAGATCTCTGTCCTTGCCATTGCAGAGCAATTTGCATATTCCAAGACGTGAATCTGCTTCTGCAGTGTTGGTGTTGAGCACGACACAAAGATGGTCCTCTGTTCGGTCTTCCCATATCTTCTTTTCTGGAAAAGGGAGAAGCAGGGCAATATCAGTGTCAGTCAGGTTCATAAGCGTGCGCGCCACAGTCGTGCAGGCCAGCCGACCAGGCAACACATTCTTCGGCCTCTGGGCTGGCTGGATTACAGCACAGATCAGAGGTTGGGCATGACCCCGGCGGAAAGACGGGTGCCTGTCAGGGATACCGTGGTCCAGGTGGAGGTGTTGATTGGTGCATAAGAATCTGTGTCGGGGACCCATTGTGCCTCCCAGCCCCCCAACGCCCCCCGTGAGAACCGCATGGTGCCTGCCCGGGCCCGCCACCCGCCCCCTCTGTGGAGCAAAAATGGTGTACAAACGGGCTCAAAAGGAAAATGCCGAAAACACTCAGCATCAAGATGAAAACGGACACGTGGTTGCTCGGGACAGATTCCGTATGGATAGACAGCCCATGTCCCCTTGTGGACTTCCCTTCTACCTACAAGTCTTTCCGCATTGGCCAACAGCAGCCATCTGCCACACGCATACCTTGCCTGTGCCCTTGAGGACGGTGGGCTCGGTTTGCGTTCTGGAGCCTCTTGCCGCGGGCAAGAATCCAATCACGACACCTATGCCCTGGTTTCACGAAGATTTCGCTGACGCGCCTGCCTCGGTGCATTACATTTCGCAGCGACACCTTTGCCAACACGCCATCCCTCGCCATTCGCCGCAGCACCTCACGGATTAGATGCTTTACACGCAATCGTTGGTCACTCGGCGCGCGCTGAAGGATCTTTGACAATCCGAACGTCAGCTCAGGCTTCTCATCCTTCGAGGTGCCAAGGACCGACTTCAGCTGTTCAACAACTCGTGATTGCCATAGCCCTGATGAGCAGGCATACAAATCAGGCTCAACCTCCTCACCCTCAGTCCGCTCCCTGCATTTCACACCCCATTTCCGGGTGACAGGTTGACGACATTATGGTGAAAGAACACGAGTTCTAAGGGATAACGTGAATAGCATGAGCACTGTCAGTGTCACTGTCACGCTCACTGTCAATTTCGTCACTGTCACTTCACTGTCACTTTCACTGACCTGCAGAATTTGTCAATCCAGGCGGCACACGGTGGACCAAAAACTAACCTGAGCAGTTGGGCAATTTTGATTGCCACGGGCCTGCTGGATCAAGCTTGTTACCACGATGACATAAATTGAGATAGAACGGAACGTCCGTCGTTAAATAATGCATCTCGAAAATCCAGAAAACGCAACTGTGGTTGCACGAGTTAAAAATTGTTTCAACCATTGTGCAGGAAATTTACGAAATTTTTTGTCTCGTCCCGCGGTTATATAACTAACACACACAAAACCCAAACCGCTCGTGGGTCGAAATACGGAAATGAAACAATCTTTCAGTATTCCAGAGCAGGTGACTTTTAATACTGTCAATAACTGTCAATAGAGGGTCCATGGAGTTGCTTTCAATTGAATTGTGGATATTTTTTGGGGCCGGCGGGAGCCTAGTATGACAAAACGACCGGAGGGTGGGTGGGTGGGTGGTGGGGGGGGGCTGCAGCATTATTACCATGTTCACTGGCACTAAATTTGTATTCAGCTCTGTTGAGACACCACTTGTCACGACGTGACATGAAAACCACACAAGCACCAGACTTGGTGAAAAGTTGGCATGGTTGGATTCTGAAGTGCCCCCAAAAGAAATAAAACGCACCACATATTGCTCAGCACGTTGTGACATGATGGCTGAGGCAACCATGGGCAACGAGGGCAAACCTTTGACGTCACGTCCGATGACAAGCATAGTGGAAATGTCATGTCTTTTCGGACATCCTGTCTTGCGATCTTCACTGGGAGGGCCAGCAGGACATGCTTGTTTACAACGACGGCCTGCTTGCTCTGGAACCCTGGGGCCCGGGAGCCCTGGCACCCACTCATGCCATCTCCGCCCACGACTGATCTTTACATCGGAGTGTGGACGACCAAAATGCCCACGCACGACTTCCAATTCCGCCATCTCTAAAATGCCTGCCACCTTCAGCTGCCGCAAATAACCAAATACTTTTTGGCATGTCTCGCGCCTGTGCTCATTCTTCGTGCCCTTAAGGATTGTGGGCAGCCCAACATATCTATCCGTATTGCAATTCAGAATGAGCTGAAATCTCTCTTCTGCGCGTGCTTCCCACGTTTTGTGATCTGCGTAACCTATGCACGGCATGCAACAATCATGTCCACCGGTAACTTGTCACACAACCTTGGGTTCTGTATGGTGCATACTTTGCAGTACAGTCACACACCAATGCTTCTTTCGCTATGTAAAACCCTCACGCTCACCAACTTCCCATCGCCCAAGAATTGTAGGATCCTGTATGCGATGGCGGTTGAGGATTGTCCAGTTGTGGAGGGTTGGGGTAGGTGGAGGGTCGCAGCCGGCTAGGGAGCGTTGGCAAGGGCTAATGATGACCACAGACCATGGAGCCTCTGGGACAACGGAGAATTGCTGCAGATGTGGGGGTTCGCCAAAGAGTTCCTCTGGGTTAAGAGGGCTAGTGAACAGTGAGAGATGCACAACGTTCAGAGAGTGTGCACTCTCGCATAGGGCGGTTGGCCTAGAGAGGTGTACTGCATCATAGCGTTGGTGTGGATGCAAACAAGAATCCAAGTACAGGCGTTCGTTGAAGACAGTCGCTCGCGTTGTGTTGACCGGAAGGTGGGAAAGGGTGCGGGTTGGGATAGTAGGACGGGTCCACCCCGGTCAAACTTCGGAACCCCATTGGATACGTGTCTCACATGCCAACAAATCACGGGACCTTTCCGACGCTTCATGTCTTCGCAACGAACATCACTGCGGTTGCGTTTTTGACCACCGCGTTCTTGAAGAGCTTGCCACTGCCGACTCTTTTCCCCAAGGGTCACAAAAATCTCATCGTGTGAAGCTCCATTGGTTGCCACTTTTCGAAGTGCAATAGTCTCCAGAACACCCTTTTCCTTCAATTGCCGCAAATAGCGCACGACAATTTCCTTCACCTGCGCCTTTTTTGAATCGGAACAATATCGGACCATTCCACGCAATCCGAATGGGCGCTCGACCTTTTTCGGTTGGGTAGCGAGAACTGACCTCAGTCGGTCGTCGGTCCTGCGCACCCACGAGCCTAAACGAGAAATGGGCCACACTGGAAAAGACACAAATCTCGTATTCTGCCTCAATCTCACGACCCAAGCATTGGAACGATGGTTTAAAAGTGTTTGATGGAGGCGAGTTTTCAGGACGATAATCGTCAGATGAATCTCGCGGTCCATCTAACATTTATCGGCCTGAAAATTGCTAAAACTGTTAGATGGGGAAAATCATCTCCCACGTCCAAAAAAGCACACAACACCACTCACAATGCTAAGGCTCTTCGCAGTATTCGTCCTTTGTCCATGCGAACTTATGTGAATGGCCTTGCGGTCATGTACAATCAATCGGGTCGGACAACCAAGGTTTGATTTTCCACCACAATGCAATTTCCAAAGTTTAATGCTTTCATGCGGAACATGTGGAACCGTAAATTGGGTAGGGCAATTGCTTGAACGTCCCCGTTTAATAATGAAAGATATTGGTAGGCGTCTTGTATTCACAAAACTTGCAAACTCGGAGGTTAGTTTGGCCGATGAACCCAAATATTTGGGTGTTGCCCAAAAAACGTTGTACCATCGTGCTGCCCTTGATACTCCTATCAAGGCTGCGAACTTATTGAGCCGGTATGATGTTAATAAAGATGAGATTGTGTCATCTAACGCCAAGGGGCCCGGCCTCTTGGACGGAGACTTCCTTTTGGAAGGAACTTCCTTCGGCATTGCCAAAAACAACGAGGTTGTGGCTACAATCGCTCCTTCTGCTGAAGAAGTTTGTAAGTCACAGTCCTCGTTATGTGAATCGTTGGGATCTTTGCGTGAGTATGTGCTTGTGGGGGCGGAATCGCCTAGCAAAGATGTGCATCGCTCACCTGCTTCTATTCGCTCATCTTTTGGATCTTTGAGTGGTGTGCTTGTAGATCTCCTTGAGGAGAACTCCCTAGAGTCTTTAAAAGTGTTAGCTAGGGGCGATATTTCAGGACGATAATGTCTGTCGCTCAGAGTACTCCGGAGGCGTGCAATGCTACGAGCAATGTACCCTTCGTGAACGGGGGATAAGTGGCCGTTTGAATGGGGTGTGAATATTCGCGCAAATTTACCCAAATTTCGAGGTTTTTTGAGCAAAACGCCATATTTTTGGTTGCTTCTGAGGGATTTGAGGGGGTAAAATTCTTGCCCAGGCTTCATTACGCATCATCCAGTGAAAGTCCCGCCCCAAACACATCCACGATGCCCAAACGGCGCCCAAAACGAAAAGTGCCAAAACCCGGCAAGCCTGTAGCCGATTCATAGGCGTGAATTCGTACGAATTCGCGTGAAATTCACACGAATTTCGTGCGAATTCGTACGAATTTCGTGCGAATATCACGCAAATTCGTACGAATTCAAAAAAATTTCACCCGTGTCCACCCCCTCATTTGCCCTAACACCCGGAGTACCCCCCCCCCCCCAATGCACCCCTGCATGCATCCTGGCCACAGGCAACATGTGTACATGTGTGTGGGTGTGGCTTTGTGTGGGGTGTGTCGGTTTGTGTGGGGATGTGTATGGGTGTATGGTGGTGTTTGCATGTGGGTGGATGTATGACTTTCTGTTTGTTTCTCGGTGCAGGCGTGCGTCTGTGTATTGGTGTGTGTGAGGATGTGGGGGCCACCTGACCACATGTGTACACAAACCCGTCCCAAACCTCACACCAACACCCACACACCCACACGCACAACCACGCACCCAACTAGTCATTTATACACACCCACACACAAACACACACCCACGCGCACAAACCAATCCACACACACCCACACCCACACACACACACACACACACACAATGATCCCGCCCCACATACCTAACCACAACACATCCACTATGCAGGTGAGTGTGGGTATGTGTGGCTGGGCGGTGTGTGGGTGTGGGTGGGGTGGCAGGGCGGTTTGATTTCATTGATGGTATGTGGGTGTGTGTGTGTGGGGGGGTGCATGATTGTCTCTTTGTTTCTGGGTGTGGGGGCCTGTGTGGGGAATTGTCTGAGGATGTGAGGAGCACCACACCACATGTACGCACAAGCCATACACACACGCACACACACATACACACACACCCTCCCCGCACCTCACACCAACACACGCGCACACACAAAAACAGTCAACGACAGACACTGCTACACATGGACACACCGACCCACCTACCCACCCACACACACACACACTTAGTGAAGGGAACAAGAATCAACAGATAACCAATGTGGATACAAATGCACCGGGAGGCATCGTGGGTACAAGTCTCCAGCATCCTCATCAGAGGAGCAAATATGCTGGCGCTCAGACGAGCAGGCGACTGACAGCAGTGTAAGTCGCAATCACAGACACACGTTCACACATACACAAGAGAGCAGCAGGAACGGACAACAGCATTGCAGATGACCGGTGCTCGGGACTCACTCCCACTCGGGTTCGCCCAAGTCATCCCTCTCCAATGGCGAGCACCTTGGTGTGACGTCTCACTGACATCGCCATCATCAAGGAGGGGTAAGTCGTTGCACCAAGCGTCCGGTCGCAAAACAGCCGAACACGCATGCACGCACAGCTGGTCACACGGCCCTCACCTTCGCTGGCCATGGGTGTAACCACCCAAGCACACAAACACACACACACACACACACACACACACACACACACACTCACTCGCTCACTCACACACACACACACACATACACACACACGCACACGCACACACTGACACACACACACACACGTGCGCGTGTGCACACACTGGTGCCCGTGGCACGGGCTGTGGTGCTGAGCCAGTTAGACCATGGACTCTACGGAAATGGTCAACAGTGGCTCAAGCGCACTGCCACCTCCGTGATGAGCCTGAAAAAACACCTCCTCGGTGGCTACAGTAAGTAAGGCTCTATAGGGTTGAAAAAAATAGAAAAACAGGACATGAGCTCCCTGAGTACAGTACTCCCTGCCATGCACCTAGATGGGCGACTCGAGCCCCCCACCTTTAAAGCCGCGGGCGAGTGCACAAAGCCCCATGCCCCCATACACGGCCTAGTGCACCGCATGGTGTAGTGTACGCATGGACTGCAGTCAGAGGAGCGTGCATAACAGCACTAAACGCACGCCGCGGCACATAAAACCAGTGTGTGCCTAAACGTTCCGGCACTAGGGGAACTGTGGAGGGGTCTACAAATCCGGGCTCTAAGGAAGAGTAGAAAGCCATGAAGGTACAAATTAAACACTGACGGCAGGTAGCAATTGGTGCCAGCAATCCTTACTTTCACTCCCCCGGCACTCCCTGGGGGGTCCCACCCGGTCGACACGTAGCCGTGTCAACACACCCGGGATATAACCTCAGTACAATACACGTGGTGTCCAGAGCGGCAGATAGCAGTTGGTGCCAGCAAACCTCATTTTCGCCTAGAGAGTACTCCAGTGCATAACCGTATATTGGGGGGGGGGGGGAGAGAGAAGAAAGGTACCGAAGACGTGCAGCATACAACAGGGTGCAGAAAGAGGAAACTGAAAGATGGAAAAAGCGGAGCATTGAGCACCAAACATTTCACTGCCGAGCGCTCACAGGGATGTGCCAACAGCAGACCACACACTTAGTGAAGGGAACAAGAAACAACAGATAACCAATGTGGATACAAATGCACCGGGAGGCACTGTGGGTACAAGTCTCCAGCATCCTCATCAGAGGAGCAAATATGCTGGCGCTCAGACGAGCAGGCGACTGACAGCAGTGTAAGTCGCAATCACAGACACACGTTCACACATACACAAGAGAGCAGCAGGAACGGACAACAGCATTGCAGATGACCGGTGCTCGGGACTCACTCCCACTCGGGTTCGCCCAAGTCATCCCTCTCCAATGGCGAGCACCTTGGTGTGACGTCTCACTGACATCGCCATCATCAAGGAGGGGTAAGTCGTTGCACCAAGCGTCCGGTCGCAAAACAGCCGAACACGCATGCACGCACAGCTGGTCACACGGCCCTCACCTTCGCTGGCCATGGGTGTAACCACCCAAGCACACAAACACACACACACACACACACACACACACACACACACACACACACACACACACACTCACTCACTCGCTCACTCACACACACACACACACACATACACACACACGCACACACACACACTGACACACACACACACACGTGCGCGTGTGCACACACTGGTGCCCGTGGCACGGGCTGTGGTGCTGAGCCAGTTAGACCATGGACTCTACGGAAATGGTCAACAGTGGCTCAAGCGCACTGCCACCTCCGTGATGAGCCTGAAAAAACACCTCCTCGGTGGCTACAGTAAGTAAGGCTCTATAGGGTTGAAAAAAATAGAAAAACAGGACATGAGCTCCCTGAGTACAGTACTCCCTGCCATGCACCTAGATGGGCGACTCGAGCCCCCCACCTTTAAAGCCGCGGGCGAGTGCACAAAGCCCCATGCCCCCATACACGGCCTAGTGCACCGCATGGTGTAGTGTACGCATGGACTGCAGTCAGAGGAGCGTGCATAACAGCACTAAACGCACGCCGCGGCACATAAAACCAGTGTGTGCCTAAACGTTCCGGCACTAGGGGAACTGTGGAGGGGTCTACAAATCCGGGCTCTAAGGAAGAGTAGAAAGCCATGAAGGTACAAATTAAACACTGACGGCAGGTAGCAATTGGTGCCAGCAATCCTTACTTTCACTCCCCCGGCACTCCCTGGGGGGTCCCACCCGGTCGACACGTAGCCGTGTCAACACACCCGGGATATAACCTCAGTACAATACACGTGGTGTCCAGAGCGGCAGATAGCAGTTGGTGCCAGCAAACCTCATTTTCGCCTAGAGAGTACTCCAGTGCATAACCGTATATTGGGGGGGGGGGGGAGAGAAGAAAGGTACCGAAGACGTGCAGCATACAACAGGGTGCAGAAAGAGGAAACTGAAAGATGGAAGAAGCGGAGCATTGAGCACCAAACATTTCACTGCCGAGCGCTCACAGGGATGTGCCAACAGCAGACCACACACTTAGTGAAGGGAACAAGAAACAACAGATAACCAATGTGGATACAAATGCACCGGGAGGCACTGTGGGTACAAGTCTCCAGCATCCTCATCAGAGGAGCAAATATGCTGGCGCTCAGACGAGCAGGCGACTGACAGCAGTGTAAGTCAGAATCACAGACACACGTTCACACATACACAAGAGAGCAGCAGGAACGGACAACAGCATTGCAGATGACCGGTGGTCGGGACTCACTCCCACTCGGGTTT
The DNA here is from genome assembly GCA_964036045.1 of Eutreptiella sp. 'Long Island Sound 2002'. Classification (NCBI taxonomy): domain Eukaryota; phylum Euglenozoa; class Euglenophyceae; order Eutreptiales; family Eutreptiaceae; genus Eutreptiella; species Eutreptiella sp. 'Long Island Sound 2002'. Next base: position 29,511,253 of record OZ038379.1, on the reverse strand, counting down.
GCCCAAGTCATCCCTCTCCAATGGCGAGCACCTTGGTGTGACGTCTCACTGACATCGCCATCATCACGGAGGCATAAGTCGCTGCACCAAGCGTCCGGTCGCAAAACAACACAACACGCATGCACGCACAGCTGGTCACACGGCCCTCACCTTCGCTGGCCATGGGTGTAACCACCCAGGCGCACACACACAAACACACACACACACACACACACACACAAACCCATCCACACACACAGGCAAACACACACACACACACACAACCCCCCCCCCCAAACATTTAACCGTGACACATCCACTGTCCAGGTACGTGAGGGTGTGGGGGCGGGCGGTGTGTGGGTGTGGGTCTAGTGGGGGACTGTTTGCTTTCATTGAGGGTGTGTGTGGGTTTGTGTATCGGTGTGTGTGTGTGTGTGTGTGTGTGTGTGTGTGTGTGTGTGTGTGTGTGTGTGTGTGTGTGTGTGTGTGTGTGTGTGTGTGTGTGTGTGTGTGTGCCGGGAAGGCAGGTATAGGGAAATGTGTGTGGGTGTGGGGACTTCGTTGCATGCATCGGTGGTGTTGATGTGGCTTTTCTGCCAGTGTCCTGCAAAAATGGTACGAAATTCGTACAAATTTTGTATGAAATTTGCCTCCACAGTGCCTCACACATAGGTATCGTGAATGTGGTTGTTACGAATTCCGAACAAATTTCGTAGGAAGTTTGAACAATTTGCACGAATTTGTATCATACATACCACATAGACATATCACACATACCCTCTATCATGCGTTTGTGTCTATGTGTGTGTGTGCGCGCGCGTGGTCGGAGGAGGGATTGTTGTTTGTGTGGGCGTGGGTGGGTGGTGTGTGCGTGTGTGGGTGATAAGTGCATGCATTGGTGGTTCTTGGGTTGTGGGTGTCTGGGTGTCTGTGGGTGTGGATGGTGGGATGGGTGGATGGGCTGATGGATGAATGGGTGTGTGTGGGTGTGGGGGTGCTTGTGTGCATGCGTGCGTGCATGTATCTTTGGGTGGGTGGGGTCCGGTCATGAGGACATGTGTGTCGTTCTTCCGTGTTGTTGTTGTGTGGCTGTGTTGTGTTGTGTGCTATGGGCTGAGGCACAACACAGCCACACAACAAAAACACGGAAGAACAACACACATGTCCTCATGACCGGACCCCACCCACCCAAAGGTACATGCACGCACACATGCACAAAAGCACACCCACACCCACACCCACACCCATTCATCCATCAGCCCATCCACCCATCCCACCATCAACAACCACAGACACCCAGACACACACTGTCTCCGGAAAGGGCATTGCGTGACTTTGGGCAACCCCTCCGTGTTGGGAAGAGCCTCCTTAGGGGCACCCCGGATGGTGCGACCCCCGTGGCGGTGTGGAACTTCATGTTCCAGCCCATCTTGCAGTGCATGACTTTGTGCTTGCAAGCGCACAATCGTGAGGACTTGGTGGAGTGCCTCCCACGGTACGTGATGTTTTGCATTGGCCTTGGAATGTTGCAGCCTCGGAGGATAGACGACGTGTGGGACTCCGAGAGTATGCACTACAATGCCTACTTGGCCGAAATTTTTCCGAGCCGCCGGACCTTCCATGTGCTGCAGCGATTGGCGGACCGTGATGCGGATGCACTCATTGAGCTGTGCACATCGCATTGGCAAAGCGGATGGGAACTTGGTGATGTTGTGTGCGGTGATGAAAAGGTGGTGCCGCACAAAGGGTTGTTTGTCATAAGACAATTCATACGCTGTAAGCCCCATAGCACGGGAGTAAAGTTGTATGCACTATGTGATGCACAAAGCCATTACATTTGGCACGTGTACTTGTACCGAGGTGCCGCCCCTCGTGTTGGACCCGAGCCCCGGGGACAATTTGCCGGACACTACAATGCTCTTGAAATCGTGCAACTATGAAATGATGAAGCCCCCAAGGGGAAAGTGCTTGTGGGGGATTCCTTCTTCGGTTCTCACGATGCGGCAGCAATGCTAAGTCCTACAGCGCGCCCCTTCTTAATGCTAACCGCCAGTAGTCCTCTAGTTCAAGATGGGAACGTTGGGTTGAATCCGGGATGCGTGAACACGGTAGTGCATGAGAAACATAAGTATGTATTGTCGGTTTACAAAAATCCCAAAGTGGGCCGCGAAGCGGCAAAAGTGGCACCACTTCCTGGCTTCTAACCAATTGTTTGCCCGGGCCACCACGGATGCATCGAAGGGGTTACCAATTGCCCGGCATCATTGCGAACTATCGTAAGTTTCCACCCGGGGTGGATACCTTTAACCAAATGTGCTTGCAACATGGGGAGCAGCATAGGTTCCAATCGTGGTGGAAAGCCTTGGGGGGGATGTTAAGGATCGGGGCGACAAATGCTTTCACATCGTGCAAAGCACTACGACAAAGTCCGCCAGGTGAAACAATGTTTGATTGGCAATGGCGGTTGATGCGGTACATGTACCCAGTCAGGCACATTGTGGTGAGTGAGCGACATTTACCCATTGTGGTGAACAAACGGGGTCGGTGTGCACAATGTGGTATGGGTAGCACCCGGTACGTGTGCAAAGGGTGTGGATGTTACCTACACCCGGAATGCTTTGCGGACTATCACGAAGTGGAGCCATGATGTGGTGACTTGGGAGTCTTGCATGCCTTGAATTTGCTTGGTACGTGTCATGCAGACGGCCAGAGGCGCGGACACACACTCACACATGCACCCACACACCCACCCACCCACACACACGCATACCCAAGCACCCACCCACAAAGTGCTCCAAAGTGTGGTAAATGAACTGAAGTGAAGCGGACCGACCAGCTTGCAAAGACCGGTTTGTTCGGTCTGGGTGGTCCCTTTAAAGTGCAAAGTATGTTAAAGTGACCTCAAATGAAGCGGTCCGATGCACTTTAGGAAGACCGGTCCGACCGGTCCGACCGGTCTTCCTGAACTAATCATTTTAACCCAGAACTGTAAAGTGACGTGAAACGGTCCAAACTGAACGGTTGGTGATTTTGTTTACCCGAAACACATCGCTTTGCAAAAACCGGTGGACCGATCTTGAAAATATACGCGTATGGTAGCCAAAGGAATATGCAAATACGGCAGTTTGTCATTTGTTACTCTTGTCATGACGATGTCATCATTGACAACCGCGGTTTCTTTCGGTTACCAAGACGGTTTTCTCGGTTGAAAATTGAAAATTCTTCCCAATAGGCTCATTGAAAGCGCCTCAAACGCCGGTTTTATTGATTGGTCACCACCCCGGGTGATTTGGCGATTGGCCGAGATTTCATGACGATAATTGTTACCTCTGGCTTGGTCCCTCCGGATTTCAGGACGATAATCGTTACCTCTCTCGCGAGACGGAGGTAACCATGCCATCTTTTGTGTGCACGTTTGTACCCTGTGCGAAGTGGCCGTGTGAATGGGAGATTCACGGAAGTGCAAATTTGACAACTTTTTGCTGTGTTTTGCGCGTAATGTGGTGCCATCGTGTGTGTTTCTCGTGCTATCTTCGCCAAAAGCGTGGTACAATAAATGTGTGCAAATTAGAGGTTTTAGCTAGCCACTTGGTTTGACATATTCAGTGGTGTTAGGTCGAATCTAAATTCACGCACCGAAATTCACACATAGATTTACGCAAGATTCACACTTTCACGAGACTGTGAGTTTCGTACAAATTCGTACGAAATTCGTACGAATTTCGCACGAATGGGCCCCCATTTTGTCTTGTCACCGTCCTTTGTTGCACACATTGGATATTGAACGATTTGTTTTGTAGATCCCTGGACAAAACATTACGCATTCTATTTCTTATGCTTGTGGCATTGCTTACTAAGGTGTTGGGAAGGGCATAGGTTATAGGTGATAGTGGATGCAGTGGTGGGGGGGTCCATCGGGGTCAAACCATTGTTGCATTGCTCACACAGTTGTTGGGAAGGGCATAGGTTGTAGGTGCTAGTTGATGCACGAGGGGTGGGGGGGTCCATTGCGTCAAACCATAGGAGCGTAATCAACCACGTCTACGGTTGGGGGGGGGGGGGGGGGCAAGGAGACCCCCCACTTACACCCCCTAAGTGTCTGGATGTGGGGTTATGAGGGTGACTTGCTTGTTGCACTGCGGTTAAGGTTTGGGAGGGTACTCCTTTTCTCTTCAAAGGTTTTTTTTAATCTTTCATTTTTCGATGTCGGCTCTTCCCAATTTCCCACCTGCAGCCGGGTAGAAGAGTTGGATTGTTCACCCACCAACAGGGAACGTGACGTGGGTGTGCACACACCATGGGGTAGCAGCATCCGAGTGCATGGCTCCGTGTGGTCGTACAGCGGTGGTTGAAATTTTGGTGGCATCACAAACAAAGATTGTTGAGAAATGAGACTCTGTAGAACACGCAACACACCAGTGGCAGTTCCAGAGGCAACAGCAGAGGCAGCAAAAGCGGAACGTGCAGAACGCGCAGCACACGCAGAATGCGTAACACGACCTCCAGAGGCAGACACAGAAGCAGACACGTAGAGCGCGTATTACACGAAACACACGCAGGACAGGGGATGGGGCAATGGGGGCGGCAACACGAACAAGTCAATTGTTGCTTTCTTGAAACGGTGTCCGTGCACCCTACATGGTCCACGCAGAGCAGCGGCCGCAGCCGCCACCATTCATCCGAACGTCGAAAAAGTATTCACAACGCAATAAATACCGGCGTCGGTGCCCCAATGGAAGCGCCCCCTACCGATGCCACCACTGTGGGGTTGGCTGTGAATGTGCTTGCTGGGCCAACGGCACTGGCCTAGAAAAGAAGAGGGGCTGTGAGGTTTGTCTGCCGCGGACCTCATCGGGGTCGGGCCACTCATCCCCCTCCTGTGTGCTTGAAAAATGCTGCCTGGGCTGCTCCAACTTAGGTCGGCCCGATTTACTAAATCTGCACTATCTCGTCCTTCTCCTCCATCTCCTCTCCCGCCGCTGCGGCTTCCTCCGGGGGCTCCTCTCCCATTTCCGCATCGCTCTTCGGCGCCCCAGCGCTCTCTTCCTTGGCTGCCTCCGGCTCCTGCGGTGGATCCATTGGCGCGGTCGACTCCTCCTCCGGCTCCGTTTTGATTGGGTGCTGCAGAACACGGAACACGCGTGAAACATGCAACCCACCTCTAGAGGCAATCCGAGAGGCACCAAAAAGAAAACGTGTGGAACGCGCAGAACGCGGAGAACACGGGGCTCGCATCCGGAGGCACACCCGGAGGCTACGCGCAAATCCCCTAGAACGCATAGTACTAATGTGCAACGCGCACCTGTGCACCTTCCGTGTGCGGGGGTCCCGTCTCCGGCCCCATCTCCGGCCTGCCTTGCTGCTCCCCGGACGGTGGCGGTGGTGGCGGAGGTCCTTGCGGCAGTGGCTGGGGTGGTGGGAGTATTGGCGCTGGTGGGATCCCCGGCGGTGGCGGTGGCTGCAGCATTCCTTGCGGTGGAGGATACGTGGGTGGCGGCGGATAATCCTGGGGCCGGTACCTGTACGGGTCGGACCCATACGGGAGGCTCCCGGAGCTCGAAGGCATTTCCGGATCCGTCTTCATCGGCTGGTACTCGTACCGCGGCTCATACTCGTATCGCGGCTCATACGGATACCCATGCTGCTGCGGATACCCATACTCCTCCCAGGTTGTCTGCAGAACATGCAGAGCGCGCAAAACAGGTAAGACATGGGAAGGCAAATCCAGAGGCAGTCACAGAATCGAATGTGCAGACCACGTAGAACGCGTAGGACGCCCAAAGCAGACAGGAGGCAACTCCAGAGGCAAGTGAAAAGACCCGTGCCACGACGCCCAGCACAGGAATGCACACCCGCTGCCTCTTTGCATCCTTTGTTCTCACGAGTGTCCATGCCCCTGTGTCGGGGAGGTCGACACCTCTGTCCTCCGTTAAGGTGTAGGCCATGAGGCCAGCCATGCGGACCGTGCGCGACAGCTTCTCCTGTACAGACCACGCAAAGCGCGTGCAACACCGGAAGGCACCCCCAGAGGCAACGAAGAGGCGCAACGTCGGGAACACGTAGCACGCGCAGAACGCCGAAGACGCGCTACACGCTGCACTGGAGGCGTTATAGAGGGAACACGCAACACATGCAGTACACCTGCAAAATGTCAGTGGGCATGTCGACAATGTCCTCCGCACCAAACGCACTCAGCTGGTCCATGCTGCGCCGTGGTCGGTATCCAGACGACAGGGGCTCCCCCTTCAATTTCGCCAACGGCAGGCCTGCAGCTGCGGGTTCACCAAATTCCGTAGGCCAGTCCGGGGCTCCGACACAGTTCGTGCACACCGACACCCCCTTGATCAACCCGGTTGCGACTTGGCGGGGTGAGCTGCTGGGGTATCGCTCCTCAAACAGTTCTCTGGCAGCGGCTGTGCTTTGTGCATTCTTTGTGCCACAACGGAGGACCATCTGCACACTGTACGCCCGCACGTCCGTCACCAGAAGCAGCGCCACGCCCAATTCGCGGCGCGCTTGTGTTTCCTCGGCCAAACACACTTTGTAGTGTTGGCATACTCGTCCGAGTGACAATTCATATTCCGACTCCAGGGTGCGCTGCATGACCTGCACATCGTCGTCGTAGGCGGCCCCGGCTTGGTACTTCTCCCCTCGGGTTGCACCTGTGGGCATCGTCCTGTGCGGTTCGCCTTCCACTGCATAACGCACATGCTTGGGCCTCTCCTCCACCTTCTTGCCCTTGCTGCTCTTCTTCTTGGGTGGACTCTTCGTCTTTTGCTTCTTCTTCTTGGACAGCTCCTCCGGCTCTGGCCTTGCCTCTGGCTTTGCCTCTGGCTTCGCCTTCACAGGGGTCCCCTTTGCGGCCATGCGGGCAACCACCTCGAGGTGGGTGCTTCGGGGTGCGCGTTGGGCGAGGGAGGGCTCGTCCTCGTCCTTCACACTGGCAGCATCACTGCCCTCCTCCTCCTCCTCCTCCTCCGCCTCCTCTGCCTCCTCCGGCTCCTCTTCCGAATCCTCTTCCGACTCGTCCTCATCCGAACTCTCCGTGGTTCCCTCATCTTGGATCCACGTCCACAGCCGGTCGCGCGGAATCTGTAGAACATGCAGAACATGCAAGACACATGGAGGCAACCCCAGAGGCAATACCAGAGGAAGCACGCAAAGCGCCAAGAACGCGCAAAACGCATAACACACAACCAGAGGCAGATCCAGAGGCAACGGAAAAGGGAACGGATAAAACGCGCAGAACACATAAAACACCTTTTTGTATTTCAAGTAGCCATCCTTCTTGTTGCGGACGACCTGCACCACATGCGGCGCATGTGGCTTGCCCTTCGGGGCCTTGACCTGTGAAAGGGTGCAAGAGGCGGTAGGGGACAACAGGCAGCGCAAAATAGTGGTCACATGAACCGCAAACCCATGAACGTGGTACACCTGATACGTTGTGAGGTTCGTCAACCAAAATTCTTTCTCCTGCTTGTCCCTGGCCCCTTTCTTCTTCCGATTGACCCATCCGGCATGCCACCCCGCTGCGACACAAGGGGGTGAGGAGGACAGCGGTGCAAGGCGAGAAGCGAGATGAAAACGAAGACACACACACACATACTCGTGGCTTGTTTAATTTGAAAGACAACGAAGGCGTCGTGCTTTAGTTTCTCCGGATGCTTCCACTCTCCCAGCTTCCCACCCTTCTGCAACCATTGAGAATGTGTGGCGGGGTACAGGGGTGCAGGCATGGCTCCTGCACCATAAAAGCAGAGCGGCCTATGAATGTTGGGACAAAAACATGCTGCAGAGCACGTAGCACGCGTAGAACGGCTCCAGAGGCAACGTCAGAACCGAAGAACGACAACACACAAAACACCCAACACACGTGGGCAATGTAGCACCAAGGCAAACGCATAGGCAGAAGGCAATTGTCGTTGGAATACGCACGTTTCAGTTCCATTGGGAACCAGTGCAGGTGTGTGGCAGAGTACACGGGTGAAAGCATGGCAAAAAAAAAAATCGGGGGTGGTATGATAGGTGTGAAGCGCTTAGCCCCTGCAGAACGCGTAGAACGCGTAGGAAGACTTCCAGAGGCAGACTCAGAGGCACCGGACCGAAACACGCAGGACGCGCAACACACGCAGCACGCGTAGCACCAAGACTAAGGCAGAGGCAGGAGGCAATTGTGCTTCTCTCCTCGAAAATGGTTGAATTGAGCTAAACGGATAGTTCCATTGCACCAGGCACCCTCGAAAACCCCCCGGAAGCACAAAACAATCATAAAAGCAAAAACGCGACAAAATTTTGTGCTATGCGTTCTACGCGTGGTAGCCAAAGGAATATGAGGCCCCCCAATCTGTGTGTGATGCCACTACCGCATGGGTTGGGTCGTATGCGCCCAAGGGGGGACCACAACCATTTCCTCCTCAACGGCATTCGGCCATTTGGCCGTTTCCCCCCCAACCCACACAAAGGAGGGGAGGGTGAGGTTGGTCTTCCTCTCCACCCCCCCCTCCTTCTCCGTGATGGTGACCTGCCGGTACCATCCCGTCCCCCCCATCCGGCAGGCCTCATCCGCCGGCTCCCCCCACCGCCAGGCCGCCCCCTCCGCCAGCCTCTTCTCCCCCTCCAGCACCACACGGGCCGCCACCGGCTTGGCGGCCCGTGCCCCTGCTGCTTGTGCTGCTCCTGGTGCTGCTACTAGTGCCTCGGCTGGGTCCTTGACGAAGATACGCGGCAGCTGCAGGACTGTGGCCCGGGAAGAACAAAAGAAACAAAAAAAACACGCGATAACTACCGCGATAACTCGCGCGATAACCTAGTTAGAACGCGATAACCCCCACGAAAACCCCGCGATAACCCCCGCGATAACTAGTTAGAACGCGATAACCTAGCGCGATAAGTAGTTAGAGCAATGGTTGGTGCAGGGTGTAGTGGGAAGTTTTCACACCTGGTGACATGGGCACATGCCTTTGCCCTCCGTCCTGGGGTCGTCCAGCACCAAGTACATCCTCCGCAGCCACACGAAGTCCGTGACGGCGGCATACTCCCCCACTTGCCTCCACTCCACCACCTGGGCCACCCCCTCGACCTCAGGGGCCACCCTTGCCACTCCTCCATACAATCCCTTCCTCACCACCAAAATGCACCCCGGCGGCAACCTAATCCCAACATGCCCTTGCAAGGAGGGCCAGGGCAGTGCCTCCCCATGGCACACCTTGGCCAAGGGGCACTGACCAGGGTGGCCTGCGACCCCCCCCCACCTCCTCATTAGTGAGGGGGGCAATCACCTCCCTCCCATTCCCCCACCCTGAAAACAAAAAATGCCTGGTGGTTGTTCCCACCGGGAGCAAGCACTGTGCAGATGACTCATTGACAATGCTGACCCCATTGGGGTCCTCCACCACCACCTCCTCCTCCTCCCCCTCCGGCTCCTCCCCCTCCTGGCATGGCACACAAAGGCCATCGATCCTTGTGGGCGGCGCACAAAGCCGCGCGGTCGCAGCCGTAGCACTTGGCTACGACCTTCCCCCTACACCTAACCGCCCCCTCACACTGGACTGTCTTGGCCATGCGGCCACTAGGTGCCCCCAGCTGGGGCCGCTTGATGGACTGGGTCACGTGCACGTTGGGGAATCGAAGATTCCCCCCTTGGGTTAGCTCAATGGCAAAAAATGCCATGAGGCGGGGGTGGGTCACCCCTGTGGGGGAGGCCTTTGGAATGCCCGACCCCCGGTGGACATCAAGGGCATTTAAAAAAAACGCAGTGCCCCTCTTGAATGGCACAGCCCTCTCCACCCAAGGGTCAGGGAACCCTGAACTACTAGAGGGCACAAAAAGAAAATGCGACCCATCCTCCTCCTCATGATTATGGGTTAGCATAATAAGGCAATTGACAATCAATGTGCCTTCAGGAATGGTGTAGGGGGGGGCGTCGCGATGGAGGTGCTGGGGTGTGTGGTCATAGGCCGAAATTTTGGCCATGTCATGGATGGTGCAGCTCCATCCGACACCCCCCACCACAGTCTTCTTCGCCGTCTCCAGCACACACTCTGCGACCCTTTTGAGGACTGGCAGATCATGGAGCTTGTGGGTGTTGTGCTTGTGGTGCTTGGCACCCCCATAGTTGCCATACAATGTGCGGCGGGTCCCAGAATCTTGGGGCCTGCCCACAATGGGGGGGTTCTCATTGAAAATGGGTGCCTTCTCTGTGAGAGGCACCCTATCCAGATCATCCAAAAGACTTTGCAGCTGCACATCACTCAAAAAATCGTGCTCTAGGAGGTGGTTGACCACCAGTCTTCCCCCCACAGCGAGCACAAGGTCATTGGGGTCCCTATTAAAGGCCCCCAAGGGCTCGGCGGTAACCACCTCCTCCGCCCCCCCAATAAGGGGGGGTGTTGCCCCAAAAGGAAAAAGAATCACCCGCTGCCCCAAAATAATGTTGCGAGTGGTGACCCCATACCACTCATGCTCCCACTCCCTTGTGGGGCAAAGGGAGTGCATGGGGAGCTTGTTTTCGGGGTCGTCAGTGCAGACCCGGCGGGTGTTGTGGATGAGGGGTTGGGGGAACCATCCATCCGACTTCCCCTTCCCCTTACCCGGTCGGATCCTTACCTTCTGGACACTAATCATGAGGGGGTTGTGGGGCTTCTCCTTCCCCCTCCCAACCCCCACCTCCACCACCCCCTCCACTTCCCCCTCCACTTCCTCCTCTTCCTCCTGACCCACATAAAGGGTCGTCTTCGTCCCCGCACCCTGCTCGGCATGGGCGGTGACGGACTCCAACACCGCGGCCACATCCTCGGGGTGCGGCTGGATCAAAAATCCAGCAACCCCCGGATTTACCTCCAGCAACTCGAAGATGTAGTAGAACCAGGGGGTCTTTCTCGTCGGCCATGAAGGGGAACTTATGGACGATGAGTCCAAAGTCCACACCATGTTCAAAGCGAGTCGCCGCAGGGCGCCTCACGTTGACGTCACCCATCGTAAACCCCTCGGGACCGCCAAGGCGACGGACCCCAAGGAGCTTTTGATGGTGCTCGCACCAAGCGTGGGCAGCAGCAAGGGCCATTACAAAGAATATGAAAGCTTTGAGAGCTAAAGCAAAGAGGGGAAACATAAAACAAGAGAGAATGAAGCGCGATAACCTACGCCATAACTCGTGCGATAACCTAGTTATCGCGCGATAACCCCCGCGATAACCCCCGCGATAACTAGGTTATCGCGCGATAACCCACGCAATAACTAGTGCTCTTATGCCGTTCTAACCCCGTTCTAACTAGTTAGAGCACACAAAGACCAAATCGCAAAAAGTGCAAAATGGGCAATACCGAGCAAACGAGACATGCAAGGCACATTGTTGCATCATAGTGCACCCATGTAACATGTGAAATTCCGGGTTCCAACCATATTAACAACACCCAAAATTGGGGGGGTTCCGCACCACGCCCTAGAACAGCGCATCCCAACTGCGCCCGCTGCTCTGCCTCCTGGAGCTTGCCTCGCAGGAGGAGAACCTCCCCCTCCGCCGCCACCGCCCGCTTCTGCCACTCGGGCATGGCCCCCGCAGGCTAACCCCCAAGAACCCAAACCTCACAACTAATGTGTACAGTGGGACTCTTTTATCCCGTATTGGTTTTTTTTCATGCCCTATGTGGTTGTCAAGCTTTCACTCCCTTTGCTTGCCTTGCACATGCTTGAGGAGAGATGGGGCATGTAGCGCTGATATGGAGGTAAGGATTATCGCCTCGCCCCTCTACCTAACACTTTTAAGTAATCGTTAGTCATCGTGGGAGCGAAGCGAACCGGGCCGAGATTTCAGGACGATAATCGTTACCTAACAATGATTATGTGATAGAATGAGGATGATAGTGAGTGGGACTATGACGAACGGCCTCTTACGCAGCCCTCCCTCAAGCATTCCCTCCAGGATGCCCGTGAAATTTATAGGTCCGCGACTTGGGAGGCCCCGCCGGCACCCGGCAGTGCAAAGTGTGCAATGCACCTTACCACGAGTCTTGCTTTTATGCTACCTCGTCTACTTCTACCATGATAACTCGGTTTATATGCAAATCCAGTACCGCATTCGCCCATGTCTTGTTGCCCGTGCTTGCTCCCTGCCGTTTCCTCCCCTTGGTTGCAACCTTACACTCGGGGCTTGCCACACTTAGCTCGGGGCAAGATGCCGTTGATATTCATCTTACGATTATCGTCCTGAAAACTCGCCTCTCTATCTAACACTTTTTATACGAGAAACGCCACATAACAGCATTTCTTGGCCTACCCGAGCATTTCTTCCCCAAGAAATGCTAACATGATAGCGTTTCTTTATATCCGCTATTTGAGTGTCACAATTTCTCAATGAAGAAACGCCATCACCAACCCTCGATGGCAAAACCCAATAGCTATACGGGACGAAGCACCAAGTGCACTTTTTTCAATTGAACATTCAAGAGACTGTGCAAGCATTACAGGGCAGTGACATATATGCACTCACCACATTCATAACAGGGTGGAACACACCACAGGAAAACGGGCTATTAACCCGGGTTAACCCGGCCGTTGTTTTACCAAAAAAACAAAACAAACGGGCTGTCGGCTTCGCTAACTACAGCCCGTTTTGTTTTGCTGAACAAACGGGTTAATAGCCCGTTTTTTTTAAAAGGGGGTTTTATCGCCCGTTTTTTTTGGCGAAAAAAAACGGGTTGTCCGGCCAATGGCGGGGTACCAAGACGATCCACCTTGTATGAACCCCCCAAGTGTCCGGTGTGGGTCCCCCTTGCCTGGCAAAGCACCCTTTGAGAAGAAGCAAAGCAAAAGAATGACATACAAAATCAAATGTTGGATGGCGTGAATAAAAACCTTGCCACCAGCATGGGGAAAAACGTCTCCATTGTACATACACTGCACAGGACAATTTTGAAAAGTCACCTTTGGTTAGCATGCTAGTTTCGATGATTTTGTCCTCCGAATCCAAGTACCATGTGGTACCATGAGAAGGAAAGGATGGGAATAGGGTTAAAGCAAGGCAATCGCTGAGTCCGAATTATAAAATCACTTCAATAAAACTCACTCCTGTGCGCAACAAGGGCCAAGCATGGAACCATCTTTGGCACCCTTCACAAGTTTCATGGTATGGTGCATTGCACATAGTGCAAAAAACACGGGTCATGCTGCGCAACTTACGCCACACATTAATCTCACGTGAACACTTATGAAGATGAATTCAGATGCAACATGGCGTTCTGCAGCTGGTGCCTTGGGCCGTTGCATCTTAGGGAAAGGCATGGGAGCATCAGAGAGATCCTGCGAAATGGGGGCTATTTCCGCACTTGGGGGAGCCGCATAAGCAGCAGCCTTATACTCTTCGCGCCCTTGGTCCAAAGTCCGCTTAAGGGAAACGCTCATCACTGCCTACAGCTCATGTACATGTGACCTGTCTTGGTGTTTGCACTCGTCCTGCCCCTCTTGGGCCTCTAGCAACCCTAGATCAAGGGTCGCTCGTCATAATCCCATTCCGAGTTAAAAATGGGTTAACAGCCCGTTTTTTTTTTGGTAAAAAAACGGGTTCTCCGTCCCCAGCCATACAACCCCTTTTTTTACCAAAAAAAAACGGGTTGTCTCTTGAGGAGGTGGATGGTGTGGAGTCACTGAAGTTTCACTTAGGAACGATGAAAAACATGCAAGGCACGCTGATGAATGTGGGCAATGAACCGTACAATGAGACTATTTTCCCTTCTCCCGACAAGCGCATTTGTGCCATTGAAGCCGACAAGAGGCATTGCCTCAAAAGGGCAATGTCCCTCTTTTCCGTTGTATCAAATTCCACCAGAACGAGCTTGGCCTTGAACGTGGTACCACGGAACTTTGCCAGGGCGTTGCTGAATGGGCCTCTAAGGTACTTAAACGCAAATTGGTGTTCAAGGACTTGGCTCGACGTCCAGCCATGACTAAAGCTGCTAACTCAGGGTTGCCATTGCCCGGCACTTCTAAGTATTTTAAAGTAAGGCCCAACACAATGATGGTGTATCACCAAGCATCAAGGGACACTGCTCACAAAGTGGCAGGCATCTTGAGTGGACATGCTCCGGCCTCTAAGCCCGCGGCACTTGGCCTCTTGGACGAGGACTTTCTTTTGGAAAGCACCTCGCTCGGCATCCCCGAGAATAATGCTCAGGTTGTTGCTGCTGTAGTGGCATCCCCTGCTCAAGATGTTCCTCACGTGCCCAAACAAGTAGCCCCCATTGCACCTGTGGATGTTCCTCACGTGCCTGAAGAGGTAGCCCCCATTGCACCTGTGGATGTTCCTCACGTGCCCGAACAGGTAGCCCCCATTGCACCTCTGGCAGATTCGAGCCGAGGAAAGGTTAGTGTGACCTCCTCGCAATCGGCTTGCTCGGTGGACTTGCTTGCTGATTGTAAGAGTGCGTTCAAAGGGTGCTTTGCTGGGCAATGGGGACCCACACCAGACACTTGGGTGGTTGTTGGCTGGACAACCCGTTTTTTTGCGAAAAAAAAACGGGCTCTCCCCCGGCATTGGCCGGACAACCCGTTTTTTTACCAAAAAAGAACGGGCTGTAAAACCCATTTTTAAAAAAAACAGGCTGTTAACCCGTTTTTTTACCAAAAAATGGATTAATAGCCCGTTTTTTTTTTGGCGAAAAAAACGGGTTGTCCGTCCCCAGCCACAACCCGTTTTTTTCGCCAAAAAAAAACGGGTTATCCCTTGACAACCCGTTTTTTTACCAAAAAAAAACGGGTTGTGACTTGTTTTTAGCACCGGGGGGTTGCATCTCCCATCGTATCGCGAGATGTTTTGGCGGTGCGCCGTTGTCGCCGTAATTCCATGGCTATTGCCATCCCCGATGGCGGTCCGAGGTGGGTGTCTTATTTTGCTCTTTGACTCCTCCCCCCAAATTCTCAACACCCAACTATCCAACCACCGCATGACCACGACATTCAGCAAAAATTTCGTCTCAACGACGACATCAAATGTGCTTTTGACGAACACAACACAACATGGACACCATAAAAGGACAACACAACACAACACAACACAAGTGGTGATGACCCAACCCAATGTGTTGACTCCTCGACTTGCTAGGCCGCAGCAGGTGGGACGAAGGCGTGTTTTACTCATGGGGTGAAAATCAACAACCAAGGAGGGCGAGTGCGGGTTGAAAGTAGGAAAACAAGTGAAATGGAAGAAACCCACTTCAAAAGTTAGGAGACCCAGGTCCGCTTTCGCGGGGGGAGGGGGGTGACCACTCTGTCCAAAAAAACCCACTCTCCTTTCTTCTTTGGGCTTGTTTGGTGATTGCACAAGGTTAACACCTGTTACGCGGGGGTAGGGGTAATTTACAAAACTCATGGATAGGGTCCCCAATCCCTCACACACCAAAGAGTGCAACATGCAATTAGGAAATGGGCTTTCATGAGAGATTGTGTCTTTGAGTACCGTATGCAATGGCGAGCACCTCTCGAAAGCGTCCAAACTGAAAAAATTGAGTGAAATAATCTGCTCCCAAAGAGCCCACTTTTATGTGATGTTCATTTGAGACCGAAAAAGCCGCTTTGAAGAAGAAGGAATACTCTTGGGAGGTCGGTTGTGCACTTGATTTGTTTGATTACTTTGAAGCACGAGAGTGCGATGGCCCCACATGGCAAAGTGTTGGTCTTGGGGGAATGGGTCTCTTCCTAATTTGTCTTGGGAACGGCTACGAAAACCTGAACCTAGCCATGGCGGCTGAGAGGACCCCCCCCCCCCCTCTAGACACGGCTAGCCGCGGCTGGGGGTGAATTGCGCCGAGGCCCCGTGTGGACAAAAATATTGAACAAACGCTTACCGTAGGGCGCTCCTAGGGCAATTGGACATGCATGCATAGGCGGTGCAATAACAAAGGCAAATGGACCACAAATTCTCACCATATCCCATCGTGATAGCCCAAGACAGCGGGCCACATGTTGGAATGTTGGAACGAAAAAAGAGAAAGTGACATTATGGTTTAGCACTTAACATGTTGCCAGTGGCAGGAAAGACGTAATGGTCATGGAGGTACCCCGTTGTCCACATTAGTTGAGAAAAATTTTGAATGGCGGTGCAAAAGCCGAGAGGGGTGGAGTTTGCATCCTCCCGTGTTGGATAATTGGAAATTTCAATGAAAGTGTGAGTTAATGGTTCAAGGGGCAACCCATTGTTCGAAATACCGAAAAAAATTGCAGATGGCTTTGCAAAGGCCGAGAGGGGTGGAGTTTGCATGGTCATATCAAAGAGCATCTCCCCATAATTATGAGGGTGAATTGTTCCAGTAGCGTATCATGTGCTATGTGGTGCTCTGTGGCATAAAAACACAAAGCAAGACAAGGTCTACACCAGCCGGCCAGAGGATCGAGAATAGGAGGAGACCCGCCCCCCCCCCCCTCCCCCCCGTGGTCGGTTTCACTCCAATGGGTCTCTTCCTAATTTGTCTTCGGAACGGCTACGAAAATGTGGTGGGCTTCCAAAATTCCTTTCCCTATTGGGTCTTACTTGGGGCTGAGTATGAGTGTCAAGAAGGTGCTAAAAAACAACAATGCCCCAAACACGTGACCAAAAGGACAGAAGCATTGCACAAACAAGCCTTATGAAAAGCTTTGCCCAACCTCACACCGCTAGCAACACCTCTCATGACAGTGGCATCGCGTTCTCCCATCCCCCTTTGCACAACCGATACATTGCCATGCGGGCTCCTTGTCTTCCGCATCGTTGTCCACGTTCGGCCCGGGCTGACAACAATGTCGGTGACATTCCTACCGTTGATGCGCTTCACTTTCGCATTTGCTTGTGCAAGGGTCCCGTTGGCAACCATTTGCCGCAACCGACCTCGAATGATCTTGTGTGTCTTTAGCCTTTGGTCGGCACGCAACCCGCGGAGGAGCTTGGGGAGGCCCAAAAACTGCTTGGCGCCTTTATTCGCATTGGAGGCGAAAATAGCATTGAGCAAGTTCTGTATCTTCTCTTGCCACAAAATCTCTAAGTATGAAACACAAAGCGCATAAGCAAGAGGATCGCAACATGCGCCATGCCAACCAAACTGTGGTCGGCGTTTCGTGTCATGGATCAGCGAAGTGTATCGAGGGGTCGCATGGTCCGGCATCTATGATATGCAAACCAACCTGAAGACTTCTCCGGCATTGGAACGTTCAATCCACCGAACTAAGGATCATCATCTATCGCCGTCGAAGTCTAAAATTGTGATGAGGACGCGCGCAACAAGTTGCACATAAATCGGAGATGATCCCCATCAATAACCCCTCGTGCAATCAGAAGCAAGCAAAGCCCAACTGCTTCAAATCAAGATAGGTGTCCTCTTGAAAGAATGAATCAAAGTGGGCAAACGGTACAACCGCAACATTTTCAATAATTCTTGGGGACCTGGCCAACAGGTGACAAGAGGTGGGTCGGGCGAGGGAGACCAATGCAACAGAACTCAGCTGAACAGAACTCTTAAAGATATGGACACCACTTCCTTTTGGCACTGAGTTCACTGTGGTAGGGGATTATCCCTGGTAGGAAAGTACTTCGAAGTGCCGCAGAACAGTGTGCGCAGATCCTAAAAACAGCCTGATTCCAGGATGGTTAACTCCGGTGACGGTATGCAGACTGCGGCCCTAGCAGACTGCGAACGACTGCGCACGAACAGGCGACACGCGTAACTGACAAAACCACCGCAACTGACAGAAAGGTATGAATTTTATGTTGTTGTTCTAATTACCGCAAGCGGTTCGAATTTCACCTTCTGGTCAGTCATCTGGTGGACATCTGATAATAGCGTTCAGCTGCTCTTACAATTTCTTCGGTGAAATCGCCTGTTTAAATCCTTACTGACAGATGTGTGGTTGGCGAGCGTTGCCCTTTGCTTCGCTGTTTTGAACGCGTTTAGCGCTGTGCGCAAATCCACTCCCTGCCCCTCAATTTCAACTCCCTCCAAGTGAATATCCACTCCCTTCTACTCAATTTCTACTCCCTCCAAGTGAAATATATACATATATATACAAATACATGTATGTACATCTATATATATATATATATATATATACATATATATATATATATATATATATATATATGTAGATGTGTAGATAGATGTGTAGATATATATATAGATATGCATACATACACACACATCGACACACACACATACATGTATATATATATATATATATATATATATATATATATATATATATATATATATATATATATATATAATCTACACCCCTCTCCCAACTCTAGGTGGCTTCACCACACGGCTCTAAGGGACGTGCGAAGGGCACAACGTGGTGACTACATGTGGTGGAAGGGGCTAAACTCGGTCACAACGGGCTCAAAATGGGCACAAAACACTTGTTTGGGCATCCGCAGTGGTCCAGGATCACTTTTGGGAAAACGCATTTTTGACCCATTTTTGACCTATTGTTGGTCTTGAAACGGCCCATTTTCAAGGCATTTTGGGATTTTCCATGGCCCAAAACGCGCCACCACGGGCTCAAAACGGCCTAAAAACACTTGTTTGAGCATCCCAAGTGGTCTAGGAACAACTTTGGAAAAAATGATTTTTTTCGCCCCGGGGACCCCGGTGGACCCACCGTTGGCCCCCACTGTGCGTGGGCTGGCCGGCCCTCCGGCTGCACCAAGTGACCACTGGTACAGGGGTCTACGTGTCTCGTTGGGCGATTCTGAGGCTTGGAAATCACAAAAAGTGGGGGGTTGCGGGTGGACTAGGTGCCCTCGGAATTCGTTTTCGAGCCAGGTAGCCCAAGATACGGCCCGTTCTTGGTTTCGGGGTGCTGGTGCACATTGCGCAGTTTTTGGGGCTTTTTGGCGCCCTTTTTGGGCCGTTTCTCGGACATGTCGTGGAGTTAGAGGACACCAAAGTTCCCTTGGTCACGAGAAAGTCAAGCCGCACGTGCAGTGTAGCAGCCGTTTGCCTTCGTTTGGCTGTTTTGAACCCTTACTAGGGCTGTTTTGGGCGAAAAATGGCTGCTTTTGGCCCAAAACTGCGCAGATTTGGGAGGGCACCTCCCGACTTGGCGCCACCGCCCCGGGCCGCCACCGGCGAGTTTCTGGCTCAAAACTTGGATTTGGCAAGGGCACCACCTGGGCTCCAAGATGGCTAGAGTAGAGTAGAGCCCGGAGCGATGAGGCGGAGCAATGGCCAAAACGGTGAGGAGAAGAGCTTCTTGCTTGTTGTTGCTTGCTTGTTGTTGCTTGTTAGCTAGATTTAAGGGGAGAGGGGTGTAGTAATATATATATATATATATATATATATATATATATATATGTATATATATATACATATATATATATATATATATATATATATATATATATATATATATATATATATATATATATATATATATATATATATATATATATATATATATATATATATATATATATATATATATATATATATATATATATATATATATATATATATATATATATATATATATATATATATATATATATATATATATATATATATATATATATATATATATATATATATATATATATATATATATATATATATATATAT
The DNA here is from genome assembly GCA_964036045.1 of Eutreptiella sp. 'Long Island Sound 2002'. Lineage (NCBI taxonomy): Eukaryota > Euglenozoa > Euglenophyceae > Eutreptiales > Eutreptiaceae > Eutreptiella > Eutreptiella sp. 'Long Island Sound 2002'. The sequence continues at coordinate 29,491,697 of OZ038379.1, read as the reverse complement.
ATATATATATATATATATATATATATATATATATATATATATATATATATGGCATATCCGAGGCAGTGTACCTACCAGGGTGTAGGGTAGAAGGAGGGGTCGGGTGGGGGTGTAGGGGACCCCCCCCCCTATTTTGAGGGTGGGGAATCCGTTTTTGAGGGTTAGAGAGGGATTTGGGACACTCTTCTCCTGATTTTTTGCAGCTCTTGAACACTCTTTCTGCACAATATCCAGACCCTCTCTTTACTGATGGTGCCCGCGTGTATGAGCAAATTTCCAAGAATCTTGGCTTCAGTCATGACTATGTGGACCACCAAGAGAACGAGTTTGCCAAAGATGCCAACATCCAAGGCAAAAAGCGCCGGGTCCACACGAACACCATTGATGGGCGGTGGGGAATACTCAAAAATTGGATCCGAAATCGTGGTGGTGTCAAGTCCGAGCACCTCTTCCAGAACGTCAAGGAATTCTAGTGGCGCCAAAATCTGCAGCATCGTGACCCGTTCATCACTCTATGCGAGCATGTTCGAGACAAATATTTTCCGTTTTGACGAGGTAAACCACTCCCAAATGCTTCTCTAACCCTCAAAAACGGATTCCCCACCCTCAAAATAGGGGGGGAGGTCCCCTACACCCCCACCCGACCCCTCCTTCTACCCTACACCCTGGTAGGTACACTGCCTCGGATATGCCATATATATACATATATATATATATATATATATATATATATATATATATTCATATATATATATATATATATTTATATATATATATATATACATATATATATATATATATATATATATCCTCTAATCTACACCCCTCTCCTAAAAGACACGCGGGTTCTTTATGTGGGAGTCGTGCACAAGGTGGAGGGGAAGGCTAATGGGAATTTATATCCGCTCAGAAAGAGCCCGTCCGTACTTATGTCCATCAAACCGCAATCTACCGTAACCGCGTGGCAGTGTTGGAGGAACGAAGCACAGTTGGCAAAACACGTGAAGGAATTACTTGCGAGTCTCGTGGTAATCACTGTACAGAAACAGTTGTAACCCTTGCTACCAAGGTTTAGACATGGCATGAAGGTGATGCTATTTCCGTTAGCAGTACACCTGTACACTGGGAACTCGGTGAGGTCCGCAATTTTTGAGGGGATATTGTAATGGATGTCCCCATCCAAAGTGTAGCCATAGTTGATGGGGTCATACTTCGCGGAATACTTGCTACAAACGTGGCAAGCATACATACGTGTAGCGGAGTGCCAAACAGGAGTGTCATGCACCACAAAGCGACTTGTGCTACGTGCAGGATATCGCGGGGGAACTGGAAACGGTGCATTTTTGTACTTGAAGTAATTGGCGAACATCTCGTTGCGGAATGCAAATATCCCACTTGTAACCAAATCAGTGGGTGGCACGCCAAACAAAGTCTGTGTACGTATCTCGTCAGTATTGCGTGGAACCGTAAACTTGTGTCCCCCACCTATTGGGCCCCAAAGGAGCTGACCACACCGGTAGCAAAGTGCATCAAAAAGTGGTGAGTACAAAGTGTCCAAACCATCAAGCCAATACTCTCAAACTGACTTCAAAGAAATGTTGGACGGCGATGATGCATTAACACGGAACAACCCCCGAGACACTGTACGAACGACACCGCAATGTGGACGCCCCGATGCCTTGATGTGCTGCTTCTCTGGCATATTGCCGTGTCCACCAACGATGCCCTTATTCCGTTGCGATTCTGGCGTGTTGTTTATGCCTCCGAAGGAACCCTTGGCCGCTTGAGACTCTGCGGTGTTTTTCTTGCCCTTGTCGGCTTGGGACTCTGAGGTGTTCTTCTTGCCTCCACAAGACCCCTTGGCCGCTTGCGACTCCGCGGTGTTCTTCTTGCCTCCAGCTGAATCCTTTGCCGCCTGGGACTCCGCGGTGTTCTTTTTGCCCTTGATGGCTTGGGACTCCGCGGTGTTTTTCTTGCCCTTGTCGGCTTGGGACTCTGAGGTGTTCTTCTTGCCTCCACAAGACCCCTTGGACGCTTGCGACTCCGCGGTGTTCTTCTTGCCTCCAAACCCTTTGCCGCCCGGGACTCCGCGGTGTTCTTTTTGCCCTTGATGGCTTGGGACTCCGAGGTGTTTTTCTTGCCTCCTGACGAACCCTTGGCCGCTTGCGCCTCCGCGGTGTTGTTTTTGCCCTTGTCGGCTTGGGACTCCGCCGTGTTCCTCTTGCCTCCACAAGACCCCTTGGCTGCTTGGGACTCAGGAGTGTTCAAACTTGCCACCGTCGATGCTTGCATCCCAAGTGCGGCGCGCTTTTGCAATCGCTTCATCAGCGTGGCGCGCAACTGCGCATGTCGCCGACGGATGGTAGGAGTAAGAAAAAGTGCTTTTCCATTGCTTTGAGGCAAACTCTAGTTGTATTAGAGATGCACTGAGCATCCATGCATTTTAATCTTAGTATTGGTCCAACCAAAACTGGTGATAACACATTTTGACCTATGGAACCAAACACCCAATCAGGATATGGAGTGGACCCCTCAATCCCCTTTCAATGTGAAGTAAGACATCTTTTCCTGAGTTGACTGAGCACTGACATACCTAAGGTAGAGCCTATGAATTTATCTATGTTTTTCCATGAATACTTATCTGCCCTAGTGGTATGCACCATAGGGGGCTAGGCACCTCTTTTTGAGAGGTCCTGGGTTCAATTCCTGGTCAGCCTAGCTAAGTAGGAAGATCCCATGTGACATGGCAGTGACCTCATCGCCACATACCATGCCACCTCAGCACATATGGGACCCAAAACAAAGAGTGCACATCTCCTAAGATGGCACTATGGAGAGAGAGTGATCGTGAGGCAGTTTTCTAACTCTTTTCCTAAAACATTTCAGCTATCTTTGTGAATATGCATTCATTTGTGACCTGAGCTGTAGTTTCTGTGAATATCCAATCATCTTTCACTGTTTACACGGCAGCCCTTCATGCTTTGATCCTGAATTACCTTCTCCTTGCATACTATTGGCTTGGGCTATCCTGGATTGACTTGGCTTTACTGTATTTCAACAAACAAAAGCTTTTCACCATCCAAAACAAGCAGCAGGACACCCTACAGCAACAACAAGCAGCAGGAGAAGCAAAAACACAGTGCTGAAAACACCATAAACTTTTCTGGTAGCAGAGGCAGCCTGTCTCTGTGCACCGGCAGCGACCCCGCGCCGTACAACCAGTGCTCCGAGCAGGCAAATATAAGCAGAAGGGCGGATTAAGATGGATCCAGGAAGAGTGGACGCCGACGTGAAGACAGCGCCAGCGCCTGAGGCACCGGCAAGGCCGGCGCCTGGCGCTGTACCTTCGGTGGAGCCCTTACATGGGCCAGTGGATACGGCGGAGGACTCCCTGGATGGCCTCCAGACGGCCTTTGGGGCCCTGACGGTCGAGGAAGTGGTCTCTCAGCCTCAGCCTGTGAAGAGGAAGAGAGGGAACGAGAGCGAGAAGGATGCTGGAGAAGGAGCAGACGAAGGAGAGGAGCAAGGGCAAGACCCGACGGATGTCCCTACCTTCGAAGGCGCACCAAGCGCTTCTGGCCTCCATGCATCACCCTCTCCCATAACCACCACACTCCCAGCCGCCGCAACATCCACTTCCACAACCAACCCGCCTATGGCAGAGGGCACAGGCTTTACTGGCATGCCTCACTACCCCGCCTATGGCATGGGCCCACCTACCACTGCGCTCCTTGAGGCAACTACTGCCAGTGAGCCGGTGGATTCCAGCTCTGCGCCGCGATGGTATGCGGCTGACCATCCCCATCCACTCCACGCCACTGGAACCTACATGGAAGTTCCTGGGTATGCTCCTGGGTGTGCACCTGGGTATGCACCCTTGAGTGGGTTGAGGAGAGGACCAGAGTCTCTTGGAGGCAGGAGTAGAGGATCGGGAAGATCCTCCAACAGGTCCCTGACGCGGTCGGAGATCAACGAGGTGCTCCGAGGAGCCACTTCGCAAATTGTGAGCGACCTCACGCAAGAGATCAGGCAGAAACTCCCGTCCCATGCATCACCTACGACGGTGGGAATGTCACCCCACCGAGTACAGGCTAACCACCTGGCGGCAGGGTTGACAAATACCCTGGGGAGCCTGAGGAGCCGACCGATGCCGACTCCTGCAGCAGTACCGACAAGTCCATTCGTCCCGAGAACGGCCCAGCCGCCCTACAGCCACGTGACGAACTCGACGAGGGCCGAGCTGGAACAGCTGGGGCTGACAGCCCTAAGGGCTATGGTGGACGTGGAGCCTTATGGCTCCAGTGATCTAGGCGGAGACCCCTCCGACAACGAGCCGCCGTCGATGGATTCTTCTTCGCCATCGGATGACGAAGACCCTGAGGACCCCGAGGACCCCAAGGGTAAGAAGAAGAAGAAGAAGAAGAAGAAGACCCGACGCCCTGAAGGACGCCGAGCTCAGGAGGCGAAGGCTATTGCCACCTCCAAGATAGTGGTGAACCTGCCTGAGTTCACAGGCAAGGACCTCAGCGAGTTCGCTGAGAACTTTGGCCGGTTCCTACGACTGACCGGCCGAACCCACGCGAGTGGGCGAGTGAAGTGCGACCTGCTCCTGCAGTGCTGCAAGACCAAATACCTGGAGAAGCAGGTCAGGCAGATCGTCACTAACTCCGCCACCTTTGCCGACGTGTTGGTTGCCCTGGAGAGGCAGTACCCAACCTATGAGACCGACCTCTCCATCAGGGCCGAGATCCAGAACCTGCCCGTGCTGCCCAACAACCCCAAACCTGGCAGGGTCTCCGAGCTGTTGGCGGACTTGGATCACTGGGCTGGACGACTAACGCCCGGTTCCTACAGCAGCGACGACCTGCTGTTCTGGTTGTGCGCCAAGCTCCCCCGAGAGCTATGGGACGAGTGCCGTCTGACGGCTGAGCGCAAGGCTAGATCCCTCCGCTACGAGGATCTATGCGTGCTGCTCCTGGAGATGGCGCTGGAGAAGGAGAGCGACCAGCACCTGAACAACTACCGTCCTGGTGGAGGTTCTGGAGGCAAAGGGTACCAAGGGTCCCGACCTGGGCAGGGGACTACCCCCAAACACGCCCACGCCCGCCTAATGGAGAACGTGAAGGAGCTATTGTGGTGTGATGCCAGAGATGAGCAGGGCCACCTGCAGCACGCCTCTGACTGCGAGCAGCGAGACTGCTTCGTCGTCCAGGGGAAGCAGCAGGAGAAGATCACCGGCGCCAAGGTGAAGCTGCCGGATCATTACCGCTGCACCATCACGTGTGCATTCTGCGGTAAGCGGAAGCACTACGAGGACGAGTGCTACCATAAGCAACGCCTATCGGCGAAGCTTAAGGGGGAAGATCCTGGCAAAAGCTCAGGCAAAGGTGGAGGCAAGGCCAAAGGCAACGACTCCGGCAAGGGCAAGTCGAAAGGACGTGGTCAAGGTGGTCAAGACAAGGGTCAAGGTGGACGAGGAGGAGGTGCTAACCGCCAGCACGACAACAAGAACAAGGACAAGAACGGAGGCAACCCCAACCCTAATCCAGGGGGGAACTCCGAGCCCTCTGGAGGGCAGACTGGTCCGACCACACGCTCACAGACGCAGGCCCAGCAAGAACAAGGAGCCAAGCGTGAGCATGAAGGTGGTGATGACGGCAACGCCAAGAAGAGAAGCCGTTTCATGAGGATGGCCCGCAAATTGCGGAACAAGGGGTTCGAGGTGACCTGTCCCGCGGAATTCTGACGGGGACGCTCTGGTGGCACCCAAGACCTGGTGTTTTGGGTACGTATCCGACTAGGGGGACGTGAATACCTGGGGGTACTGGATACTGGCGCCACAATATCTATAGTGGCCAAGAAAATTTTACCTTGTGGGAGCCTGAAGAACACCATGACCACCGCCGCTATACGCATGGGGGATGGACATGTGGTGCACAGCTGCGGGGACTGTGAAGTGGAGGTACCTATGGGCTCTCGAACTATCGCCCATCGGTTCTATGTGATGGACACTGAGGCCTTCGACTTTGTACTGGGTACTGACTTTTTCGTGCAGCACTCCCAGATACAATCCCTGACGCTGCAAGCGCCCTACCTCCTGTACGCGGACCACGGCAGTGGCAGAGAGTCTGTGCCACTGGAGCAGTCGGAACATACCTCGAGTTACCTGAGACTATCGAAGGAGGAGCCCTCGAACATGATGGCGGCCTCCAAAACTGAGGACTATCAACTATTGGGGGAAGTCCTAGACCAAGGTCTGAAGGAGTTGGGTTACTCTCGAGAAGACCTAAGTGTGGAGCTGTTCGCCAGCGACAAGCAGCATGTACTGGACCTATACTGCAGCAAGGGGAAGAACTGCAGCTACAAATTTTACTGGCCCTCTTTCGGGATGGCCTACGGGAACCCCAGATTCAGTGAACTGGGGAAGGTGCTGACCAAGGTGGCCTTGGAACGTTCCCGTATGGTCCTGTGTTCCCCCGATTGGGGAGCCCATGGGGGCAACGAGTACTGGCGAACCCTCCTTGACAAGCTGACTATCAGCTCGGTGCGATTACCTGATGAGGCCATCTACGTGCCTCTGGGACGCAAGACGCCCATTGGGAAGCCCGGATGGGGGAGTATGCTCAGCGTGGTGGACGTAAGTCTTACCACCATCCCCTGGGAAGACCTGGACCCTACTCTGGTCCAGGCTATACAACGAGAAAGCGATGGACTCGCCTTGGGTGACTTGAAGGATCGCCTACGACCTCAAGATGCTGTTGAAACTACACCCGGAGGGGATGAGTACGTCGTGACTGACACCAACGCCCCCAACTCTCCCTGTCATGTACCTGTTCCTGATGGAGTCTCTGAGTGTGGACTATCTGAGCTACTACCTAGCTCTATCCACTCAGACGACGAAACTGAGCACGACGCCTTCTTCGTGCAGACCGCGGTGGAGGAAGTGGAGAACGCCGAGTACGTTGCCCCACTAAAACCCCTACTCTCCATGAGGGTGGAAGACCCCGTGGATGAGGAGCTGGACACTCGATCCAGGCTCAGGGAGTATGTGGATTCCAAGAGGAAGTTGGTGGCGAAAAAGCTATGCTACGCGAAGCCTACCCGCAGCTCATGGCCACTGAAGCAAGGACGTATGGGAGACCTATCCCAACTGAAGGAGGACCTCGAACAGAAGATCACCACCTGGCAAAGGGAGGTAGATCTCAAGCTCATGAAGAGCGTATGGGGTGCCCATGTGAGGACCCCAGAGGAGGACGACCTCTCGGAGGAATGTGTATGTGAACCCCCTCGAGCGTGCCTATGTTGCCATCGTCCACCGGAGATGGTTGAGCAAGACCTTCTGTATGCCTACCAAGGGCTGAAGGATGCTACCGCGGGCGAAGAGTCGGTGGAGGACCACCTCCCGACGTCTATTCAAGGGGCAAGCAACTTACACTCCGACGAGGACATGGAGGACAAGATCAAGGTACTGGACCCGCGGGTACAAAAGCTGATAAGGACCTATCTGGAGGTGTTCGGAGAACTACCCCCTCCAGCCTCATGTGACAAGCTGGTACAGATGGACCTCAAGCTAAAACCCGAGTTCGTGGGTCACAAGATACGGAGGAGACCCTATCCAGCTCCTAAAGAGCAGGCCGACGAGATTGAGCGACAGATACAGGAGTGTATCGACGCTGGCCTAGTCCTGGAGTACAAGGACGGGGACTACCCCCTACACTGCAGCCCCTGTTTCCTGGTGGCTAAACCTGGGTCTACAGCCAAACGGCTGGTAGTGGACTATGGAGAGCTGAACAAGAAGACGCTGAATCACTCAGGGTCCATTCCCAATATGGAGTCTACCCTGGAGAAGATAGCCTCCTGTCGCTACAAGACCAAGATGGACAAGCGAAGTGGATTCTGGCAAGTGGACCTGACGCCCAACGCGCAGGAACTACTGGCCTTCATCACCCCTCAGGGGAGGGTATTCAAGTGGAAGGTCATGCCATTTGGCGTGGCTAACGCACCCGCTCTGTTCCAAGAGCTGATGAACAAGATCTTGTCCATCCTACGAAGGAGACCTAAGGTGCAGGAGCTCATATCCCGTGGTGCCCAGATGGAGGCTCACATCGACGATGTATGCCTTGGGACCAATACCCAGGAGGATGTAAGTGCGGCTAACCCCCATCTGCTCAGATTTTCACAGATCTGCCCCAGATTGGCCACATTTTGGTCATCTTCTCTGCTTCGGCGGAATCGCCGCCCCGCAGCTCAGTCTCAGGATCAGACCTATATATTTCTGATGTGCCGGATCTGATTCCGCGGTCCATTCATCGTAAATCCGTCGCGTTCCGATCATTTACCTGGAATCGCCAATTGCCGCTGATGCGCGCCCGAAGCCAAATCAGCCAAATATTTTTTCACAATCGGATTTATATAAATCTTTTCAGACAGATATGGACACTCAGATGTACTTAGGATTATCCGCATCAATTTTCTTCATAGACTGGGATTTTTTGCCGGATAACAATCAGCATGGATCTTGCCTCCGTTGTCGCCGCTCTTGCCTCCGTTGGTGTCCGTGTATCCGGTTCTGCCCCCAACAGCAGCGTTCAGGTCGACTCCTCGCGTGCCTGCCCCCCCGGTCTTGCCGGCCCTGAGCCCTCCGGCACCATCAACGACCTAGGGCAGCACTTTCATGGTAGCAGAGGCTACCTGAATGCTGTTCCTGTGGCACCCTATCCACAGCCCGCTCCCCAGTACGGCCCCGTAGACCCCGCCGCTTCTGGAGAAGTAACGATCACGCTGCCATGGTGCTGCGCGAACGAGGCCTTGAAAGGAATGCCTTGCGCAAGCCCAAGCTGCCCAAGAAGGGCGCACATCAGCAGCTGTGGGGACCCAGATTACCATAATCCCAGTCGAAACTGGCCATCGAGCAGCTGGAATTCGCCGGCCTACGACGATGGCAATGCTCCGGTGGACCTTACGGAGCTGGCAGGTACCAACCTTCCTTACGGAGGTCCAACATTTGAGACCACGGACGCCGATCTGGACGACATTGAGATGGGCGGTCCAGGTGAGGTACCTAGCTATAATCGACCAGCCTCTTGGGCACAATGGGGCGACCATTTGTCCCCAGAAGTGACCCGTAGCCTTGAGAGCCTTGAGGCCCTTTGTTGGTTAGCGTGGTCTAAGCTGATCGAATAAGAAAGAATCGCCTCTGATTTTCTAGCGGAATATTTTTTCCTCCTTCAGGACGAAATTAATACCAGGATGTGGTGGCGTTCTCAAGAAGATGACTCTTTTGCCATTTTTTTGCAGATCTGGGAGGCAAGCCCCTTCCCGAAGGAGAAGGCCAAGGCACCTGTTCCTGGGCCCTCCGCCCCTCATTGCCCTGTTTCCATCCGCGACGATCTAGCCGCCGCGGTTGAGGAGGGAATTTTAGAGGCGGCCAGGCAGGCAAGCCTGGAAATCAGGGCTGAAGGAGCTCCCCAAGTGGACTCCTGGCTGCGGACCACCGAGATCAGCGGTCCGACAGCCTGCTCAGGCCCTTCAGGACACGGCATGTACTGTCCTGCCGACTGCTCCTGCAGATTCCAGCGAGATGCTGAGCTCCAATTGCTCAAAGATCAAATGCACCTAATCATTGAAACGCTGGGAATAAAAAATCTTTTCAAGACGCACATGCGGTCTGAGGGCGCCTCATCGGTGGAACAAGCAACAGAGCCGTCGGAGGAGGCGACAGAAATTTTTTCAATTGCTCCTTCGGTGGACTCCAGGACCACCGATGCAAGGATCAGCAGGACCAAGCTAAAGGAAAGGGTTAAAATCTCTCGTTCTGAGAGTAGGACGGCGAAGGCTAGGACTGAGGCACAGAATGCCAAGCGAACTGCCTCCCGTACTGCCCCTCCTGCTGCTGATTCCAATACCTTAGCCCAGCTGTTGCTCGCCCAGACCCTCGCCGGAGCTGGTGTGGCGAATGATGCCGCCAAGGTGTCTGCCATTACGGCCGGTGTTGGGCTGGATTCGCTTCTTAATCCTACTTCATTGCGACTTCGTCAGGTTGCCAAGCAACTGAAGTATAATGGGAACCCCCGACGTTGGCCTCAGTTCCAACGGGAATTTAAATTGTGGGTTAAGACTCAAAAACTCCAAGATGATCAGTTCCTGATGGCCCTCTTGGACTGCCTTGAGGGAGCGCCGGCCAACACTTGGCTCAGGACTTGGAGTGATCGCGAGGATACAAGTTCCCCCCTTACCTTTGATGAGGTGTGGGAACAGTTGGAGGTACGTGGATCCCGGCTGCCAGAGGACCACTACCACCAAATGTTGAAGAATTTTCCTTCATTTTCGCGATTAATTTTGCACGAAGTGCAAGACAAAAAACAGCGCTTCTGGAATTTAGTGGAAGAAGCTGAACATTCAGGCGAAAAATTTTCTAGTGCCGAGCTGAAAAGTCTGATTTTTGACAAGATCCCCTCAGAAACTGCCGCCACCCTTCGGAACAAACAGTCCGAAGAAAAGGTCAAGACCTGGTGGGCGGAGGTGGAAGGCTTCGATGCCTCTGCCAATAAGTTTTCCGTCAGGGAGGCACTTCAAAAGTGCTCCCCCACGTCCTTCTCCAAGGTGAAATTCACTGAGGAGACGTGGAAAATCAAGTTTCATGAGCACGAGGATCGGGACTTGTTTGTCCAAGTCCTCAATAGGGGAGTAAGCTTCCATGGCCATCGCCTGAAGGCCAAGAACTGGGTGTTTTCGTTCACCCCGAAGGAACTCTGGGAGGAGGTTGAGCGGCTCGCCGACGCCGCCAACCAGAATTTCCATGAGGGTCTTGGGGGAAACAAGAATACCCAGCAAAATACCCAAAATGGTGCCCAAAAGGGCAACAAAAAGGTGAATGACACCCGGAATGTTCAGCAGCACTGTAGCATCTGCCTTCTTTTAGGTTCTACGAACCGAGCTAAGACGCATTCTACTCATAATCACCGATGGTCTCCTTACGATCACAAGGTGATTGGTGAAAATATCAGTAATTCGCAGAATTCAGACAGGAATGACAGACAGGTGCACGGTGGGAAGGCTGGAAAAGGGAATCCAACCCCCTCCGGTGGAAACAAAAATCCTGGAGGCCCTGGCGGGTCCCAAGGCACAGGAAATCGGACTCCATCCGGCTTTGGTGGGCAGCCGAACGGCCAGAAAAATCCCAATAGCAACGCCGGAGGCGGAAATCGAAATCCAGGCCAAACCCCTCAATCCGGTGCAAACAAGGGAAATGCTCCAGGATTCCAGGGTAAAGGTAAGGGAAATCCTTCGGGAACTCCTTTCTCTGGTAAGGGCAGAGGGCGTGGCGACGGTGGAGGTCCATCATCCGGCGGCCGAGGCCGTGGACGTGGAAAGGGCAACCATCGTGTGGATGAGGTCTCAGGTGCAGATCAGGTGTCCGATGCGGATCGAGATTACGTTGAAAATGCCTTGAATCCAGCAGATGATCCGCTCCAAGATGAGTGAATCGACGAATCAGGGTGTGTCCACAATATTAACGCAGCAACTGGAGGTCAGAACGCCTAGGGGAGCCACGAAAATCGCCCCTCCCCAGGCGATTTCAGGCATGATCCCCAGATTCCTTCTCGACCACTACTTGATGTAGGGTCGCTTGTCTCCTCTCCCCTGGATCCGGCAGCGGATCCTTCTGTTGTAGTGGACGAGGTTGGTGTACAGTCCAAGCACAGGGCCCGACAGTTTGTCACAAAGCTGTGGGTCTCTGATTGCAAGGGCAATTTCCACCTCGCCACTTGTTTGTGTGACAATGGATCAGAGGTAAATCTCCAATCCAATTCTTTTTTGCCTGACGACTGCGTGTTTGATTCGCCTCATCCTGTTACCCTCGAGGGAGTTTCTGGACATTCTCTCGCAGGTGGGCAACGCGGTTGTTATATATCAACTCATTTGGTCGCTCAAGACCTTTGGGAAGATAGCAATGTGGAGGAAGTTATCCTTAAAGATGACTACTTCTATCGTGCCGACATGAAGTATGACCTTTACTTGGGCCATCCTTGGCTTCGCAAGAACAGGGTGGCGCCCGTAGGTCATCGGCGTTGTTTTTTGCTGGAGTCAGGTCCCTTGGAGCGTCCTGAATTTCGTTTTTTGCACGCAGGGTTTAAAAGTGCAGAAGAATTTTTGAAGCAAAAGGTTACACCAAAGTTTGGCGAAGATGTCACCATTGCAGAGGTGAATGGGAGTGCCGATTACTCCCGAGAGTTAGAATGTCTTCGTAGGGACTCCCATCCACGACGCCCTTCGCGCTGGCACTCTTCATCCTACAGAGTTGTCGACAAATGGCGCGATACAATTTGTGAATATTTTTATGAACACCATTCCTTTTGGCCACAGTATGATGCCTTTGCTAACCGCGAGAACAAGCGCTTTGACCAGCACTTTCGCGACGCTTGGACCCATAAATGGGACAAGAAGTTATGGATTAATCCTCCGTTTCACTTAATCCAGCAAGTCATCCACAAAATCAAGCAAGATAAAACCCAGGCGATTTTAGTTGTGCCCTTGTGGGACGACGAGCCTTGGTTTCAGGAATTGCAAGACATTTGTGTAGATTACATCGAACTTCCCAGGAAGATTAAGCTGTATGCCAGGGACGACACAGGTCCCCTGCCACAGCGGCCCTGGAGTTCGCTTGCATTCCTGGTGGATGGAAAGCTTTCTGACTCTGATTCTGCTGATTCTGGTACTGATTCCTGTGTTGGGTCTGAATCTGAGGTTGAGCGTGGTACTGATGATGAATCTATTTTTTCTGATTTTTGTCCGTCAGATGCCCAAGGTGATCCAACGTCAAATGGATCCGCCTCGTCTCCCTCTTCCCCAATACGATCTACATCCAAAAGAATCTACGGCGCACGGACGACAAAAAAATTTTCTTCGCGCCGCAAATTCAGAGTTTTTTATGAAAAACCCCGTGTGGAAGCTTTCATAGATCCTTTCGAGGAGCTGGATCACGAAGAGAATCTCTGGAATGTCGACACCCGACCCACCTATCTTCAAGAGGCAGTTGATACGGACCTTTTTAGGGACATCCGTAAGAAGATTCTTCCTGCCAAGGCCGAAGAAATCGCCAAAGTTTTTTCGACAGTAATTCCTGGCGATCAGGTGGACACTGAGTTGTGTTCCAAGAAAAGAGACAAGATTTTTGAGGAACGGAAGGACACAACCCTTTCGGGGAAGTTGACCAAAGACCCCCCTGTCCGTGGGCAGTTCGGTGAAGCCTTCATCGAGCTTCGTGAAGGGTACAAGGCGAAGAAACAGCGTCCTTATGAGAACCATGGACAGAAACATGAGATACTCAGAAAAATAATCGAGAGAAATCTCACGGAATTTGGTTGGCTTGAGGGTTGTATGACCAGCGAGTGGTGCTGTGCACCCTTCACAGTCCCGAAGCCGCCGCCTGCAGACCAGAACACTATTGATGGTTGGCGAATGGTTGTTGATTTTCGCAACCTCAACGCCGAAACCAAGGCGGATTCACACCCCCTGCCCCTCATTGAGGAGGAAATCGCCAAGAGGGCAAGAGGTCGTTTGTTTTCTGTGCTGGATCTCCGTCACGGCTTTCACCAAATGCCGTTGAGGAAGGACAGTCGACCTCTCACCTGTATGTGCACGCCATGTGGCCCAGTCCAGTGGACGGTCATGCCCACGGGCCTGAAGAACGCCCCTTCGTTTTTTCAAAGAATGATGGAGGATGTGCTTTTTACAGCTCATCCTGAGCTTCGTGCCTTCGTGAGTGTGTACATAGATGACATAATCATCGCGACAGAGGGGGAGGGACTGACCGAAGCCGAGCTGGTGGCCCTACATGAAAAGCAGCTGAACCAGGTTTTGGACATTCTTGATGCCAATCAGCTGATTTGTGGGCCAAAGAAGGGAAAACTTTTTTTAAAATCAGTCGAATTTTGTGGTTCTCTCCTTGAGAATGGCACCCGACGACCCAGTCCAGGGAAGCTCGTCGCTATTCAGAAGTGGAAGCGCCCTGAGACGATCACGGAATTGAGAGGATTCCTGGGTTGTTGCAATTTTTACCACACTTTTGTGCCGAATTATGCCAAATTTGCTGCCCCCCTCAGTGAACCATTGAAGGTAGGGAGAGATGCGGGCAAGGCAGGTTCAAAGGTTCGTGTCAAGTGGACTGACGAGTGCGAGGAGGCCTTCCATCACTTGAAGGCGGCCCTCTGCGAAGTCGCCACGTTGCATGTGCCGAAATTCGACCGACCCTTCTACATAAGAACCGACGCTTCTAGGTACGCGATCGGAGCTGTCCTTGAACAGGTTGATGAAGCCACAGGTGATCATTACCCTCTTGCATTTTGGTCTCGGAAGCTAGCCCCACGCCAAATGCAATGGTCGCCGCGTGAGCAAGAAACCTACGCCATAATCTGCGCTTTGAAAAAGTACCAATTGTGGGTTGGCACCAATCGAGTCGAGGTCCTGACAGATCATCGATCTCTGGAGTATTGGGCCACCGAACACATTGATACTGTCGCGAGCCCAGCTGGTCGACGGGCCAGATGGCACGAATTTCTCAGTCTGTTTGACCTCCATGTGTCGTATTTGCCTGGAAAACACAACACGGTAGCGGATGCTCTGAGCCGATGGGCCTACCCCGCGTCAGAGGGGCTGCAAAGTACCAACATCCATGGTACGGAGCAGGACCGCCACGTCGTAATCGAGTGGGATCAGGAAGAAAAAAAGCTCATTCGACGTGAATGCATGCAATGCACTGTTAAACAGCACGCATGCCCGTGTCATGACATCACGGCCTTCTCAGATCCGGCGCATGCTCATGAAATCATCACCAAATCACTGAAAGTCGTGGAGAAAGTCACCGATCCCTCCTCAGGGAGTGTGAAACGGTTCGAGTATACCAGACCAGTAAGTGGATTTCGGTTGATTCAGGGCATTAAGCGTCGAGATCCGGCCAAAACTCCACCCCTGCCGAAAGATTCCCTGATCATCCGTGACTGGACGAACGATTATGCGCATGATTCCATGTTTAAAGAGGTCTTTGAGAATCTCAAATCCAAAGATGCTCACAAGGATGGAATTTTTTCTGAATATTCGTTGGATGGGGGGAAGCTGTGGATGGAGGGTAAATTGTGCGTACCAGACGCCCTGGCCCCCCGAGTGTTAAACTGGTGGCACAAATGGGAGTCCCCCCACGCACATGGCCGTAGATTATGGTCGATGATTAAACATAGGTTGTTCGGCTCAAGGCTATATACTCATTGTATGAAAGTAGCCGCCGGATGTGCCCAATGTGCTGTCGCGACGCCACCCAGCGCGAAGAAGCACGGCCATCTGAGGCCACATCCTATTCCGGAGCGCCTCTTTAACAGAGTCACCAGTGATTTTTTCTATCTTGGTGAACTCGACGACGAAGAGTGCCATTGGACCAACAAAAAGGTCAATGGAGTGCTCCTTATTCAGTGCCGTCATTCCGGCTACATTCAGGTGTTGCCTTGTAACATCGAGTCGATGACTGGCAAGGCTGCCGCCAAATGGTGCGCGCAGACCTGGATGGGAGGTTGGGACGTCCCATCCGAGGTGATTACGGACTCAGGTAAGGAGTACACCTCCGAATGGTGGAGAGAATTATGTACCCGCCTTGGAATCCATCACCTCAGATGTGAAATCCACTCACATCGAGCGCTGCCAGGCGAAAGAGCCGGCCGCTCACTTATAAATATGCTCCGTAAGGAACTCGCCAGTGAGAAGGACTTCCATTGGGTTGAGATTCTTTTTGCCATGCTTCGCCGTTACCACAACACGCCTTTGTATCATGGCCTTT
The DNA here is from genome assembly GCA_964036045.1 of Eutreptiella sp. 'Long Island Sound 2002'. Taxonomy (NCBI): domain Eukaryota; phylum Euglenozoa; class Euglenophyceae; order Eutreptiales; family Eutreptiaceae; genus Eutreptiella; species Eutreptiella sp. 'Long Island Sound 2002'. Next base: position 29,475,871 of record OZ038379.1, on the reverse strand, counting down.
CTCCAAATGAAATTGTCTTTGGACGAAAGAAGTGTTGGTGGAACATGCCGTTGAATAATCCTCGCCCTTGTAAAGATGCTTCGTTGTTTTTGGACGAAATCCAACGAGCAGAAAAAACTGTCTCGAAATTAATCGATAAGCATCAAGCTGACTGGCTTTGGGTCCAGAATCAAGGCCGAAAAAACCCCCACAATTTTGAAGTCGATGATCGAGTTTGGCTTCGAAAATCCGAAACCACCCTGGACGGAGATGATAAGCTTCTTCCCTTGTGGGAGGGGCCATTTGCTGTTACAGCGCGTCTAGGTGAGAACAGGTGGAGGATTCGTGTGGATGTCAGCAGGGAAATTGAAGTTTCGGGCGATCGCCTCAAGAGAGAGATCCCCTCCCCCAAGGATCGGATTAAACCCCTTTTTTGGACTTCGAAATTTTTGTCCGATCGGGTCATCGAAGGGGGGAAGTACGAACTCAAGAGGATTTTAGAAGCAAGACGTGACGAAAAGGGCGAATGGGAATTTCTATGTGAGTGGAGGGGCTTTGATTCCAGTCACAACAACTGGGAACCAGCCCATTCTTTTGTCCATGGGTACACCAAGGGGTTCATCGACTTCCTCAAGAAGCACCCCGAAATTGGCGTACTCCTGACAGACTGTTTGTCGAAACCCGACAGACAGGTGGAGAGCGACGGAAAAAGACCTGTGGTGAATCGAGATCCAGCCTTTTACGGCCCTCAGCAGCCACATTCCAGGGCTGATCCGTCGATCCCCCCTCCTGCGGTCAGGCCAGCCCAGGAGCCAAATGAGGACCAAGCTTCGAGTTCGGCCGCTGATTTGCAGCGCCCAAGCCGTACGAGGGCCCCACCAGACAGGTTGGTGGTCACATGTATTCGTGCATGGCCGAATTGAGGGAGATCCGTCGTGACTTGAGTCGCCGACGCCATAATCTGGGTAACAGTCGTCTAGTCCAGGGCGTCATGGCACTCGTCGCTAGGGCTCAAGGGTGTAGGTTCGAAACCCTTGCATGTCCAACTCCTACAAAAGCTCCAGCCTCGCCCCGTCGACCACTTATTCCAATGTGAGTGTTCTGACGACTTGAAAAAACCACATTCTGCTCAATCCACTGTTCATTCTTCCTGATTACGACATGATGTGGAGAACTGCGAATGTTTGATAATTTGACGTCAATCAACTTTTCTTTGGTCTCAGTTCGGCAGACAAGGCGTAGATACGCTGCCGAAAGCCACGGAGTGTGCTGCGGTGTCCAGAAAAAACCAAACTCAGGCTTAATTCAGGCAGATCCGGGGTAATCTTATCTCTGTTGGTCTGTGCATCTTTGGAAATTGGCTACTCGTGCAGATGGAAGCAAATGTACATAGTAAAAACGCTGCGCAGCGACATTCACCCCTACAGGCACCCCTTGTAGTACTGGCTGCACTAGATGCGACGCCAGGAACACAGATCTTACCTTCATTTGCCGTGATGCTGAAGCCAAAGTCCAGATTCAGATCCAGATTCCTTGAATTTACCTTGAATTCCTCAGGTTTGTCCATCATTCTGCCACTGTTGCACAAAACCCCGACGTCAATTGTTCAGACAACCTTCATACAGGAGCTCTAGGGACTTCTAACAGCAACCTCTCGGACCTCAGAGCTTCCGTAAGCTTCCTCGTATTTTTGGCACACGCCAATGTGAGCTCAATCCGACCTGAAACTGTCGAAAATGGTGAGTCCAAGTGTCTTGTGGGACTCAATCCAAAGATGGGCCTTGTCCAAGTCCATTGACACCACCGCCACTGTAAATAAAGGACTATTCGGTGTCTCTCAGTTATATACTGTCAGTAAAGCGCCTTCAGCGAACCTTCGGCGCGGTACATGCCAAGGATCCAGGGCTATCATGTCCCATCATGATGCATCATCACATGATCCACATTTTCATGGAATCTGTTGGATGCTCGCGAACCAACGTGCCGGAAAGCACAATTGAGCTGAATAAACGACAATATATATTAACTCTAGTCTAAACACCTTCGTTACACCTTTGTTAGTAGTTTCAGTTCTAGACATTCCGCTTCATTTCACCTTCATCTTAGGGAAATTCCTCATTTTAGGACAATTTAGGTTGATTTCCTTGTCATCTCCTCTCATTCCTCGAAGATCTGTTTACGGCTTTGCCTAACTAAGTGAACAGAAAAACATCCCTACCTTCTGTGGTTCACTTAGGGCCTGCAGACTACATTTGTATTTGTTTTCCCTCTCTGTGATTGTTTCATCTCCTTCATCTCTGCTCAAATTGATTCTCAATCTTGCTGAATCTTGTGATCATCCACCAGAAGCGCCAAATCTGAAGCACATGCTGCACTTTTCAGAACGAGAAAAGCGGGAGTAACACGATGTAGAGTACGTGGAGGACACCGTAGCGTGCCCGCGACAGCTAAACTGTGCCAGAGCGCCGAGATGTCACTCCATTTCTTGATTTTCCCACTCAATCCACCAATAATCTACCTCATTCTCAACCAGGGCATGGTTTGGTATCGATTCTCGGTACGTTTGCATGCTTTTTAGCCCTTAACCTAATGTTTTACTGCCCGGAGGACTGTTCGGGACTCCTCATTCTGTCTCATTTCAGGTTCATCCATCCTGATTCAGTGCCAATTCAGCCCAAATCAGGTCAGATCAAGCAGATTTCGCCCCATCGAGGCTACATTTCTATTTTTTTTTCTGGGACTTGGCCGCACTACGTTCTTCGTTGACGTAGCGACACACCCCAGTGTGTTTTTGGAGGGGGAGTGTAAGTGCGGCTAACCCCCATCTGCTCAGATTTTCACAGATCTGCCCCAGATTGGCCACATTTTGGTCATTTTCTCTGCTTCGGCGGAATCGCCGCCCCGCAGCTCAGTCTCAGGATCAGACCTATATATTTCTGATGTGCCGGATCTGATTCCGCGGTCCATTCATCGTAAATCCGTCGCGTTCCGATCATTTACCTGGAATCGCCAATTGCCGCTGATGCGCGCCCGAAGCCAAATCAGCCAAATATTTTTTCACAATCGGATTTATATAAATCTTTTCAGACAGATATGGACACTCAGATGTACTTAGGATTATCCGCATCAATTTTCTTCATAGACTGGGATTTTTTGCCGGATAACAATCAGCATGGATCTTGCCTCCGTTGTCGCCGCTCTTGCCTCCGTTGGTGTCCGTGTATCCGGTTCTGCCCCCAACAGCAGCGTTCAGGTCGACTCCTCGCGTGCCTGCCCCCCCGGTCTTGCCGGCCCTGAGCCCTCCGGCACCATCAACGACCTAGGGCAGCACTTTCAGAGGATCACCTAATCCTCTTGGGTGAGTTCTTTGCGGTCTGCCAGGAGAACCACACACGACTCAAGCTGGAGAAGTGTGAGTTCATGCAGGAGACCATGCAGTACTTGGGGTTTGACGTTGGCTATGGGTGGTGGACCCCAGCGGCCTCTAAGGCCAAACCCCTGATGGATGCCAAGGTACGACACGAAGACCCCAAGAAAGGACTTCATGATGTACGCAGTTTCATTGGGGCGTGCAACTTCTATCGCCGCCACATCAAAAACTCCACCTACACCAGCGCTGTACTGACTGACTTGATCAAGAAGAGTACTACTTGGCGCTGGGGCCCACAAGAGCAACAAGCGTTTGACGAGCTCAAAGACAAGGTAGCCAACGCTAAGTGCTTGGGCGTGCCTAGGGCACAAGGGGAGATTATCCTGGTGACCGACGCCAGCAATGTGGGCGGTGGTGGAACGTTGTTCCAATGGCAAGCACTAGAGAAGGAGGAGTTCGACTCGGCCATTTCCCAATGGGGGACGGAAGGTCTCAACCGAGATGGAACCCTCAAGCACAGCTACCCTGACGACAAGTGGGTCCTAGTACCTCTGGGCCACTGGAACTGGAAGTGGAACCAGGCCAGGGGGAACTACTCCACCTATGAGCAGGAACTGCTCGCGGGTATGCTGATGCTATCCTCACAAGCACGACTGTTGGGGAGTAACCCTGTGGTCTGGCTATGCGACCAAGAACCGGTCCGCAGTTTCCAGAAGGGTCCCCCAACTGAGAAGGCCAAGCTACGTCGCTGGTGGACCTACCTCAGTCAACTACGGCTGACGGTACACCATATCCAGGGAGTGAAGAACGAGTGCGCCGACTACATCAGCCGCAACAACTTCGACGCCCTGATTGGTGCCCGGTCTGAAGCGCTGGCTAAGGAGGCGTTCAGCCGTATGGACGTACACCTGGACCTGAACATGACCATGATACGCCCCCTGGATGGACTCCAACGATCGGAGTACCTACAGGAGTTTGGGGATATCTACCGGCGCCTGGAGAAACGCCTTGAACCCCTCCTGGTCAACCAAGACCAGTGGAAGCGGGACAAGAGCTACCTTTGGCACGAGGACCGCATCGTGGTGCCTAGTGACAGAGTCCCAGCGCTGCTGAAGTGGACCCATGAGTCCAGTGGTCATGTGGGTGCGGACCGTACCCTGAGGCTGTTCAAGCAGTGGTTCCACACTACGTGGACTGACGACCAACTGCGGAAAACCCTCCAGCCTATCGTGGACAAGTGCCCGTGCAGGTCCTGTAAACCAGGGGATATCAGGGACAGAGGTCTCTACTCGACCCTGCCCATCCCTCACTGTGCTAACAGTGTTCTATACGTGGACTACACGGAGATGCCTAAGTTCGGGGGCTATGACTTCGCCCTCGTGGTAACCTGTGGGTTGACCAGGTTTACCAGGGTGTTCCCATGTACCAAGCACATTACCGGAGAGGAGACTATCAAGATACTCCTGGAGGAGTGGTTTTGTGTCTATGGGGCGCCCAAGGAGATCAACTCCGATGAGGACGTACGAGTACGCTCAGATACTGGCTGGTACAAGAGGGTCCTGAGATCCCTCAATGTCCAGGTGTCTACGGGGATTCCCTACTCTCACACGAGCAACCCCCTATGTGAGCGACAGATTCGTGTCCTGAAGGAGAACGTCAGGATATGGTGCAAAACTGAACGCACCAGAGACTGGGTGAGACTACTCCCCGTCATATCCTTGATGATGAACTCCCAAGAGAGTTCAGCTACAGGCTACTCGCCACATGAGCTATTCATGGGGCGCCCGGCGTGGTTCCTACATGCCCCCTATCCAGAGGACACCCATTCTTCTGTGGGTGAATGGGTCCAAGAGCAACAAGCGAAGGTGGACAAGGCCAAGGCTATGCTCCAGAGAGTGAGGGAGCGTCAGTGGAACAAGAAGAACAAGCACCGAGTACCGGCCACCTACCAAGAGGGGGACTGGGTGCTGGTGCACCACAGTCGACTACCCGCCTGGCCACGCTCTACCAGCGATGACCCATACTTCGGGCCGTACAAAATTCTATCTGTGGACGGTCACCGTATCACTGTGCGGTGTTCTCCCCGACTAGGGGGAACCCTGGTGTGCGCTGCTCAACACCTGAAGCGCTACCATGACCCTGAAGACCTCTGTGGGGAGGAGTGGGAGCTGAACGACGAGGAAATCGCCGCTCTGGACCTACAAGGGGCAGCCAGCCCTATGGAAGTTGAAGATGAACTCCCCGACATGAACGCCGAGGAGATGGCTAAGGAGGGCTTCTACCTGGTGAAGTCTGTCCTACGCCACCGCTATCGCCAGGGTTGGCGCTTCCTCACCCTCTGGGAAGGGTTTGGAGTCGAAGAGGCCACCTGGGAGCCCTTCTCTGCATTTGTTCTACCTGAGGGACGCCTAAACTCAGTTCTGGTTGACTACTTGTCCCAGAACAACCTTGGTGAGTTGCTGAGGCTCGCTGAGACGCTTGCCTCCAAGACTAAAGCTAGGGATTGAACCTTACCCTTACCTGCCAAAGCGTATGTGTGAGTGTGCTAGTCCTAAGGTCCTGAGAGCAAGCCGCAGAAGTGGTGTCCGAATTATACCCAAGTCTGCGCCCTTGCTAAACCTGGAGGGTTGGCTTATTGATGCCACGGGGTACGCCCCGGGTCTCCCCTCCCCTATGCGCCCAATTTCTGTGCTGGCGCAAAACCTTGGGGGAATACCCAGCGTGCTAATCCAGGTATTGTTTTCCCTACCTATCTGTCTACTACAGGGAGGGGTGGCCAAAAGCTATGAAGGCATGCAAAACGCCTGTTTGCTATGTGGCCAAAACACTGACCTAACCACTGTCACAGCCCACCAACCCCGCTAAAATTGCAGGAAAAGGGTGGGACAGTGACACACCCCCTACAGGTCCTACACACCCTACAGTGGCACCATCCTGGTGGGCGAGCACTGGGCAACTGGCTCTAGCCCCCACTCAGGACTACCACTCCTACACGCACACTCTACTGGGCGTTGCGAAGATGAAGGTCTCTTGGGTCCTAGCGACCCTCCTGTGAAATTGCAAGAGAACACAGCGCTACTAAGCAACTGTGGCCTGACAGGGGACGCCACAACGCGTTTCCCCTGTTAGGGCTTGGAGGGAAGGAGTGCTCTCGCGTGCAAGGCGCAGATGCCGATGAAGTCGGACTCCCTGCTCTGCCACAGGCGGAGCGGAGTTACTTGTTTGTGTGATCTGCGCCCTTGTTTAGCAGGGCATAATCAAAAATGCTGCTGCACCAATCACCCTACCTGCCCACCTGTAAAACAAAGGCAAATGAAAGGGCGTTTGCGGCGGAGGAACCAAGGCACACTCCAGGTATTATACCCTTCTCAGTGTGCCCTCTAACACACTGTCCGCAAACACGCTGCAGGAGCAGCTACCCTTATCAAGCAAGCAAGCGTTAAGGGACTCCTCAGGTTCTCTTAAAGAACGTACCGAGGAGCCCCTGGGTAGCCTAAACAAGGTTTACCGTGCGCACTTCGCGTGGCCTACCCTTTAATGCGTGTGTGCATGCACGAGTATGCGACAAGGCCGTGGGCAAACCTGCCCATCTGCACGTCAATCTTGACTCCACCAGGGGGTGGCCCCGCCTGGGCGTACCTACCTTACCTACCGCTGGGAAGTGAAGCAAGGTGAGAGGACAAAAGGGGCGGACGCGAAGAACGTTGCTATGCACTTGTGTGTATGACTAATCACCCTGATCTGACCGCTAATCATCTGCAATCTTTCTAATCAATCCCTCTACCGCGTCCTATCGTGGTTATGATTTTTAGCGCTGCTACACGACTCGTTCACGGAGACACGAGACGAGCAATGTGTATGCGGCATGCAAAACAAGCATACCTGTAGTTTATACCTGATTCATTGAAGTCTTTTCGATTGATTCTCGAATTCTTCAATTTTTGAAGCTTCTATTAGTGTGGGTGGAATCTGTATGTTTATTTATTAATGTGTGTCTCGTCATTTTCAAGACTACGTGATACATACATTTATAATTCCATTATTTTTCCATTTTCCGGCGCTTCGCTAGGAGCCGCTCCTGCGCGCCGCCATTTTATGCGTATGAATTTCTGGATTTAAAAAATCCAGAGATGACTATAATTTCTATAAAAATGTGCATCTGATGCACAATTGGATTCTACTCAGGTGTGTCGTTTCAGAAAAATTCTACGCCGTCATTTGACGGATTTTGGTGTCGTCGCTTCGTTCTTGCGTGGATTCGTCCATAATTCTCCCATTCCTGCCTCTGCAGATACCCACGCGCAGCCTCGCTGAGTAGGCCGTGTTCGGGCCGGAACGCAGGTGCCTGGAGAGACTGAGCTGAACCAAGACCCCACCAAGGGGCAATTTTAATTTTCTTTCGACTCCCTTCGCCCTAAGACAGGTCACAGGTCGCCAGCAGGTTTACGAGAACCCATGCGAGTGTGTATAATGTGTCTTGCGTTTGGGTTGTGTCGACGCTGCGTCTTGGAGGGAGGGATGCATATGCACATGTTTGGCATGCTCCCAATCTAACCCAACCAAGCCACAGGAGCCCCGGCAGCGCCATGAGCGCTGAGTCTTCTGTAGGAAACTGTACAATCAGAGCAGCAAAAGGACGCCAGCCATGGTGAGCGCCCATTTTTCAGTGTGAGGGAGACTGTAGGTATTTTAAAGTAGGTGTGGAAACCAAGGAAAGGCCAAAAAAAATTCCCTTTTTCCTAAAATGCGACAGTGGTGGCCACCACAGCACAAGGGGGGAGTAAGAAAAAGTGCTTTTCCATTGCTTTGAGGCATACTCTAGTTGTATTAGAGATGCACTGAGCATCCATGCATTTTAATCTTAGTATTGGTCCAACCAAAACTGGTGATAACACATTTTGACCTATGGAACCAAACACCCAATCAGGATATGGAGTGGACCCCTCAATCCCCTTTTAATGTGAAGTAAAACATCTTTTCCTGAGTTGACTGAGCACTGACATACCTAAGGTAGAGCCTATGAATTTATCTATGTTTTTCCATGAATACTTATCTGCCCTAGTGGTATGCACCATAGGGGGCTAGGCACCTCTTTTTGAGAGGTCCTGGGTTCAATTCCTGGTCAGCCTAGCTAAGTAGGAAGATCCCATGTGACATGGCAGTGACCTCATCGCCACATACCATGCCACCTCAGCACATATGGGACCCAAAACAAAGAGTGCACATCTCCTAAGATGGCACTATGGAGAGAGAGTGATCCTGAGGCAGTTTTCTAACTCTTTTCCTAAAACATTTCAGCTATCTTTGTGAATATGCATTCATTTGTGACCTGAGCTGTAGTTTCTGTGAATATCCAATCATCTTTCACTGTTTACACGGCAGCCCTTCATGCTTTGATCCTGAATTACCTTTTCCTTGCATACTATTGGCTTGGGCTATCCTGGATTGACTTGGCTTTACTGTATTTCAACAAACAAAAGCTTTTCACCATCCAAAACAAGCAGCAGGACACCCTACAGCAACAACAAGCAGGAGGAGAAGCAAAAAGACAGTGCTGAAAACACTATAAACTTTTCTGTAGGCCGGGGGACTTCGCTATGCAGCTTGATGAACTCGGCCACCGGGAAGTCAATGTCCGTGTCCAAGCTTTGTTGCAACTCGTGCTCCCAGCGATTTGACAAGGTGCGAAATAAAAGGTAACTCCGTTAAGAGTACACCTATACTCCAAATCCAACGGCCGAGAGCAAGAAAAAACATTAGTTGGGAAAAAACAAAGTGACTACTTGGGGGGTAGAAGCATCATTGATAATGTTGGTGACGCCTATACTTGTACAACCTCATTCCCAACCGGATGGCAGTATCTTGTTTTGCGTTGGTGGGCCTTACTTATCCTCCCAAAGAATGAGCCCCATTCCTACCCACTAGTACCCCAGCCCAAGCGGAACCTAACATTTTGGTACCCGTGGAACAACAAAGCACACAAACGGCAAAACACAGCAGGGAACTACTCGTCCCTCTTGTACCAAACACTCCAGCCTATTGTTGCAACTCTTGCCTCTTGATTAGACATGGCGTGAATGTGAAGGTAACTCTGTTAAGAGTACACCTGTACTCCAAGTCCAAACACTAAGAGCAACGGGCAGAGAGGAACAAAGGACACAAACGGCCAAACACGGCAAAGAACTACTCGTCCCTCTTGTACCAACTCTTGCTCCCATGATTAGACATGGCGTGAATGTGAAGGTAACTCCGTTAAGAGTACACCTGTACTCCAAGTCCAATCACTAAGAGCAAAAGGCACGAAAGAACAAAGCACACAAACGGCAAAACACGACAAGGAACTACTCGTCCCTCTTATACATGGCGCGAAAGTGAAGGTAACTCCGTTAAGAGTACAGCTGTACTGCAAGTCCACTCACTAAGAGCAAAGGGCACGGAAGAATAACGCACACAAACGGCAAAAAAAGACAAGGAACTACTCGTCCCTCTTGTACCAAACACTCCACACTTTTTTTGCAAGTCGTGCTCCCATGATTAGACATGGCGTGAATGTGAAGGTAACTCCCTTAAGAGTACACCTGTACTCCAAGTCCACTCACTAAGAGCAAAGGGCACAATGAACGAAGCAGACAAACGGCAAAACACAGCAAGGATGACTCATCCCTCGGTACCAAAAGGGACACAAAATTTCACTTGTTTTTGTCCCATAGTGGCCCATTTTCAAGGCATTTCGGGATGCTCCATGGGCCACAACGCCCGATCTTGGGCTCAAAACAGGCTAAAAACACTTTTCTGAGCCTCCCAAATGGCCCATGATCACTTTCAAAAAATTGCGTTTTTCACCCAGTTTTGACCCATTTTTGGTGGTGAACAAGCCCCTTTTCAAGGCATTTTGGGATTTTCCGTTAGCCAAGACGGGGCACCACGGGCTCAAAATGGGTCCAAACCACTTGTTTGAGCATCCCGAATGGTCCAGGATCACTTTTGGAAAAACGCGGTTTTCACCCATTTTTGACCCATTTTTGGTCCCAAAACGGCCCATTTTCAAGGCATTTTGGGATTTTCCGTGGCCCATAACGCACCACCACGGGCTCAAAACGGCCTAAAAACACTTCTCTGAACATCCTAAGTGGTCTAGGAACAACTTTGGAAAAAATGATTTTTTTCGCCCATGGGACCTTGGTGGACCCACCGTTGGCCCCCACCGTGCGCGGGCTGGCCGGCCCTCCAGCTACACCAAGTGACCACTGGTACGGGGGTCTGAGTGGCTCGTTGGGCGATTCTGAGGCTTGGAAACCACAAAAAGTGGGGGCTTGCGGGTGGACTAGGCGACCTTGGAATTCGGATTTGAGCCACGTAACCCAAGATACGCCATGTGCTTGGTTTTGGGGTGTTGGTGCGCATTGCGCAGGTTTTTGGGGCGTTTTGGCGCCTTTTTGGGCCGTTTCTCGGACATATCGTGCAATTGAAGGGCACTAGAGAGCTCTTTGACACGTTGAAGTCAAGCCGCACGTGCGGTGTACTCACCGTATCCCTTCGTTTGGGCGTTTCGCCCGGGTTTTGGGGCTGTTTTGGGCGAAAAATGGCTGTTTTTGGCACAAAACTGCGCAGATTTGGGAGGGCACGCCCCGACTTGGTACCCCCGCCCCGGGCCGCCACCGCTGAATTTTTAGCTCAAAACTTGGATTTGGCAAGGCCACCACCTGGGCTCCAAGATGGCTAGGGTAGAGTAGAGCCCGAAGCGATGAGATGGAGCAATGGCCAAAACAGTGAGGAGAAGTGCTTGTTGCTTGTTGCTTGCTTGTTGTTGCTTGCTTGTTGCTTGTTAGCTAGATTTAAGGGGAGAGGGGTGTAGTAATATATATATATATATATATATATATATATATCCTCCAATCTACACCCCTCTCCCAACTCTAGGTGGCTCCACCACACGGCTCTAAGGTACGTGCGAAGGGCACAAAGTGGTGCATACACGTGGTGGAAGGGGCTAAACTCGGTCAAAACGGGCTCCAAACGGGCTAAAAACACTTGTTTGAGCATCCCAAATGGTCCGGGATCACTTTTGGAAAAACGCGTTTTTGACCCCTTCTTGACCCATTTTTGGTCAGGATGGCCCATTTTCAAGGCATTTGGGGTTTTTCCATGGCCCAAAACGCGCCACCACGGGCTCAAAACGGCCTAAAAATACTTGTTTGAGCATCCGAAGTGGTCTAGGAACAACTTTCGAAAAAATCATTTTTGACGCCCTGGGGACCCCGGTGGACCCACCGTTGGCCCCCATTGTGTGTGGGCTAGCCCGCCCTCTGGCTGCACCAACAGACCACTGGTACGGGGGTCTACGTGTCTCGTTGGGCGATTATGAGGCTTGGAAACCATAAAAAGTGGGGGGTTGCGGGTGGACTAGGTGCCCTCGGAATTCGTTTTTGAGCCACGTAGCCCAAGATACGGCCCGTTCTTGGTTTCGGGGTGCTGCTGCACATTGCGCAGTTTTTGGGGCTTTTTGGCGCCTTTTTGGGCCGTTTCTCGGACATATCGTGGAGTTAGAGGGCACCAAAGGTCCCTTGGTCGAAAGAAAGCCGCACGTGCAGTGTAGCAGCCCTTTGCCTTCGTTTGGCTGTTTTGAACCCTTACTAGGGCTGTCTTGGGCGAAAAATGGCTGTTTTTGGCCGAAAACAGCGCAGATTTGGGAGGGCAGCTCCCGACTTGGCGCCACCGCCCCGAGCCGCCACCGGTGAGTTTTTGGCTCAAAGCTTGGATTTGGCAAGGGCACCACCTAGGATCCAAGATGGCTACATGGGCAAATGATCCGAAGCGTTGGGACGGAGCAATGGCCAAAACGGCAAGGAGAGGTGTTGTTGTTGTTGTTGCTTGTTGTTGCTTGTTGTTAGCTAAATTTAAGGGGAGAGGGGTGTAGTAATATATGTATATATATATGTAGATGTATGTATTTATGTATGTAGATATATATATATATATACATATATACATAAATATATATATATATGTATATATATATATATATATGTATATATATATATATGTATATATATATATGTATATATATATATGTATATATATATATATATATATATATGTGTGTATGTATATATATATATATATATATATATGTATATATATATATATATGTGTGTGTATGTATATATATATATATATATATATATATATATATATATATATATATATATATATATATATATATATATATATATATATATATATATATATATATATATATATATATATATATATATATATGTATGTAGATATATATATATATATATATATATATATATATATATATATATATATATATATATATATATATATATATATATATATATATATGTATACATATATATATATATATATATATATATATATGTATATATATATATATATATATATATATATATATATATATATCCTCCAATCTACACCCCTCTCCCAACTCTAGGTGGCTCCACCACACGGCTCTAAGGTACGTGCGACGGGCACAAAGTGGTGCATACATGTGGTGGAAGAGGCTAAACTCGGTCAAAACGGGCTCAAAACGGGCTAAAAACACTCGTCTTGCGGAATCTGGCGCTCATAGCATGGAGGATTTGATCACCCTGAACTTTTCAATGAAAGAACCTAGTGCACAAGTTTAGCACGCAACAAACGACTTTTGTATAGCGCCTCGTCTTGCGGAATCTGGCGCTCATAGCATGGAGGATTTGATCACCCTGGACTTTTCGATGACAGAACCTAGTGCACAAGTTCAGCACGCAACAAACGAATTTTGTATAGCGCCTCGTCTTGCGGAATCTGGCGCTCATAGCATGGAGGATTTGATCACCCTGAACCTTTCGATGACAGAACCTAGTGCACAAGTTCAGCACGCAACAAACGACTTTTGTATAGCGCCTCGTCTTGCGGAATCTGGCGCTCATAACATGGAGGATTTGATCACCATGAACTTTTCGATGAAAGAACCTAGTGCACGAATTCAGCACGCAACAAACGACTTTTGTATAGCGCCTCGTCTTGCGGAATCTGGCGCTCACAGCATGGATGTTTTAATCACCCCGGACTTTTCGATGAAAGAACCTAGTGCACGAATTCAGCACGCAACAAACGACTTTTGTATAGCGCCTCGTCTTGCGGAATCTGGCGCTCACAGCATGGATGTTTTAATCACCCCGGACTTTTCGATGAAAGAACCTAGTGCACAAGTTCAGCACGCAACAAACGACTTTTGTATAGCGCCTCGTCTTGCGGAATCTGGCGCTCATAACATGGAGGATTTGATCACCATGAACTTTTCGATGAAAGAACCTAGTGCACGAATTCAGCACGCAACAAACGACTTTTGTATAGCGCCTCGTCTTGCGGAATCTGGCGCTCACAGCATGGATGTTTTAATCACCCCGGACTTTTCGATGAAAGAACCTGGTGCACAAATTCAGCACGCAACAAACGACTTTTGTATAGCGCCTCGTCTTGCGGAATCTGGCGCTCATAACATGGAGGATTTGATCACCCTGAACTTTTCGATGAAAGAACCTAGTGCACAAGTTCAGCACGCAACAAACGACTTTTGTATAGCGCCTCGTCTTGCGGAATCTGGCGCTCATAGCATGGAGGATTTGATCACCCTGAACTTTTCGATGAACGAACCTAGTGCACAAAATTCAGCACGCAACAAACGACTTTTGTATAGCGCCTCGTCTTTTGTATAGCGCCTCGTCTTGCGGAATCTGGCGCTCATAGCATGGACGGTTTGATCACCCCGGACTTTTTGATGGTTGCCATTTTCCATGGGCCAAAATGCATCACCACGGGCTCAAATGGTGTTTGAGCATCCAAAATGGTCTAGGATCACTTTTGGAAAAACGCGTTTTTGACCCATTTTTGACCCATTTTTGGTCTTGAAACGGCCCATTTTCAAGGCATTTTCAGGTTTTCTGTGGCCCAAAACACGCCACCACGGGCTCAAAACGGGCCAAAAACACGTGTTTGAGCATCCAAAATGGTCTAGGACCACTTCTGGAAAAACGCGTTTTTGACCCATTTTTGACCCATTTTTGGTCCCAAAATGGCCCATTTTCAAGGCATTTTGGGAGTTTGCAGGAGCCCAAACCCGTCGCCACGGGCTCAAAATGGGCTAAAACCACTTGTTTGAGTATCATAAATGGTCCAGGATCATTTTTGGAAAAACGCGTTTTTGACCCATTTTTGACCCATTGTTGGTCCCAAAACGGCCCATTTTCAAGGCATTTTGGGATTTTCCATGGCCCAAAACGCGCCACCACGGGCTCAAAATGGCCCAAAAACACTTGTTTGAGCATCCCAAGTGGTCTAGGAACAACTTTGGAAAAAATGATTTTTTTCGCCCCGGGGACCCTGGTGGACCCACCGTTGGCCCCCACTGTGCGTGGGCTGGCCGGCCCTCCGGCTGCACCAAGTGACCCCTGGTACGGGGGTCTACGTGTCTCGTTGGGCGAGTCTGAGGCTTGGAAACCATAAAAAGGTGGGGGTTGCGGGTGGACTAGGTGCCCTCGGAATCGGATTTTGAGCCACGTAGCCCAAGATACGGCCCGTTCTTGGTTTCGGGGTGCTGGTGCACATTGCGCCGTTTTTGGGGCTTTTTGGCGCCTTTTGGGGCCGTTTCTCGGACATATCGTGGAGTTAGAGGGCACCAAAGGTCCCTTGGTCGCAAGAAAGTCAAGCCGCACGTGGGATGTAGCAGCCGTTTGCCTTCGTTTGGCTGTTTTGAACCCTTACTAGGGCTGTTTTGGGCGAAAAATGGCTGTTTTTGGCCCAAAACTGCGCAGATTTGGGAGGGCACCTCCCGACTTGGCGCCACCGCCCCGGGCCGCCACCGCTGAGTTTTTGGCTCAAAACTTGGATTTGGCAAGGCCACTACCTAGGCTCCAAGATGGCTACATGGGCAAATGATCCGAAGCGTTGGGACGGAGCAATGGCCAAAGCAGCAAGGAGACGTGTTGTTGCTTGTTGTTGCTTGTTGCTTGTTGTTGCTTGTTAGCTAAATTTAAGGGGAGAGGGGTGTAGTAATATATATCCTTCAATCTACACCCCTCTCTCAACTCTAGGTGGCTCCACCACAGGGCTCTAAGGTACGTGCGACGGGCACAAAGTGGTGCATACATGTGGTGGAAGAGGCTAAACTCGGTCAAAACGGGCTCAAAACGGGCTAAAAACACTCGTCTTGCGGAATCTGGCGCTCATAGCATGGAGGATTTGATCACCCTGAACTTTTCAATGAAAGAACCTAGTGCACAAGTTTAGCACGCAACAAACCACTTTTGTATAGCGCCTCGTCTTGCGGAATCTGGCGCTCATAGCATGGAGGATTTGATCACCCTGGACTTTTCGATGACAGAACCTAGTGCACAAGTTCAGCACGCAACAAACGAATTTTGTATAGCGCCTCGTCTTGCGGAATCTGGCGCTCATAGCATGGAGGATTTGATCACCCTGAACTTTTCGATGAAAGAACCTAGTGCACAAGTTCAGCACGCAACAAACGACTTTTGTATAGCGCCTCGTCTTGCGGAATCTGGCGCTCACAGCATGGATGTTTTAATCACCCCGGACTTTTCGATGAAAGAACCTAGTGCACAAATTCAGCACGCAACAAACGACTTTTGTATAGCGCCTCGTCTTGCGGAATCTGGCGCTCATAACATGGAGGATTTGATCACCATGAACTTTTCGATGAAAGAACCTAGTGCACGAATTCAGCACGCAACAAACGACTTTTGTATAGCGCCTCGTCTTGCGGAATCTGGCGCTCACAGCATGGATGTTTTAATCACCCCGGACTTTTCGATGAAAGAACCTAGTGCACAAATTCAGCACGCAACAAACGACTTTTGTATAGCGCCTCGTCTTGCGGAATCTGGCGCTCATAACATGGAGGATTTGATCACCCTGAACTTTTCGATGAAAGAACCTAGTGCACAAGTTCAGCACGCAACAAACGACTTTTGTATAGCGCCTCGTCTTGCGGAATCTGGCGCTCATAGCATGGAGGATTTGATCACCCTGAACTTTTCGATGAACGAACCTAGTGCACAAAATTCAGCACGCAACAAACGACTTTTGTATAGCGCCTCGTCTTTTGTATAGCGCCTCGTCTTGCGGAATCTGGCGCTCATAGCATGGACGGTTTGATCACCCCGGACTTTTTGATGGTTGCCATTTTCCATGGGCCAAAATGCATCACCACGGGCTCAAATGGTGTTTGAGCATCCAAAATGGTCTAGGATCACCTTTGGAAAAACGCGTTTTTGACCCATTTTTGACCCATTTTTGGTCTTGAAACGGCCCATTTTCAAGGCATTTTCAGGTTTTCTGTGGCCCAAAACACGCCACCACGGGCTCAAAACGGGCCAAAAACACGTGTTTGAGCATCCAAAATGGTCTAGGATCACTTCTGGAAAAACGCGTTTTTGACCCATTTTTGACCCATTTTTGGTCCCAAAATGGCCCATTTTCAAGGCATTTTGGGAGTTTGCAGGAGCCCAAACCCGTCGCCACGGGCTCAAAATGGGCTAAAACCACTTGTTTGAGCATCATAAATGGTCCAGGGGTTTTTTGGAAAAACGCGTTTTTGACCCATTTTTGACCCATTGTTGGTCCCAAAACGGCCCATTTTCAAGGCATTTTGGGATTTTCCATGGCCCAAAACGCGCCACCACGGGCTCAAAATGGCCCAAAAACACTTGTTTGAGCATCCCAAGTGGTCTAGGAACAACTTTGGAAAAAATGATTTTTTTCGCCCCGGGGACCCTGGTGGACCCACCGTTGGCCCCCACTGTGCGTGGGCTGGCCGGCCCTCCGGCTGCACCAAGTGACCCCTGGTACGGGGGTCTACGTGTCTCGTTGGGCAAGTCTGAGGCTTTGAAACCATAAAAAGGTGGGGGTTGCGGGTGGACTAGGTGCCCTCGGAATCGGATTTTGAGCCACGTAGCCCAAGATACGGCCCGTTCTTGGTTTCGGGGTGCTGGTGCACATTGCGCCGTTTTTGGGGCTTTTTGGCGCCTTTTGGGGCCGTTTCTCGGACATATCGTGGAGTTAGAGGGCACCAAAGGTCCCTTGGTCGCAAGAAAGTCAAGCCGCACGTGGGGTGTAGCAGCCGTTTGCCTTCGTTTGGCTGTTTTGAACCCTTACTAGGGCTGTTTTGGGCGAAAAATGGCTGTTTTTGGCCCAAAACTGCGCAGATTTGGGAGGGCACCTCCCGACTTGGCGCCACCGCCCCGGGCCGCCACCGCTGAGCTTTTGGCTCAAAACTTGGATTTGGCAAGGCCACTACCTGAGCTCCAAGATGGCTACATGGGCAAATGATCCGAAGCGTTGGGACGGAGCAATGGCCAAAGCAGCAAGGAGACGTGTTGTTGCTTGTTGTTGCTTGTTGCTTGTTGTTGCTTGTTAGCTAAATTTAAGGGGAGAGGGGTGTAGTAATATATATATATATATATATATATATATATATATATATATATATATATATATATATATATATATATATATATATATATATATATATATATATATATATATATATATATATATATATATATATATATATATATATATATATATATATATATATATATATATATATATATATATATATATATATATATATATATATATATATATATATATATATGGCCGCTCACAGGGGGCACGTGGAGTTCCAGGTGGCGGAGTACTGGAGTCTTGGGGGTCAACGCGGCGGTACTGGGATCCGTAAGGCAGGGGTACGCGGCGGTACTGGGGAGCCGTGCAGTGGGGGAGCAGCGGGGAAGTTCCAGATGACGGTGTACTGACATCGTGGGGGTGTACGCGGCGGTACAGGGGACCGTATGGTGGGGGTATGCGGCGGTACAGGAGTCCGTACGGTGGGGGAACGCGGCGGTACTGGGGAACCGTACAGTGGGGGAGCACGGGGATGCATGGCGGTACTGGGGTGTCCCCCTGACCCCTCTAACAACTCAGGGGGAGCGCGGGGGCATCCCCTGGCCCCGTTAACAAACTAGAGGGACCGTGCCTGCGGGCATGTACATAGTCTAACCTCTGACCTTGGCCTTGTGGTTGCAGTGGTGAGTGTCGTGGCGGCTAGCAGGTGGCGTCGGCATGGCAACGGCGGTACTGCGCGGCGTCGTAGTGAAGAGTATGCAGTCGCCTCACCACTGTAACAGCTTACCCCTGGGGGGCACCAGTCCGGTCGGCTAGAGGCGAGGAGGGCAGGGGAGCGGCGTGCTGAGTGGTCCGGGGGGTGACGCGCGGGCCAATGCTATAAGTAGGCTCGCCACGTCGTCGGTGGGGGCCGAACCTGCGGCCTGGCCGCTGCTGTGGCGGAAGAGGCGCAACCACGGGAGCTGGCCAATCAGTGCAGGTAAGGGTCAAGGGTAGGCGCCAGGGCATAGTATGTGGGCCAGATGAGGTGCACCTGGTAACCACGGCCCGGGGCGAGCCTCTGGTGGGTACCCCTACAGGGGGTCGATAACCAAGCTACGGCACCCACCAGCCCGAATCCCAGCCAGCGATATTCACGGGTTGCGCCACTCCCGTCGCAAAGCGGCCGGCGTCCCCCCCTGTAGACCCTCAAGATATATTATATGTGGGCAAGTGAATGCCTCGATGCAGACTGGGCGCTGGCCCCTGACATGGGATGCCAGCATGGTATATATCTGGGGTGTGGGGGCTGCGCGGGGCCACGGGGACGTGGAGTTGGTAACGTGTTTCTGTACTATACTAGGGGGCTGGTGCGGTGGGAAGATGGCGTACAATGTGGAGACATGGGGGCGATGACAGCTGAGGGCCAGGCTAGGCTGGAGCCTCCCAGAAATCCTGGCTGTGCACATACAGGCTAGTGCGTGCTGGCAGAGGGATACGTGGAGTCAGGGGTGGTGGGCAGTTTCGAGGACGCGGAAGACAATGGATTACGTGGGGTCATGGGTGTTGGGTGTCTCCACAGTGGCGGGGCAACGTGAACGATGGAGGGACAGCTCTCGCTTCGCCGCATGCGTGCTGCTTTGTTCCTTGGTTGCTGCATTGCAACGGACAGAGGTGCCCTTGCTTTCTGCTTGTTGCGATGCTGCTGCGCTGCTTTGCCTTGCCCCCTTACCCCCGGCGAACAAACGGGCCAGCGTCCGTCGCCGTTGCTAATGCTAACGCTTTGCAGTTGCCACTGCCCCCAAAGCCTGGTTGCCCGGTATCCCCGGTCCTCTGGGTCCTCCGTCATGCTGTGGGCCACCTCAGGCAGCCCTGGGACCCACGGGATCGAGCGAGGCAGGAACCACCTGTCGGCGCGAGATGCCCGGTAACTCCAGTAGACGGCATGATAAGTGGTTATGACTATGACTATGACTATATATATATATATATATATATATATATATATATATATATATATATATATATATATATATATATATATATATATATATATATATATATATATATATATATATATATATATATATATATATATATATATATATATATATATATATATATATATATATATATATATATATATATATATATATATATATATATATATATATATATATATATATATATATATATATATATATATATATATATATATATATATATATATATATATATATATATATATACATATTACTACACCCCTATCCCCTTAAATCTAAGCTAACAAGCAAGCAAGCAAGCAACGAGCAAGCAAGCAACAAGCACTTCTCCTTTCCGTTCTGGCCATTGCTCAGCCTCATCGCTCCGGGCTCTACTCCACTCTAGCCATCCTAGAGCCTAGGTGGTGGCCTTGCCAAATCCAAGTTTTCAGCCAAAAAATCACCGGTTGTGGCCCGGGGCGGGGGCGCCACGTCGCGAGGTGCCCTCCCAAATCTGCGCATTTTGTGCCCCAAAACAGCCTTTTTTGGCCCAAAACCGCCCCGAAGCCCAGTCAAAACGGCCAAATGAAGGCAAACACTTGCTACACTCCACGTGCGGCTTGAGTTCACCATGACCAAGAGCTCTTTGTTGCCCCCTAACTCTACAATATGTCCGAGAAATGGCCCAAAAAGGCGCCAAAAAGCCCCAAAATCTGCGCCATGTGCACCAGCACCCCGAAACCAAGAACAGGCCGTATCTTGGGCTACGTGGCTCAAAAACGAATTCCGAGGGCACCTAGTCCACTCGCAACCCCCCACTTTTTGTGGTTTCCACCCCTCAAAATCGCCCAACGAGCCACCTTGACCCCCGTACCAGTGGTCACTTGGTGGAGCCGGAGGGTAGCACAGCCCGCGCACAGTTGGGGCCAACGGTGGGTCCACCAGGGTCCCCAGGGCGAAAAAAATCATTTTTTTCAAAGTTGTTCCTAGACCACTTCGGATGCTCAAACGAGTGTTTTTAGCCCGTTATGAGCCCGTGGTGGCGCGTTATGGGCCATGGAAAATCCCAAAATGCCTTGAAAATGGGCCGTTTCATGACCAAAAATGAGTCAAAAATGAGTCAAAAACGCGTTTTTACAAAAGTGATTGTGGACCATTCGGGATGCTCAAACAAGTGTTTCTAGCCCATTTTGAGCCCGTGGTGAGGCGTTCTGGGCCACTGAAATTGCCAAATTGGTACAGGAGGGACAAGTAATTCCATGAGGTGTTTTGCCGTTTGTGTGCTTTGTTCTTTCGTGCCCTTTCCTCTTAGTGATTGGACTTGGAGTACAGGTGTACTCTTAACGGAGTTACCTTCGCATTCAGACCATGTCTAATCATGGGAGCAAGAGTTGGTACAGGAGGGACAAGTAGTTCCTTGCTGTGTTTTGCTGTTTGTGTGCTTTGTTCTTTGATGCCCTTTGCTCTTAGTGATGGGACTTGGAGTACACGTGTACTCTTAACGGAGTTACCTTCACAGTCACACCATGTCTAATCATGGGAGCAAGAGTTGGTACAGGGGGGACAAGTAGTTCCTTGCTGTGTTTTGCTGTTTGTGTGCTTTGTTCTTTGATGCCCTTTGCTCTTAGTGATTGGACTTGGAGTACAGGTGTACTCTTAACGGAGTTACCTTCACATTCACACCATGTCTAATCATGGGAGCAAGAGTTGGTACAGGAGGGACAAGTAGTTCCTTGCTGTGTTTTGCTGTTTGTGTGCTTTGTTCTTTGATGCCCTTTGCTCTTAGTGATTGGACTTGGAGTACAGGTGTACTCTTAACGGAGTTACCTTCACATTCACACCATGTCTAATCATGGGAGCAAGAGTTGGTACAGGGGGGACAAGTAGTTCCTTGCTGTGTTTTGCTGTTTGTGTGCTTTGTTCTTTGATGCCCTTTGCTCTTAGTGATTGGACTTGGAGTACAGGTGTACTCTTAACGGAGTTACCTTCGCATTCACACCATGTCTAATCATGGGAGCAAGAGTTGGTACAGGAGGGACAAGTAGTTCCTTGCTGTTATTTGCTGTTTGTGTGTTTTGTTATATGATGCCCCTTGCTCTTAGTGATTGGACTTGGAGTACACGTGTACTCTTAACGGAGTTACCTTCACATTCACGCCATGTCTAATCATGGGAGCAAGAGTTGGTACAACAGGCATCAGTAGTTGTTTGCCGTATTTTGCCGTTTGTGTGCTTTGTTCTTTTCTGCCCGTTGCTCTTAGTGATTGGACTTGGAGTACAGGTGTACGCTAAACGGAGTTACCTTCACATTCACGCCATGTCTAAAAAAGAAGCAAGAGTTGAAAGATACTGCCACCCGGTTGGGTTTGAGGCTTTACAAGTATAGGCGTCACCAACATTACTACCCCACAAGTAGTCCCTTTGTTTTTCAACTAATGTTTTTTCTTGCTCTCGGCAGTTGGACTTGGAGTATAGGTGTACTCTTAACGGAGTTACCTTGTATTTCCCACCATGTCAAATCGTTGGGAGCACGAGTTGCAACAATGCTTGGACACGGACATTGACTTCCCGGTGGCCGAGTTCATCAAGCTGCATAGCGAAGTCCCCCCGCCTACCATCCGTCGGCGACATGCGCAGTTGCGCGCCACGCTAATGAAGCGATTGCAAAAGCTCGCCGCACTTGGGATCCAAGCGGCGACGGTGGCAAGTTTGAACACTTCTGACTCCCAAGCGGCCAAGGGGTCTTGTGGAGGCAAGAGGAACACCGCGGAGTCCCAAGCCGATAAGGGCAAGAAAAAGACTGCGGAGTCCCAAGCGGCCGAGGGTTCATTTGGAGGCAAGAAAAACACCGCGCAGTCCCAAGCGGCAAAGGGTTCAGCTGGAGGCAAGAAGAACACCGCAGAGTCTCAAGCGGCCAAGGGTTCATCTGGAGGCAAGAAGAACACCGCGGAGTCCCAAGCCAACAAGGGCAAAAAGAACACCGCGGAGTCCCAAGCGGCTAAGGGTTCAGCTGGAGGCAAGAAGAACACCGCAGAGTCCCAAGTGGCCAAGGGTTCATCTGGAGGCAAGAAGAACACCGCGGAGTCCCAAGCGGCCAAGGGTTCATCTGGAGGCAAGAAGAAGACCGCGGAGTCCCAAGCGGCCAAGGGTTCGTTCGGAGGCATAAACAACACGCCAGAATCGCAACGGAATAAGGGCATCGTTGGTGGACACGGCAATACGCCAGAGAAGCAACACATCAAGGCATCAGGGCGTCGTCCTTGCGGTGTCGTTCGTACAGTGTCTCGGCAGTTGTTCCGTGTTAGTGCATCATCGTTGTCCAACATTTCTTTGAAGTGTGTTCGAGAGTATTGGCTTGATGGTTTGGACACTTTGTACTCACCACTTTTTGATGCACTTTGCTACCAGTGTGGTCAGCTCCTTTGGGGCCCAATAGGTGGGGGACACAAGTTTACGGTTCCACGCAATACTGACGAGATACGTACACAGACGTTGTTTGGCGTGCCACCCACCGATTTGGTTACAAGTGGGATATTTGCATTCCGCAACGAGATGTTCGCCAATTACTTGAAGTACAAAAATGCACCGTTTCCAGTTCCCCCGCGATCTCCTGCACGTAGCACAAGTCGCTTTGTGGTGTATGACACTCCTGTTTGGCACTCTGCTACACGTATGTATGCTTGCCACGTTTGTAGCAAGTATTCAGCGAAGTATGACCCCATCAACTATGGCTACACTTTGGATGGGGACATCCATTACAATATCCCCTCAAAAATTGCGGACCTCAGCGAGTACCAGAAGCGACAAATTGCACTTGGGGCCCTCTACTCAAATACGCTGAAGCACGTGGATCTTCGTCACAAGCAATGGCACCATGCAATTGGTACCGTTGGTGTCGGCCGCAATCCAAGCCAACACTACAATGCACTTTATGGTTTCATGACAATGAAAGAGGATATTTTGCGCGATTACCAAAAGCCCAAGGACAGCGAGCAAAGCAACCGTCAAATGAACCAAGCGTTGTTGCTCCTCAAAAAAATTCACCCTTGTTATTCTCGATTCTTGGCGCACTATGAGACATTGTACCGATACTTGGAGAATGCGGCCACCACCATGGGCACATTGACACAGCGTTCGTATGAAGACAAGTACGGGAAACGCTTGGAATACCATTTACAAGATGAGTACGTTGCTTGGGCTGTGGAGTGTGATGCCCCACGGAACATCATTCCGGATTTTGCTCCTCACTCGGACAAAGTGGGCTTCCTCCATCGGACACCCTTCCAGGGAGCGGGTGGGAACGTGACCACGGCCGCTCAATCGTTGGCCAATGACACTTATTTGCATTTTAACGACCCCAAGTTGGAACCGTGTGTATGGCCCGATTTGTATCCTGGCGGCATTGGTGGATATACCGTAGGTGGCACATTGGATGTGCTGCCTACTACCGTAGTCGTTATCTTGCCTTTGATAACCGATGGCGTCGGGACCGGTGGTGGTCCTTTTTCCAAGTGAGCAAAGAGATGAAAAACCAATTGATTTGGAATCAACAAAATTTCAAGGCTCAACTTGCGAATCGGGCAGAGGACATTACTGCAGCACATTTGAGAAGTGCAAGGAGTTCAACGGGTCCAAAACCGGCGCCCAAAAAATCTACCTCACAATAACCACAGTCGTCCTCGGAGTGTCCGCAAGGAAGTCAATGCACTCAGCCGAGTCAATCTTCACAATCCGCAACCCAAAGCACCCAACACCCTCCATCTAGTTCCCCATATGCAGCAACGTCAACAACACCGCCATCAACTCCGGCTACCAGTCAAGGCAAAAAGCCGCGTGCATGCTACCAAGACGGTGTAAATTCTATGAACCACAATCTCGAGCGCGAGGGGACCGATAAAGGTACGGCCGAGCTCAACCCGTATTATCGGTATGGAACTTATGTACCTTCAAAATTGGTTGGAACCCGTTCTTATTGGGCCTCGCGACATTTAGATCTTACAGCCATGAGTCATGAACTTGGCAAAGCGGACCTTTTCATCACGTTGACCATGAATGACAACTGGGCCGATTTGCAAGCTGCTGTGCAAAAAGGGTGCCGTGCAGGAGCTGTGTGGCCTGGAGAATACCCCAGAAACACAGGGCCGAACAAGCCAATCCAAGATGGCCACCATATGGAGGCTTGTGGCTCTTCACAAGCGGGTGGAGATATTCAAGCGAGAGTTCTTGGCTATTTGCAAAAATGGTCCATTCGGAAAGGTGCGGGATTATTGGTTTCGATTTGAATATCAAGAGCGAGGCCGGGTGCATTTGCATGGCGTGGTATGGTGTGAAGCCAACAGCATTCCGGACGATGTGGTTTGCGCAACAATGCCCCGTGAAAGTGACGGCTTTGATCCAAAGTTCACAGCATACCTACGGGATCTGTACAAGGAGTGCAACATGGTGCATCAATGCTACCCCGACAAATGTTTCAATATTGGTCGTGGGCGTGTATGCACCAAGTGCAAGTCAGGTTATCCCTTTCGTGTGCCACAGGAGAGAGAAGAATTGGATGACAGTGGAGTCCGCTTGCTTTATCGCAGATATGAAGCCGAAGATGCATGTGTTGTTCCACACAATCGCCGTTTGTTGGTTCGACTCCAGTGCCACAATAATGTGCAACGGATAACATCTTTGGGTTGGGAATTATATCTCGCCAAATATCTCACAAAGGCAGCAAAGTCATTGACGGTGCCCATCACCATCTCGCCCGATGCAAGCGATGTGGAGCGTTTGCTCAAGTTGCGTTCACTGGGACGCATGGAGAACGGCATGATGCTCTTAGGAATCCATCAAAGTCGAGGTAGCCGAGAGGTGGTATGGATTCCTACAGATCCATGGCCTAAACTAGGACGGCTCAAGCGTCGAAAGCATCTCCCAGACGAAGATACGTCCACAGACGTTTGGTATTTGGATCGCTATGACCACTATTTGGAACGCCCCATTGCTGCCATACCCATCAAGTACCCCGACTACTATCGCTATTATCGCCGAACACAACGTGAACCCGGAGACTCCACAGCTATAGCAAGCAATCCAGCATACGACTTTGCATATGATTCTCCTTCTAGCGATTCCGATGATGCAGTGAGCGGAGATCGTTTTCAAGCCAATGTACGCCCCGATGAGGGCAATAAACCACATTGGTGGCCATCACCACCAGAAGAGTTAGAGAAGACATTCACGGACGAGGTGGGAAAAAAGTGGATTCTGCGAAGGCGAACTGCGATCCCAAGGTGGAACTTTTACCTCCCGTATGGAGAAGATGCAGAATTGTATTTCTTGCAAAAGATATTATTGTCACAGCCGTTCACAAAAGCAGACCACGAGCGGAAATCCCTTTCATCCAACAATGTCACTAAAACATACATGGAGGAGTGTGTTCATCGAGGGTTGTTTCGTGGTTATGAGGAAGAGGCAAGAGAAACTTTAAACAATGCCCAAGCACGTGGCTATTCCGTTGAGCGTTTGCGACTTCTTGCACAAGTTCTTATTGCCGAAGAGATCATAGACTCCACCTTCCTCAATACCTACATGTCCGATTTAGATGAGCTTGAAAAGCACCGGTTTGGAGACGATGAGCCAGCAATGGCCGAAGAAGCTGAACTGGATCCCCAATTGGCGGAGGAGCTAAGGGCATTCATGGATGCTGACAACACGCGTGCAGCAGAGGCACTTGTGAATGCTTTGAACCAAGGGCAACGCCGGGTATTTGACATTTTTATTGCACATTTTCAACACAAGCTCTTGAGAATGGTCCGGATATTTCCCCGCATTGCCGCACATCAAGTGGAAGTAGTGTTGCGCAGTTGTGTGCTGTTCTCACAGGGGTTGCGGGAACCGGCAAGTCTTATGTCGTTCGCTTGCTAATTGCCAAGTTAAGAGCGCTTGGTTTCAGCATCCTAGTTTGTGGTTCTAGTGGGGTAGCCGCCCTAAATGTTGGAGGACGCACAATCCACAGCCTGTTCTCATTATCTTTGGACTTGGAGTGGCAAATAAAGGAAGGCACAACCTTGTGGTGGATGATTCGAACTGCCGATATGATTATTGTCGATGAGTTCTCCCTCTTATCCAACAAGCTCCTTCACACGCTCCATGATGTACTACACAAGGTACGCCGCGACAAGCGCAATCCTTTTGGTGGCATTACAGTGCTCCTCGTAGGTGATCCATTGCAACTACCCGCTGTTGATTTGGATATCTTTGACAGTGCACTCTTTCGAAACCATTTTGTTCCGTTTGTGCTGACGGACGTAATGCGCCAAGACGATGCACATTTCATTAACTTGCTTAATCGTGTGCGGATTAGAGAGGAGAGTGACGAGGACCAATTAATTCTGTAGCAACGCATAGCGCCAAATTCCGATGTGTCACTACAAGACTTGGAGGATGCCCCCATGTTGGTTGGCTGTAGAAATGCTATGAACCGATGGAATGAACATTTCATGGCTCAATTGGGGTCAAGCATTGTTACGTTCGATGCTAGCTACGTTGATATGGGTGGTGCCCCTACCAATCAAGCAATGTGCGACTACATCAATTCTCGCAATCGTCGTGTGCTGCCTCAGCAAGTGTGTGTCGCAGCGGGCATGAGGGCACGGCTTATTCGCAATGTGTCCATCGAAAATCGACTCGTTAATTCCACACTTGTTGTGATCAAAAGATGGTCACATGATGTCATTGTGGTAAGCCCAGTGGGGCACGCAAGGGAGTACCCCATTTGCCGTTTCCAGCAAATTCTTCCGGTGTACGGCCCGTCCGTGCAAGTCAAAATAATCCAATTCCCTATGCTTGCCGGCTACTCATGTACCGTGCACGGTACGCAGGGCTGCTCTTACGACCACGTATGGGTGGACATGGCAGCTTTCTTTGCCGCAGCACACACATATGTTGCTTTATCACGCGCTCGTTCACTTCAAGGCCTATTCATCCTCAATTACCGTCGTGACGCTTTCCTTGTTGATCCGTATTACGTGCAATTATGGGATTGGTTCGTGGCCACAAACGTGTTGTCTCCAAAACCACCAAGCCAAACCCCTCCTTATCCAAGAAGAACATTTACAACATCACTCATAATTGGAATTATGTGTGCCCATCTTGCTTGGAGTGTCGTAAGTCAACTCCCACAGCGGTTGGATGCTCGGATATTGAAGGTCAACATGCTCCACATTATCCAATATGTGTCATTTCCATACTGGTCGTATATTGAGAGACAATTGCGTGGAGACAAGCTGTCTTTGGACATTGATGAGCTAAACGAGGATGGAACGGAGCAAATCCGCAAACAAGGACGACCGGTTGGTGCTACACGGCAACCGGCACAAGGCTTCAAACTATTGGACGCGTGTAATAACCCACGAGTGTTTGCGGCCCAAGACTTGGCTCAAATGTCGGTTGCGCAATTGCGGACATTGTGTGCTGCACATAAGCTATCAACTTCTGGAACCAAAGCCCAGTTTCAAGAACGCATCCTACAAAAGCAAAACCACATTCAACCTCCATCATCTGCACCATCGCCTACACATTCACAAGGACCTGTACGACTGGTGCCGTCATCCATCGATGATTTCCCCCATTTGCAGCCACGACTTAATTACTTTGGAGAGGATTTTTGGCCACAAGAAAGAAGCGATACCACGGAGAACAATGTGCACTTATTGGAGAGTGCATGGTTGTCTTGCGCAGCAGTGCAATGCTTACTAGAGGTCTTGTTGCCACAGGGCAATTCCTCTGTTAGGCCGGTCATCCAAGATGTGACATTGGCAGTAATAATGCAACATTCTCCGACGTCGCGGGTTGTGTATACTCTGGGAGATGCCCTACCCGTACTACTCACCTCGCAGCACTCCACTGTTGGAGTTCACTACGTGTTGGTCACGGACATTTTCATTGTAGACAAGACCTTGGTGGTCCACGATCCTAAAGATAACGCATCTACCTGTGGCGCATGGTTCCGGGCAATTATGAGTAAAATGGGATGGTCTTTTACATGGCATCATTATGGAACTCAACCCGATTCCGATACATGTGGCTTCCGTGTCGTCATGCTCGCCATGCAATGGTGTCAGACCAATCGACTCACCGGGCAACTGCCACGGTGGTTCTTGACGTATTGTGCAAGCGTTCTCCAGCTTTTTGCCGACGATACAAGCAGCTTGCGTTCTACGGTGAATACGTTTCAAGATTGGGCATATGAAGATGCTTTGAGAGAGTATGATGAACCAGTGGACTGGGCAATGACGGAGGGTGGGCCGCTTCGTACCGTCACCAGCAGCGACATGGAAGCTGCAATTCGCAACCCCCAATCCAATTCAGCAAGTGGTCCGTCTTCGACGTCCAAAGCGCCGCAGCCTCCGCATCCGTCAACCCGTAGGAGGAGTGGGACAAGTAAAGGGACTACGCGGGCAAACCCACAAACCACACCGGCACAGACTACTCCTACAGGAAAATTCCAAAGTCAAAAAAGACAAATATGCCTCCACGTACCCGAACTTGCGAGCCACCTCCCTACCAATCGCACCATCAACCACATCCCAAGAGTGGACACGAGGCCGACCAAAGTTCTCGCAAACATTCCTCAAAGAAGCGGTCATCCAACTCCAAGTCCGGGCCAAGGTCCAAGAAGAGTCAGCCAGAGGACCACGAGCAGTCAAATACAAGACGCAAGAGATCCACTTCGAGCCGTCCTTCTGAATCAACAAGCCAAGAGCCGCCAACAGCAAAACAACGGCAAGAAGAAGCTCCGGTAAATCATGCTACACTACCCGAGAACGAGATCAAGAAGTGGTTAATCCTTATCACGGACGAAAATTTAAGGTGACGAAAACGCCGCGAGCATGCTTTGCACTTCTTGGGAGCCGCAGATAGTACCCTGGTAACATTACAGTACCGCACTCTCAGTCTCCAACTGCATCCCGACACAAACCCGTCGGACGCACTAGCAAAGCAACGATTCCAAGTTCTTGGGTGTGCAAGAGACATGTTCCGTTAGCTAACCAGTTGCCATACATGAGGCATCGTCTTTATATTATTTCTTCCAAACTCGCTAATGCTCCTTGTATGGCGTCCACCAACACGGAAAACTTCTTTTGCATGTATTACACATTTATTTCATTCTTGCGTGCAATTGCGTGTCCTCTAAAATTGTAATTTCAATTAGCATTCAAGAGGTACGATTAACAGACTTGCAATCAATTCCGCTACATTGCAAATTTAACATACCTACATACAATTAGTGCACGACGTAGGTTGCAGGTGTACTCTTAGCGGAGTTACCTTCACTTATTAGTACACAAAGCAGGATGCAGGTGTACTCTTAACGGAGTTACCTTCTCTTAGTTGCAACAGAACTACGAGTCAAGGTGTCCTTTTCACGGAGTCCCCTTCATTTACAAGCAGCAAGCGTACAAAGCACTCATCCACGTTGTGCGCGCACCTTCGATTGTTGCAAACGGTTTGTTAGAATCCTCTCACACAAAGGGTGATGCATCTTCTAAAACATACGGAAAACATTTTGGTAGCAAAGCGGGTGTACTTTTAACGGAGTTACCTTCAATTATTTTCATCCATTTGCCAATCCATAAGAGCAGGGTACAATTAGTGCACGACATACAATGCAGGTGTACTCTTAACGGAGTTACCTTCACTTATCATTAAACGACGTAAGATGCAGGTGTACTGTTAACGGAGTTACCTTCTCTTATTTGCAACAAAAGTACAAGTCAAGGTGTACTCTGCACGGAGTTACCTTCATTTACTTGCACCAAGCGTCAAAGCAGTCATCCACGTTGTGCGCGCGCCTTCTATTGTTGCGAAGGGTTTGTTACAATACCCTCAAACAAAGGGTGATCCATTTTCTAAAAAAAACGGTGAACATTTCGGTAGCAAAGTGGGTGTACTCTAAACGGGGTTACCTCCCCTTATTTTCGTCTGTTTCCTACCATCTCATTTGCCAATCCATACAAGCAGGGTACAATTAGTGCAAGACGTAGGATGCGGGTGTACTCTTAACGGAGTTACCTTTACTTATTAGTACACGACATACAATGCACGTGTACTCTTAACGGAGCTACCTTCACTTACTTGCAGCAAGAGCACTCCTTTCCATCACTTACGTTTATGTTTGAAAGTTGCGTGCCTTGCATCATGATGCATCATGACTCGGATGGAAGCCGCCCTAAAATTTTGTCCGTGGTGTTCAAATGACAAAAAGGGACAGGGTTGCCATTCATGCACCACTACTCGTTGGCTATGTTCTAGTACGACTATCTAAATCTCACACATCGCCATCCCCTCTTTCTAGGTGTATTCTTAACGGAATTACCTGCACTTCAATAATGGACAATGCGCCCACCTGCCCTGTGTGCCAAGCCGAGCT
Source organism: Eutreptiella sp. 'Long Island Sound 2002' (assembly GCA_964036045.1). Taxonomy (NCBI): domain Eukaryota; phylum Euglenozoa; class Euglenophyceae; order Eutreptiales; family Eutreptiaceae; genus Eutreptiella; species Eutreptiella sp. 'Long Island Sound 2002'. The sequence continues at coordinate 29,444,692 of OZ038379.1, read as the reverse complement.
CATCCCTAAGGTCAGCGGCTCGGCGACTCCAAATTTTGACCGAGCTTTCCTGGCATGCCCAAATGACAAGCCGGACAACCGTCATCAAGGGGCTTTCAAGTGGACGGAGCGGCCAAAACATGTCCCACATGACTGGCCGTCATGTTTGTGCGGAGTACCGGCGCAGATCAAAAAATGGGGCACAACTTACTCATTCACGTGCTGGGATGAGTCCCCTTCGGGATGTAAGTTCTCACGCGGCGCAACCACAGTTCCGGACCTCCAGCATCGTGATTGTGTTGCATGCGGTTGGGTGTACACGCCAGAAAGCACAACTGAATGTGTGCCCGTATCATCTCCATCAGCATCGACATCTCCCATGGATTCAACACCACCGCGCAAAATTCCACGGCCAAATCCCGCAACACCAACTCAAAAGGTTATCCGCCCTCAAGACTTGAAACACAAGGCCGCCATACCAATTACAATGTACGAAACCGAGGATTCGTACATCATACTCGCTGGACACGGAGTCACACGTACAGCGGATGCCAATGCCGTTACATTGAAGTTCGAGAGTCCAAGGGGTATACCCCCCAAAGCTATCCTCCACGTGAACGAATTGCAATTGGCACATGAATTGCCAACACTGGGGACAACCAATGAGGGCACGGAGCCTCACTGTTATCACCGCACCATTCAATCTCCAAAAGCAGTTCATCCTAAGCCGACTAAGGAAAGCAAAGCAACTTATATTGTACTTACATTCAAGAAGGAAAGCGGCAAGCTTGTGTCCTGAAGCCGGTTCGGACCCCCGTGGCCATCTTTGGGTCACTTGGGGTGTGTATCTATGTGCCGGCAAGCCGCCATTGGCTGATATCATACTCTCCCATCCACCTGGCCTAACCCGATGTGATAGTGTGATAGGTTTGGCCATTCCGGCTATGAGCGGCCATGTTCAGTACCGAGGCGCTGCCAGCTGAGATTTATATATCAGAATATCAGGAATCAACAGGGTTTTTTTTATCATAATGTTTCCGTAATTTTTCAGCCTTTCGTTCTGATGGTCAATGTATCGGCGACTGTCAGTTGGCTCGCGATTTTGCGGTAACCGATTGGTTAACTGTTATTTCCAGATATTTTGGCGGAAACCCCGATGAAGGGTCAGATTTCATCAGTAAAGGGTTCGTTGCTTCCGCATTTTTCTAAATATGCACTCGAAATTTTAATCTGAATTTTTCGCGATGTCGAAATAGGATTTTCGACTTCGACATCGCCGCACTTGATTTGGTCTTCTTCGAGTGGTCATACTCTTTTCCCTATGCCCAAATCAGGTTTCCTTTGTATGGGTCACCCATTTGACTTGGAGATATAAGGGATACAAAAGTGATTCGTGGGACCACTTTGAAGGGCCATATCTACGTGTGAGTGCGAGGAAAGAGAATAAGGAATGTTGCGTTGCAATCGCCTTAGTCTCAACTTATTTTTAATAGGGTCCAACACCTTAGGTCGTCATACACACTCGTTGTATCATAGCATCATGGTCAACATGGTAGAAACTTGTTTATAACTTGTTGACCATGTGTCCGGACTTGATATTATAACTTTCGAGTGTAGCGCATGAGTCTTGCGGTTGCATAGCATCTTTCATTCGGGTCACACGTCCATTTTACCCAAAGTTATGACCATGGAGGGGCATGGCATACCATGGTGAAAGCCAATTTTAAGGGGTATGTGTGATATTGGTAGTATATGTCTTGATAGGCTCACGCCCATGCTATATATCTTCGTGTGGCCGAAGAGATGGGGAGCCACACGTGACAAGGGCCTTGCCCATGTCCCAATTGTGGAATTCAAAGCGTTAGACTAAGTCTACCGCGTATGTATTGCTCATGGTATGTTTGGCAAAGAGATCCATGAGTGCACTCCCATTTTCATGGGGCATGTAGATGTGAGTGGCAAAGGTATCTCCATGCGCCCGATTGGGGATCCAAGTGGGGGAATTGTTCGCAAATGGTTCCAATCATTTGTATATTGAACCATGCGCGGATATCATCGGTGAGCATAGAGATATACTATCATGACAACTTTGTATTTGAACATATTTTCATGTTTTTGACCTCATTTTAAGCGCATTTTTGTGTTTTATGTGCTCAACTGGTCGGCTAACAGTAAAGTGCCTAGAGATCCGTGAACTATGGTATGTTGCTTATATGTTGGCATATGCTTCGGTGTTGTACCTCACCATATGCCGGATCACGTGGTCACTTTGGCTTGGCACAGAAGGCCTCACAAAATTAGGTCTCAAATTCATGAGTTGACTTGTGAAGCATGTCATGTACATAATCGGAGGGATTTTGGAGGCAATGATGGGATATTCTTGGGCATGGATCTTTGATCTTTATCACCCTTGTATACTACTTTCCGGTTTGACACATGCATGGAGCATTTGGATATTTGCCGTATGCATTTTTGAGTATATAATTGAATTTCGGGCATAATGGTGTGATATGCCTGATTTTGCCATGTTGTGAGGTCATCTTCATGGGGCAGTTCTCCAAGCCCATTCGACTCCAAGTCCAACCAAGGTTATGTCAGGGTAGGGCATGGTTCTGAGTGCCACTCTAGGCCATGACACGCCACCTCCCCCTTTGGGCTAGGATTTAGAGGCTTGGGAGTGAACACATTTTTGGGGTTTGTGTAGTGACTTTTGACACATGGCATTTAGCCATCCTATTTGACTGGGTTCAGGGCATCATGTTGGCGAGTCAAGGGAAGGTCTTGAGTCCAGGGAATGAGGGGTCTATGGCTGTGATTGTGTAAGTTTCCATCCTTCCCCAACTTTGCTTTATTTGTGTTCATATGCCAATTTCAGGGCTTTCCTCTTTGGTGCAATTCTTGTACATGCCCGCCACCGTGGGACGACCGGTGTGCTGAACGGAAGCCCGCAGTGTGGATTGGATTGTAGATCAGGTTATTGCTGTATTTGTGGGCTCTGATTGCTGCTCAGGGTTGAAGGAGGATTGGACTTTTTATATTTTTGGTTTTTTGACCCTGGATTTTGATAAATGCAATCGTTGATCAGGAGCAAGTCAGCAGGGTTGACAGGCGGAAGGGGCACAGCGGGGGCCGGTCCTGGTAGTGACGCGTTCCCGTGGGGGGCCGGCCACGGGACGCTGCGGTGACACGCACAGGTGAGCAGGCAGGCAAGGCACTACGCTCACAAGGGCATCAATACGCCTGTGTCATGTGACAAAGCGTTTCAGAATCCTTGCCACTCTGCAAAGAGGGAACAAAAGTATATACAACAACACATCAGGATATGTACACATGGGGTTAAGACTGGACTGGGGTAAGGGCATCAAGGGACAATAGACACTCAGTCCCAACTCATATCCCAATCCCAGGTCCGACCCTCTCAGTGGCTGATAGGGGCGGGGGCTCAAACACAACCCATGCCCTGCTCAGTCCGGACCCTGAAACCCTGCCAATGGGAGAGATGTCCCGCACAGCCACAGGCGAATTCCTGGGAGCCAATGGGCTCCAAGGCCAACCAACAGTGGCTGCCTATGCTCCCTTAACAGCAGGTCCCAAATCCTCTCTGAGCCAGAGATATGGCCCCGCCATTATCACCCAGGAGTTGGTAGCTGAAAATGGGCTGTTTCAGCCCAAACTGAAATTAACTCAAAAATCCCCCAAAATGGACCCCTCGTCCGGACCCGCCAGAGGTAGGGACGAGGCAACTGACCCTATGCCCTTCGAGTACGAACTCCCTGGAGCCCTCACCCAACCTGGTTCCCTCTGAGGTCCCGGCATCAGGGCAACACGGATGAGTCAAGTGGGGTCATGATGCCAAAATCACCAAAATTGGCGTCATTCCCACGCGTGGCTCGCTCGGCCAAGGTAAGGCCAATGGCTCACAGGGTAGGAGGCAGGACTTAGGACTCATATCTGAGTGTACAACTTGGAATTAGGTCCGGGCTCCCTATGGGCTTAGAGAAATGGGGCCGCCAATTGACCACACGGAAGGGGGAAATTGGGGTCTCAAAATTGGGTCATTTTGGCTGCTTGAAATGAGCCAAAATTCGGTGTGCTCCCAATAGTATATCTCCACGCCGGCTTGGAGATCGGATCCGACATTCCATACATGATCCACCGGGAGTCCAACAGAGACTCCCATGCATTTGGCTCTCAAAGATCTCCATGCCACTCGGCGTGGTGACGATCCCAATTGGGTCCACAAATGCAAAAATGGCAAAATTGCCCATACTCAATTTGGCCTAGCGCCTTAACGAAGGCGGCTCCGCTTCGCCCACGTGGTGTGTGGACCATGGGGACCATTACCCATAACAGCCATGTCATATATGGTCCATTGGTCCATGCGTCCGGCGTGCACGAAGGTTAGAACATGGGGCACGGCGGGCAGCGAAAGTGGAAAAATGCTCAAAATGGCCAAAATTGCGCACACTCATGGTTATGGCAAATGAGGCACATGCCCGACTCGGACTGGAGTGTGCCATAGGATTGGTATCAAGTCATATATGTCCAACATATCTTTGGGGCGTCACCCAACTCCTCCGGTATTGGGAATGGCAGGGTCGCCAAGTGAGCCCATGATTTGGGATAGTCCCAAATCGCCAACATGGTGGCCACGGTATGCCAAGCCTAAGAGGAGTTATTCGCCGGGTCCAAGATATGTTGGCTACCGAAGTATGTACCCTCATAACATACTTGGGTCATGATGTCAATTGAGCGCAACGTTGAGATACACGGTCGCCACTTGACATCATGACGAGCCAAAGATGGCAAAATTAGCAAAGAGACACACAAAGGTGCCTTGAAAGACGCACAAATATATTATAATATCTTCGCCTTGGATTGAGTAATCAACTAATCCTTCTATACACAATGACTTGACACCAATGACCTTCGATCCCACATATGTGCTCCACTTGGGGCGCCTTGAAAGGTTACGAGCGCTACTTCCCAAGTGGGCACATGAAAGTATGGAAAATTGTAAAACACACACCTTGCTCCCAACGCATCGCTTCGGGATCACCACACAAGCTTCCCTTCACGAAGGTTAGGCTTGCAATTGACCGTAGGGAGTATGGAGAAGGGGCTTGCACAATATGAGGTCCATTGGCGGGTTCGGCTTGGAGCAATGGACCCGCCAAATGGGCACGCAACACAACACATGGCACATACCACATATTGACCAAAAAGGTAGCTCCCACCACGATATGTCGTGCCCCTCCAAGGGCATAACTTTGTGTCAATCACTCATAGGAACTCAAGGAGAGTTCCTATGCAACACCAACACTTGCGCGCTACACTTGAAAGTTATCTTAACGCACGCAATATCATGGCCAAAGAGTTATAACGCAAACTCTGCCCTCTTGACCATGATCCATTACACTAGCGCGCATGTGTAGAAACGCAAGGCATATGAAGCTTCCTAAATTACGTCGGGAGTATTGTGAATACATCCCACGTTTCATTATCGTCAATACTCGCAAGCGGCACGAGATATGACCTTCACAAGTGGCCTCACGAATCAACTTTGTTTTGCCCATATCTTTAAGACAAATGGAGGGCAGGATAAAAGGGAAGTTGATTCGTGCATACGGAAGCACGTAGGTCCACTCGAAAGAGGTCAAATCAAGTGCGGGGATGTCGAAGTCGAAAATCCGATTTCGACATCCTGAAAAATTCGGATTAAGGTTGCGAGTATTAATTATGAAAATTGCGGAAGCATCCATGCAGTTCCTGGCGACTTTGGAGCCTTCGTGACGGATAGCGTTAAAATTTCCATTATAAACAGTTAAACTGGCGGTTACGGTAAATTCGCGATCCAACCGCCAGCCGTCAAAACAGTGAGTATCAGAACGGAAGTGTAAAAATTGACGGAAATGATATGAAAATAAAACCCTGTTGATTCCTGATATTCTGATACCCAAATCTCCGCTGGCGGTGCATCGGTTGCCGATGCGGGGCTTCACGGCACGGAACACGCCGTACATGGGGTTAGTGGACCGGAGACCGGTTGTATGCCGTAACCTGGCCATGGGGTTCTGGGTACCGCTTCACCCCCCTCCTTAGAGCAAACCCTGGGGGGGCTCGATAACACCGACGCATGGCAGCGGGTACCCAGGACCATTCCTGAAAGGGGGGGGGGGTGTCACATCCTCACTTCAGTAAGTCACAGTAAGATAGGTATCCCACAGTGGGATAGGTATGCTGCCGTAACAGCTCGTAGCACATGTATAGTATCAAGTATCGAGTCCCGGGTCCTGGCGGCGATTGTTCGGCATCCAAAGGACCCGTTAACCCATACCAGGCGCACCGGGTGCCGGCTGCTACGGTCACCACCACAGTGGCAGTGGCATACACGGCCAACATAGGCGTCACACGACGGCCGAGGTGGCCCCACAAGTCGAGAGCGACCACAAAGATCCATCAGGCTACCCCAAGCTTCCCAAGGCCCGCCGACTGGGGAGAGTCCCCACGGGTCCTTCCTCGGGCGCACCATGTCCATATCCATACGACGCGAGTCCAGAGTGCCATAGTCGAACTCCTTACGAACCCCAAATCGTAAGGGAACTCCTCCTGAAGGGATCGGGCATCAAGGCCGTCTTTTCCCTCGCCCTACTACCACGAAGCGTGGCCATACATGAGGGAGTCCTCATGCAGTGTGGGCGGAGGCGTCGACTCCTCAAACCACCAGTTTCCCAGGCAGACTGACCGAGGTCAGGAGCACCGGAGGCCGCCATCCGAATGCAAGTGCGTCTGCGAATCGGTAGGCTCACACTGGGACTGACAGTGGCGGACCGCTGGGAGTGTAGTCAGGCAACTGGGCTTCCCGCCTGGCGCCATCAGGATCTCCACACATCACAGCGAATAGGGCAACACGGTATCACGGGCACTCAAACAGTAGAATCTGTAATCAAGTACTGGTCCAGGCTGGACCAGACTGTAAGGATATGTACACGGCGACTCAAGGCGCCTCTGTATCCCGATTTGTGGTGAAAAACAGTCCATCCCTCAGCGATGGGCTGATGACACTTGACATACAGATGCACATATCCTGGAGGGCAGAAAAACAAGCAACAATTTGGGTAAATAGGCGTGTAAACACACTCTGAACAGAGTGCCAAACCACGCCACGGTCAGGATAAGGCAAATGCAGGAGGATGGACAGGATAACGCCTGAGTTCAGGCATATATAGTCTCGAGACACACGTCGACTGGTCTGGATTCCGCAAATGCCATGGAACCAGACCACACACCAAAAAAATCGCAATGCCGATGACAGCGGCATCCGTTGCGCAACGTCGTATGGGCTTCAAGGCCCCAAGAGCTCAAAAATATGAAGGTCAGTCGCCCTACCTGGTTTCCCATGGATTCAGCAGGGGGGGGAGTGACGAATAGAAATGAAAGAGAGGGGCCATCCTCCCCTGGATACAGCAGGGGGGGGGGTATATGGCCACTCTGTCACCGAAAGATGGGAGAGAGCAAGCAAGTAAGGGACGATTCGTCGGCCTCACAAGCGCCTCAAAACGCATCAGGGGAGAGCTCAGGGCGCTGATCAGGCACCTCTGGCTGCAATCGCCCGGGTGAGTGCTGCCAAGTCCGAGACATGGATCTTGGTCTTGTGCTTGCGGATGTACTCCATGAAGGGAGTATTGACCCGCGGCACGAATGAGGAGACGGGTTCCCAGGTGTCGTGGGACGGCCCATAGCCTCGCCAACGAACCTTGAACTCCAGACCTCCGGGTGCCGAGGCCTTCGGACGCTGAGCCAGGATCTTCTCGACAGTATAGTCGTCCTGCTCAGCATAGTCGTCGTCCGAATCGGCCTCATGTTTGGCGTAGTCCAGGGACACATGTCGGCCACGGAGGTCGGGTTCCCGCACACGGAGTTGACTCTCGTGGCGCTCCCGGAACTGTCCGTGACCCACCTTGATGCGGTAGGTGTCCTCACCGATCCTGCGGACCACCTCCCCGGGTGTGAACCAGGTCTTGGTGCGGTGGGTGCCCATGGGGCGGGGTCTGATCACCCACACCGGGTCTCCCACCCTGAACTTCTGCGCTGTCGAGCTCGGGGCGGACTTCTGACGCTCAGCATGCTCCTTCTCAAGCTGCTGGCGGATGTCCCGCGCCGTTTGCTCTTGCCGCGCGAAGAACTCCTTGGCATCCATAGCCATGCCATCACCAGACAAGGGAAGTCCCCTACCCAGGGGGTCCCTGCCAAATAGAATCTGGTGAGGGGACAAACCGCCCGGAGTGGGGGTGTCATGATGGGCCTTCAGAGCAGGCCACATCTCCTCGAACCAGTTCCGCCGTGGATTGGTGATGTGGATCTTGCGCAGCTTCTCGAACAGCTGCCGTCCAGCCACTTCAGCACGGCCGTTAGACCGGCTGAGATAGGCAACGCTCTTGGCATGTCGTATTCCCATGAGGGAGCACATAGCCTTGAACCAGCCACCAGTAAACTGGGGCCCTCGGTCACTGCAAATGGTGCGGGGGATGTCAAAGACGGTCAGCCAATGACGAATCATCATGACTGCCACCTCCTTGGCAAGCAACCCCTTTTTGCGTGCCGGAACGGCTACAACGTAGCCGCTGTGGCGGTCCACACAGAGAACCACACAGTCAAAGGTCTCTTTGCCAATGTGCACTTCGGGCATGGAGAAGACGTCCATGGCCACGCTCTCCATGGGCTGGTCAGGAACCGGGGTCCATTGGGGTTCCCCCTTGACGTTCCGGTTATCGGGATTGCAGGCCTGACAGACCGAGCAACCCTTCCTGACCTTCTTGATGGCGGTGTAGAGAAGGATATGGTCGATCTCGAACCGACGCTGCATGTCAAGAGCTTGCTTCTTGACCCCTGGGTGCAGCATGTGGTGGTGTCAAGCTTCACACAGCTCGAGCACCCGGGACTCCGGGACTAGCAGCTTACCATTCCGGTAGAGCTTGCCATCTTCCTCGGTCAGCCCCTTTGGCCACTTCTGCCCGTCGTCAGGGTCGGTCACAGCCCTATACTCGGCCGCAAAGGCCTCAGACTTGGCGTAATCGTCCGTCCAGTCGTCCTGGAGGCAAGACTCCGGGAAGAGGTGCTTGTCGGACTCAGTTCCCACCGGGGGTGCCGGACCGGGCCTTCCGCCCGCGGCACCCACAGGGGCGAGTACACTGACCGTTCTGCTCACCCTCGAAGCGAGGGGGGCATCTGCGGCCATGACGACGAAGCATTTGGCACCCTCCTCCTCCATCAGGCGCTCCATTTCAATGATCCTCTTGGCTTCAGCGGTCTCAGCCTCATCGCCATGGGCAGAGATATCCTGCATGCCCTTGCTGGCGGGATAGGCCCACCTACTGAGACAGTCCGCCACGTTGTTATCCTTTCCAGGAATATAAACAACCGTAAGGTCGAACTTGGCCAAGGTCTCGTGCCATCTTGCCCGTCGGGAGGCGGGACCTGAGGGGGTGTCCACGTGCTCCTTGTGCCACGACTGCAGACTCTGATGGTCGGTGCAGACGGTGACGGGATGGAGGGCTATGTACCCAGCCCATTTCCTGAGAGCCATGACGATGGCATACGCCTCCTTTTCACGGGGCGTCCACGTCCGTCTCTGGCCTTCCGCCAGGACTCGGCTCCAGAAGGCCACGGGCACGTGCCTCCCATCGTCAAGCACTTGCTCCAACACAGCGCCAATGGCGTAGTCGGAAGCGTCGGTGCGCAGGACGAACCCTCGGTCGGGATCCACGAGGTGCAGACCCACTGCGGATAGCAGCGCCTGCTTCATCCCCTCAAAGGCACGGTCAGACTCTTCAGTCCAGACCAAAGCCTTCTTGGACCCCTTCTTGGTCTCCTCTCGGTTGCCCTTGAGCATGGTCGTCATGGGGGCTGCATACTCGGCATACATTTTGATATACCCCGAGTAGTAGTTGCAGAACCCCAGATACGCCCGTAGCTCAGAGACCGTTTTGGGCTTTTCCCAGTGCTCAATCGCCGCCACCTTGCCGGGTATGGGCTTTCGCTGCCCGTTCCCGACTACGTGGCCAGCGAAGACCACCTCGCTTACCGAATGGTGGCCTTGTCACTGCTGCCCGTGAGTTTGTGCCGAACCAGAAGGTCCAGCACTCGAGTGACGTCCCTCTCGTGTGCCTCCAGGAGCTCCTCGTAGCTCATGCTGGGGTCCCCGGACGCGATGATCACGTCGTCCACGAAGGGGTCCGCACAGTCGCGCACCGGCTCAAGCAGGTTCTCCAGCATCCGCTGAAAAGCCGCATTGCCGTTGGTGACGCCCATGGGCATCACCTTCCACTGGAGAGGTCCAAGTGGAGTGCTCATGGCTGTGCAGGCACGGGACTCTTCGGCGAGAGGCATCTGATGATAACCATGTTTCAGGTCAATCACCGTGAAGATCCTCCGCCGGTGTTGCTTTTGCAGCATGTCCTCAATGAGGGGCAGCGTATAGCTGTCGTGCTGCGTTTGGGCGTTCAGGCCGCGGTAGTCGACCACGAGCCGCCACTCACCGGCAACCTTCTTGGGGACGACGAAGCAGGGAGAGGCCCACTCGGAGTGGCACGGCTCAAGCCAGCCTCTCTGGATGAAGTCACGGAGGATCTTCTCCATGGCCTCTTTCCTCTCGCCCCTCAGGGCAAACTCCCGGTGACGATACACACGGGGGTCCTGCTTCAGTCGTATCTTGGCCTCGCCATACGGTCCACGCACCGGTGGGGGAAACACAGGCTTACCGCTGAAGAAGGTCTCGCCATACTTCTGCTTCAGCCTGGCCCTCAACGCCTGGATCTTGGGGCAGTCATCGGACTCCGCCTTGGCTTTTCCGGGCACTTGAACCACGGAGCTTACTTGAGGGGTAGCGACCCCGCTCGCTTTCGGCTCAGGTGGTCTTCCCAGGTGGCCCAAAGGGCCATCTCTGGTCTTGCCTCGGAACAGATCGCCGTAGGTGGGTGGGTTACCGCCAGGCGGCTCGTCTTGGCTGGACATGTGATCCAGCACCCTCTGCACGAAGGTATTCCCGTCATAGGAACCGGAGACGATTGAGTCCACTTCCCACCAGGCTTTGTCCTGGCCTTTGCCCTCATGCTGGTTTCCCCAGTCGTGAAAGGGCTGATCCATATACCCCTGAACCAGATCCCACTCCTCTTCAGTGAGGGGGTCTTCGGAGTCCGATTCTTCGATGTCAACAGGGGGAACCGCAAAGCATTGCCGCCAGGGCTCTGCTATGATGCGGTTGACACACACGAAGTCCGTGGTATCGGCCTGATCAAGGCCCCCATCCACATAGTGGAATTCCGTTGGCCATCTCTGGGGTGGCATGGGCTGTCCCTTAGCGTCCTGATAGACACTCTCTCCAGCCGGTAGGACGACCTTGTTTAAGGTCATGTTGGTCAATGAGGCTACCCAATGTCGGGTACTCTCCTCCTCGGTGCATCCCATAGGAATAACCAACACTGCCTTGGAGCGGTCCTTGCGAACCTTCGCTATCGCTCTTGGAATGTCCCAACGGGGGCAATGGATCCACATCAATCCCTGATGCGGACCCCAGTGCTTCTTCCACGTGGAGTCCTGGGCGCTCCAGTACTTCTCACATACCCGCAGATGGGCGGAGGTTCCTGAAGAGAACGCATCCAGGGCCAGATCCGACGCTCCCAGGTCCGCGACCACTCGGTACGCCACTTCCGGCCTTACGCCGTACTCCTGGTTCGCTGGCCCAGTAGGCTCAGTGTCCAGCGCGGCCACTTCGAGCTGATTGCGTTCGGGGTGGATCCATTGGCATTCCACATGGTGCTCAGGTGACGAAAGCCACGAGAGCTGGTCGTCCTGGTACAGGGTCATGGAGGCCTGGGCCGGGAGGACGCCGGAGTCCGTCTCCATCATGAAGTCGTACCCGACGATCATGTCCCAGTCCATCTCGGCCTCGTAGAAGCTACCGTGCAGGAGGATTTCCTTGCCGAGGTCTGGGCGGCTCAGCTCACGATGGTTCACGAACTGCAGCCCGATGGCCGCTTCCTTCGTGCCTCCCACCATGTACTGGCCGTTCGCCACCTTCAGCCTGACAGGTTTCCGACTGTCGGTAAGACACTCTGGCGGAAGCAGGCCAGCCTTGACCAAGCTGACTTGAGCTCCCGTGTCGACCAACACGTCGAAAACCTTTTCCACTTCCCCGCATAAGGCACGGACCTTAAGATGCAACTGCCGCTCGCGACCGACACGGCGCACGGCGTGCAAACTCAGGATCTCCGGCCGTTCCAGAAGCTCAACAAGCGACTGGTGCAGGTCGTGGACAATGGGCTCAGGCTGCCCATCTGCAGCATCCAGCTGCGGTCCGGGTGATCCTCCGATACTCTCGGATAGATCCTGTAGTACATCAAACACGTTCTTGGTCGCGAAGGACGGACGGGTGCAAGGGTTCGTGCCTTCACTTGCCCTCACCCCGCCTCCGCGACTGGGCGCCGGACCGGGCCTTCCGCCCGCGGCAGTCCCCTTGTGCTTATCGACTCCCGACTGGGATGGATCGGCGCTTCCCACGTCACCATCCTGCGACCGCCCTAGCTGGGGCCCTTGGCTGCAGGGGCTCCGCTAGGGGGCGTCGGTTGTGGAAGAGGGGGTGTTCTCCTCGGCCTCAACGTCGTTGACGCCCTTCTTTCTTTCCCCTTTACCTCCTCCTTTACCCTTCTTGTCCTTGTCCTTGTTCTGGTCATTCTGGTTGTTCTCCTTGTTCTTGTTGTCCGACCTGGGGACCCAGTTCCGCTTGATCTCCTGGATCTCCTTGGCCAACTCGGTCCCCACCGACGACATCAGCTTGGCCAGCTCGTCCTTGTCGACCTCCATCTTGGCTTCCCGGATACCCGCGGGCGCACGCTTCTTCGACCCATGCGCCTTCTTGTAAGCCTCCGTGTCGGCCTTGTGGACGGGGCATGTTCGGTGGTCATGGTTGAAGCCTTTCTTCCTTCCATAACACACGAAACAGCCCTGAGGGTGAGCTCGTATGAACTCCCCAAAGGACAGCGGAGGGTCGCCAATGCGGCGAGGGTCCCTCTTCTCCTGCTTCCTCCAACCCTGCTGCAGGGGCTTCCAGTTTCCCGGCTTGCTCCCCGCGCTCAGGTTCATGGCCACGAAGGCACAGACGGCCACTTCGGCGGGCTCATCGTCGTCGTCATCGTCGACGAGAGTCTCATCGCCGCCGGCTCCCGCTGGGTCCATGGCATCTTCCCCGCCAGGTCCCTCGCCAACGTAATTGACGTCGCGGTCGCCGGGCCTCAACCCGCGGGTGTGGTGGAGGTTTCGGTACTCCTTGAGTACTTCCTCGCCAACCCACTCCAGGATCTCGTCGCAGCTCATCCGCGCCGGGATGGGCTGCAGACGGATGGTCTGGCCGCTCAACTCACAATCGTCAAGGCGCCACATCGCGGTCTTCTCGCGATCGCCCGAGACGGTGATGAGAAGAGCGTTCCGCAGGGAGTGCCGTTTGACATCCCGGGCCACGTGCTTCTTCGCCCAACTCACCACGTTCGTATGATACTCCTTGGGGAGCATCATCTTGACCGTGTGGTTGGACTTGGCCCTCTTGGATTCCTCCTTGGTGACCCTCTTGATCCATGCTTCCGGTAGCATGGAGAGCAGGCGAGCCTGCTCGTCACCCTCGTTCCAATCCTCCACGTTGCGGCGGAAGAGGGTGTATTTCCCTCGGAAGTCACGCCATTCTCGTAGGCGGATCTCCCGTCCATCATGCTCAAGCTTGATGGACTTCCAGCGCTTGGCAGCCACCTGCGGAGCGTCCACCCGCTCCTGCTCGTTGAGCCACTTCTTGGCGTCCTTGAGGGTCTTGATTTTCCCCTCCTTGGTCGCCACGAAGTATAGCTCGCCGAGCACTTCCGGGAGGCGGTACCTGAACCGTTTGAAGACATATCTCTCCGCATCCGCGGGAGGTTGGTCCTCAGTGACGGTCAGCCCCCAATCGTCCAGCTTCTCCAAGAAGCGGTCGAGGTTGAGGGGGTTGCCATCGTACATGGGGGGCTTGATGTCCTTCAAGTCTTCCCACACGGCGGCGTCCGCGGCCTTAGAGACCATGAACGCCGGCCGCGAGGTCGACCGAGGTTCCCATCGGCCTCGCCCACGGACTCCCACGGCCGCCACGTCCATCTCCTCCATGGAGTCCCTGTGGCTACGCCGCGGTTCCTCCACGTACGCTGAACCAAAATGTTCACGCCGTACTGCATCCATGTACGCATCCTCATCACGGCGCCGGCGGCTGCGTTCAGCGGCCTCCCGTCGTACACCACGCGGCGGGCTGATGTCGAACTTCTCCAGGTCCAGGTCCAGGTCCAGGTCCTCACCTTCGCCGACATCCCACTCCACGTCTCCTCTGGGGACCTCATCCCTGAGTCCACCATAACGTCCTCCAGCCCTGGGGATTGGCACCGGGGCTGGTGGCGGGCGTCGGGGGCGTACAGACGTCCGCGGTGGAGCACGGCGGTTGTGGTAGTCCGCGCTGAGCCACTCGTCGCGCCATTCCTCACTGCCACTGCCGGGCGGCACGCGCTCTTTGCGGCGGCCCGCGCTGTGGTGAGAGGGGGCGGTGAGAGAGGGGGCACTGGCGCTGGGGCGACTCCTGGGGGCTCCGCCGGGGGCGTGGGGTCTGCCTGGACCTGGTCCGGGTCCCCAGCCGTCGTCCGACGAGCCTGACTCCAGGGGTGGGTGGTCGCTGCCGACTCTCCCACGGGCTTCCAGCGCATCCAGCCTCTCCTGCAGGCCGCTGACGACGTTGGTCAGCGACTTGGTCTCGGCTCTGGCGATGTCCAGGTCCTTCTGCGCGCGCGCGGCGACCCCGGAGATGCGAGCCATCTCGACCTTGCCCGTGTCTACCTCGCACTCGAGGGCAAAGACCCTCCTGCGGAGGTAGACAATCCACCGCCAGGTGGTATCCGGGTCGCCGTTCCCTGGTGGGTCGTCGGGGTCCCCAGGGGGTCCTCCAGGAGGGCCTCCGCCGGGTCCGCCCGGTCCAGGGGGTCCTCCCCCGCCCGGTGGTCCGCCTCCAGGGGGTCCACTTGGTGGGCGTCCTCCAGGGGGTCCTGATGGTCCTCCGCCAGGGGGTCCCGGTGGGTCTCCGCCGGGTCGCCTCGGTGGGTCCGAGGATGGGCGATTCCTCGTGATGCCGAACTCCATGTCGTCATCCTCGTCCATGTCGCCCCACCTGGGCGTCTCGGTCACGGAGGACTCGGAGCTCCGGTAGGGAGGAGGGGGATCCTCATCCTCACCTTCCATGGGGACGTCTCCGCCACCTTCGCCCGTCCAAGCCACCACTTGGCGATGTCGACGGCCTCGTTCATCCCCGTCACTGGCGGTGAAGAAGGGGTCACTGTCGTGGGGGTGCCCACCCGCTGGCCTCCGCGGCCTCTCGGGGGTCTTCCCCTTGCCCTTCCTCCGTCGACGGGCGGTGGTGCTACCGCTCCCACTGCTGCCCGTGACCGCCTCATCCAGCTTCATCCTGGAGGAGGCGTCCCCTTCGAAAAGCCTTCGAAGGGTCTCCACTCGCGATCCTCCCGGGGGAGTCTCGTGGCGGAGTTTGGCCTCTGCCTCCTCCATTGCGGCGGCGGTGGCTGCGGCAGCTCGTGCTTCGGCTTCCTCCCGAGCACGAGCCGCCTCGGCTTCCCGGGCCTGCAGCAGCTGCGCCTTCTGCGCCTCCAACGCCGCCAGCTCCGCCTCCGTCTTGGCCTTCTCCTCAGCGACCTTCCGTCGCGCGGCCTCGATGGCTTCCTTCTTGTCGGCGTCCTCCTGGGCCTTAGCCGTCGCTTCGGCGTGGGCCCTTTCCTCCGCCTCCTTCTTTGCCCTCCCTTGGGCAAGCGCCTCTTCCAGCGCCTTCACCTCGGCCTCCTTGCAGGCAATGGCCTCCTGCGTCAGGCGGGCTTCCTCGTCGGCTGCCGCCAACTCACCGTTGACCCAGGCGGTCGCTGCCCCATGGGCGGCTGCGGCCTTGAGTCCGGCCGCAATGGCCGCCACGGTCTGGGCGTGGATGGCCATGCCATGTGCCCACTGCGCAGCCTCCTCCTGGGCGATGCCGGTGGCGCCCTCCACGGCAGCGCTGTACTGCCGGGCCCGTTGCCGGGCAACCCGACGGTTGCAGGGCACCCCACAGGCGCGCTCACAGGCGCGCGCCACGTCCCTTTCGGGAGCGACGCTGCTGCTGGAGCTGGCCTGGTCGGCCGGCATCCTCCCGCGGTGGGCCGACTCCACGTCGCTGCTGGGGCCTGCTGAGGCCTGCCGGGCCTTCAGGAGCAGCGAACGGGGCTTGGCCTGAGTCTGCTTGGCGACTTGGATGTAGTCGCCAAGGGTGGTGGAGCCGGGGTGGTGTCCACCATTGGGCCGTTGGGGACTGGGGGCTGGGGTTCCGCCCTTGGCGCCTTGGGCGGCTTCGGCAGCCAGGGACTCCTGGTACTCCCGCCACCTCCGGTCCCTCTTCTTGTCCCCGGCGGACCTCTTCTCCGTCGCCGGAGACGCGCTGCTGCTGCCCCGCAGCCTGCGCTCGCTCCCCGGTTCAGGGAACTTCTTCTCGATCAAGTCCCACATGGAGACGTTGATCGAGGCGCCCGACGGGTAGGCGTTGGGGTCCTCGTCCTCCTCAATCCCGTCGGGGCGCAGCCCTTCACCGGGCCTGTCCGGCCGGGTCCACGTCCTCCAGCGCTTGCGGCGGAAGCGGTACTCGTACCCTTCCGCCCGCAGCCACTCCTCCACTGCCCGCAGGCGGTCCTCCCCCATGTCCTCCCGGAGCTCGAAGCTCCCGGGCATGCCGCCTTCGCACTGGGGATTGCTGTAGCGGTATTGCTGGTCCCACAGCAATCCGCTCAGCAAGCGCGCCACATGGGGGTGGGGCTGCGGCCACCTCCGACCCGCTTCTTGCCAATTCACCATGGCAGCGGGGGCGTAGTTGATCTTGAGGTCCTTGACGTGCACTCGTTCAACTCAACGAACTGGTTGTGGTTGTTGAGGAGGGTGCTGTAGCACTGGATTGGGCGTGCGGCTGGTGCTGGTCAGCCTGTGGTTGTGGAGGTGGTTGACGCGGCCTTGCTGGTCGGCCGATGGGACTCCGGATCGGCCGATGGGGCTGATGCAGGAGTCCTGGTCTGTGCACCTCTTTCACGGCTGCTGCGCGGTCAGGGCGGTGCTCTTGACGGCGCTGCGGGCTCCGTGACGAACTCGGCGCTGTCGCTGAGTGGCGCTGCGAGCTGCTGCGCTGCGCTGCGAGACGCTGCGCTGCGCTGCGAGCTACGAGCTGCGCCGCGCTGCTGCGACGCGCTGCTCGGGGTTGGTGGCCCCGAGTGGCACGCGAGGGCTGGGTAACCCCGCGGCGGTGAAACGCTTTTGACGCGTTCCCGTGGGGGGCCGGCCACGGGACGCTGCGGTGACACGCACAGGTGAGCAGGCAGGCAAGGCACTACGCTCACAAGGGCATCAATACGCCTGTGTCATGTGACAAAGCGTTTCAGAATCCTTGCCACTCTGCAAAGAGGGAACAAAAGTATATACAACAACACATCAGGATATGTACACATGGGGTTAAGACTGGACTGGGGTAAGGGCATCAAGGGACAATAGACACTCAGTCCCAACTCATATCCCAATCCCAGGTCCGACCCTCTCAGTGGCTGATAGGGGCGGGGGCTCAAACACAACCCATGCCCTGCTCAGTCCGGACCCTGAAACCCTGCCAATGGGAGAGATGTCCCGCACAGCCACAGGCGAGTTCCTGGGAGCCAATGGG
The DNA here is from genome assembly GCA_964036045.1 of Eutreptiella sp. 'Long Island Sound 2002'. Taxonomy (NCBI): domain Eukaryota; phylum Euglenozoa; class Euglenophyceae; order Eutreptiales; family Eutreptiaceae; genus Eutreptiella; species Eutreptiella sp. 'Long Island Sound 2002'. The sequence goes on along the minus strand of OZ038379.1, from coordinate 29,426,925 downwards.
CTCCAAGGCCAACCGACAGTGGCTCCCTATGCTTCCTAAACGGCAGGTCCCAAATCCCCTCTGAGCCAGAGATATGGCCCCGCCATTATCACCCAGGAGTTGGTAGCTGAAAATGGGCTGTTTCAGCCCAAACTGAAATTAACTCAAAAATCCCCCAAAATGGACCCCTCGTCCGGACCCGCCAGAGGTAGGGACGAGGCAACTGACCCTATGCCCTTCGAGTACGAACTCACTGGAGCCCTCACCCAACCTGGTTCCCTCTGAGGTCCCGGCATCAGGGCAACACGGATGAGTCAAGTGGGGTCATGATGCCAAAATCACCAAAATTGGCGTCATTCCCACGCGTGGCTCGCTCGGCCAAGGTAAGGCCAATGGCTCACAGGGTAGGAGGCGGGACCTAGGACTTATATCTGAGTGAGCAACTTGGAATTAGGTCCGGGCTCCCTATGGGCTTAGAGAAATGGGGCCGCCAATTGACCACACGGAAGGGGGAAATTGGGGTCCCAAAATTGGGTCATTTTGGCTGCTTGAAATGAGCCAAAATTCGGTGTGCTCCCAATAGTATATCTCCACGCCGGCTTGGAGATCGGATCCGACATTCCATACATGATCCACCGGGAGTCCAACAGAGACTCCCATGCATTTGGCTCTCAAAGATCTCCATGCCACTCGGCGTGGTGACGATCCCAATTGGGTCCACAAATGCAAAAATGGCAAAATTGCCCATACTCAATTTGGCCTAGCGCCTTAACGAAGGCGGCTCCGCTTCGCCCACGTGGTGTGTGGACCATGGGGACCATTACCCATAACAGCCATGTCATATATGGTCCATTGGTCCATGCGTCCGGCGTGCACGAAGGTTAGAACATGGGGCACGGCGGGCAGCGAAAGTGGAAAAATGCTCAAAATGGCCAAAATTGCGCACACTCATGGTTAGGGCAAATGAGGCACATGCCCGACTCGGACCGGAGTGTGCCATAGGATTGGTATCAAGTCATATATGTCCAACATATCTTTGGGGCGTCACCCAACTCCTCCGGTATTGGGAATGGCAGGGTCGCCAAGTGAGCCCATGATTTGGGATAGTCCCAAATCGCCAACATGGTGGCCACGGTATGCCAAGCCTAAGAGGAGTTATTCGCCGGGTCCAAGATATGTTGGGCACCGAAGTATGTACCCTCATAACATACTTGGGTCATGATGTCAATTGAGCGCAACGTTGAGATACACGGTCGCCACTTGACATCATGACGAGCCAAAGATGGCAAAATTAGCAAAGAGACACACAAAGGTGCCTTGAAAGGCGCACAAATATATTATAATATCTTCGCCTTGGATTGAGTAATCAACTAATCCTTCTATACACAATGACTTGACACCAATGACCTTCGATCCCACATATGTGCTCCACTTGGGGCGCCTTGAAAGGTTACGAGCGCTACTTCCCAAGTGGGCACATGAAAGTATGGAAAATTGTAAAACACACACCTTGCTCCCAACGCATCGCTTCGGGATCACCACACAAGCTTCCCTTCACTAAGGTTAGGCTTGCAATTGACCGTAGGGAGTATGGAGAAGGGGCTTGCACAATATGAGGTCCATTGGCGGGTTCGGCTTGGAGCAATGGACCCACCAAATGGGCACGCAACACAACACATGGCACATACCACATATTGACCAAAAAGGTAGCTCCCACCACGATATGTCGTGCCCCTCCAAGGGCATAACTTTGTGTCAATCGCTCATAGGAACTCAAGGAGAGTTCCTATGCAACACCAACACTTGCGCGCTACACTCGAAAGTTATCTTAACGCACGCAATATCATGGCCAAAGAGTTATAACGCAAACTCTGCCCTCTTGACCATGATCCATTACACTAGCGCGCATGTGTAGAAACGCAAGGCATATGAAGCTTCCTAAATTACGTCGGGAGTATTGTGAATACATCCCACGTTTCCTTATCGTCAATACTCGCAAGCGGCACGAGATATGACCTTCACAAGTGGCCTCACGAATCAACTTTGTTTTGCCCATATCTTTAAGACAAATGGAGGGCAGGATAAAAGGGAAGTTGATTCGTGCATACGGAAGCACGTAGGTCCACTCGAAAGAGGTCAAATCAAGTGCGGGGATGTCGAAGTCGAAAATCCGATTTCGACATCCTGAAAAATTCGGATTAAGGTTGCGAGTATTAATTATGAAAATTGCGGAAGCATCCATGCAGTTCCTGGCGACTTTGGAGCCTTCGTGACGGATAGCGTTAAAATTTCCATTATAAACAGTTAAACTGGCGGTTACGGTAAATTCGCGATCCAACCGCCAGCCGTCAAAACAGTGAGTATCAGAACGGAAGTGTAAAAATTGACGGAAATGATATGAAAATAAAACCCTGTTGATTCCTGATATTCTGATACCCAAATCTCCGCTGGCGGTGCATCGGTTGCCGATGCGGGGCTTCACGGCACGGAACACGCCGTACATGGGGTTAGTGGACCGGAGACCGGTTGTATGCCGTAACCTGGCCATGGGGTTCTGGGTACCGCTTCAGTAGGGACCTTCTTTATGGTAGCAGAGGCGTACCTGCTGCCCCTACCTACCGCCGACCCGGGGACTTGGGCCCCTATGAGCCCTGCCCAAGTACGCCCCGGGTGCGTATTGTGGACTCGGTGGAGACCACGCCGGAAGTGGAAGCCCGAAGAGAAGTACGACGTTCGGGAAGAGGAGGACTTGACATGGAGGACCTGGTCTCCATGTGTGAGCGTCGCTGCCGAAAGGCATGCAACCTCCGCTCCGCCGCGGCGGACTCTGAGGAGACCTGCCATTCAGGCAGCAGTGGAGGACGGGCCCGGCGCTACCGGAAGCGCGGGTCACCCAAGCCCGCGGCAGGTGACGCCGGGGCTATGGATACGGATCCGATCCCGGTCAGGCTGTGGTCAGCTGCAGACTCCGAGGGGCACTCCGAGGGCTATCGTAAGCCTATGAGCAACCTTCGGAGTCGGAGGAGAGGGCCAGACCGCCCACAAGGGCGAACACGGCCCCAGGACCCAGCCTGGAGCATGATGCCGAGGTGTTGGCGAGGCCCGCCAGAGCCAGAACGGCGCCTGTGGCCCGGCATACGGAGCCAACGCGGGATAGCATGGGCGACACACCCATGGCGGAGGAGTCCGTGGCGCCGGGAACCGCGGGATGCGCTGGATCGGGCGGAAAGCATGCTGAGTGCCACTGCGAGCACGTGTCCTTCCTCATGGGCAAGTACCCAAAGACCGGGATGGACGCCATCGTGCATCGCCTTGACAGCCTCGACAACGCGAAGGACGGCCTAGAGGAGGACGTCGCCGGGATCCTGGATGACCAGTCGGCCGCGGAGAGAGACATGGCGGAGCTGCGAGCGGATCAGGCCCGGTACCGGGAGAATCTGGAGCTGGCCCTGCAGAAGCAGCAGCGAGTGGTGGACAGCCTCCTCCAGCTGGTGGAGGACATGTCGGGACGCCTGAAAAGGCTAGAGGAGTTACAACCCCTCGCCTCGGGTCCGGAGCTCCCGGCAAAGCCGGCAGCGGCAGAGCTGGTGGAGCGGGTTAAGACCCTCAGGAGCGCCATGGACAAACCCATGGGCGGCCCTGCAGAGGCACCCTACGCGCCTCCGCGTGTTGACCCGGATGCACTGCCGTTTGTTCCCATGTTCAGCGAATCCACAATGCTCGGGGAACACACGGCACCGGCTGGGTCCATGCGGGAAGGGCACGTAACCACGGTACCGAGGAGCCTGACGGTACAGATGTCCCATGCCGCCCAGGATCTACCGACCACTACGACTGCCCATGCAGTTTATGCGGAAGAGGAGATCCAGAGCCAGACCATGCAGGGGCGAACCATGGGAAGGGCCGACGGACATGGTCGAGGCCATCCAGGCGGAAACCTGTGGGCGAAGGACCCCAATACGGGGATATGGACGGCCGATGGAGCAAGTCCTTCCCGCATTCCAAACCCCATGGGTTCAAGCCCAACTGGACCGCACTCCATGGAGGAGAGGGATGTACGAGGAGTGTACTCACACCCCCCGGCCACAGGTGGTATCCGTCTCGGTGGAGTGGTGGCTGGGGACGTCGGAGACGCCATCAGGATTGACGACCTCAGGGGAAGCAAAATCCCCTACTACGATGGCAACCCCTCCAACCTGGATGACTTCATCCTGGATTGGGAGGACTTTGCCGAGGCGGTCGTCGGTGAGATGCGGGGAGCGCCGCGGGACAAGTGGGTATGCCGGACATTCCCACACCGTCTGGCGCAGGACCTGAAGGAGGAGCTGCGGGATCAGATCCGGGAAGGACTGATCCATACGGAGCAGGCCTGCCTCCAGTGGTTGGATGATGAGGAGCGGGTGGACGCTCCGAACCAGAAGCTGGAGGACTTGTGGTCCATCCCGCTGCAGCTGGACCGCGGTGAGTTGCGGGTCCGGGAGTGGAACCGGTACCTGCGGAAGTACCGACGGAGCCTCAAGCTGGTCGAGGACTGGAACGAGTCCAGCGAGATCCGCCACTTGCTGAAAGATGTCCTCCCCGGCCACTGGAAGAGGAGAGTGGAGAAGCGCGTGGCGGTGAGGATCATGGCGGCGGAGGATACCCATGCGGGTATCATGGAGTTCTTCAGGAGGAACCTGGGCGGGCCCAACCGGATGTTGGGACTGAAGAACGCCGTGTACGTGGAGGTATTTGGAGACACCATGGGGCAAAGGTTGCTGCGCCTCAACAACCTGGAGTGGAGGCGCGGGGAGCCGCTGAGGATGCAGGTCATCTTCGCCCGCATGAGCCTGGACGAGATCGTGAAGTACATCACGGTGGAGTTGAAGCTCAATGCAAAGAACGAGGCCCACGTGCAGGATCGACATGGTCATGCACAACGAGGCCACCGAGAAGACCGCCATCATCGGGAGATCCAGGAGGACAAGGCCAACTCCGCGGAGGATGGTAGTGGAAGTGGCCAAGACCGCTGGACCTGGTCCGAGGAGGATCACGAGGAGGCCCATTTCTTCGCGTTTGTCGCGCACAACGTGAGGGACCATGGGCAGGATCGGTCCAAATGGAACCGGGTGGGACCCAAGAAGGGCAACACGCCAAGGAGGATCGGAAACCCACCGCTCTCGTTCCGGGAGTACAGGTCTCAGCACGACGGGTGCTGGGTCTGTTATGGCAAGGGAAACAACCATGCACACGACCACCGTCAGTGCAAGGTGTATGAGGCGGACAAGAAGGCCTACTCCGCCGCCCACCCCGAGAAGAAGCCCGGGGAGCAGCGGATTGACGATTGGAAGGCGGAGGGCGGAGACGGGGGAAAAGGCCAAGGCAAAGGCCAAGGGAAAGGCAGAGGAAGAGGCTATGGTCGTGGACCTGGCCAAGACCGACGAGTGAGGTCGATCGAGGAGGTTGCTGAGGACATGTTGAGGACGTTGGAGGAACTCAAAGCCAAGCAACGTGGTGGACAAAGTCCTGGCGGATCGCAGCCGGAAGGGGCTGCGGGAAGCCAAGTCTAGAGGAGCCCCCACGGGAGTGGGACCTCGGAGGTCTCTCCTCCGAAAATCAGTGGAATCCCAGAGAAAGCGAAGGCACATCGGGTGCCGAAGAAGGCTCCAGAAGAGCCAAAACCACTGAGTTTCGCCACTCCCAACCCCTGGAGCGCCCTGCCAAGGGAAGTTTATGTGGGGAAGGGACGTGGTAAGAAGGAGGGAGCGACCACGGAGAGCCCCGTGGACGGGCAAGACCAACCCAAGATCTACACCATCCGCGATCATAGCCTCGAGGTCCTGATGCACCCGGACATGCTAGAGTTGCATGCCCTGAGAGTCGTCCATACACCGCATGGCGACGAGCGGCAGTTGCACTTGAAGGTGCGTGTACGGTGCGGACAAGAGGAGTTGGTGGTGGATGTTCTGGTGGATACGGGTGCCCAGGTGAGCCTGGTCCGGAGAGGGTTGTTCAAGGAGGAATCCCTGCAGCCCAGCCGTAGACCGGTGCGCCTGAAGGTGGCCAATGGAGAGATCATGGGTGGTGGTACCCATGAGGCCACTTTCAGTATGGAAATCTGGGAGCATGAGCGCTTGAACCGCCCTGATTTGGCGAAGAGAAGCACTCTATCCGGGAACTTCTACGTGGCCGACATTACTGATTTCGATATGATCATTGGGTATGACTTCATGGTGGCCAACGCCATTGGAGCCCTTCCCCATCGTGCAACGCTGGTCCGGGAGGATGATGAATGCCTCACATGGCTGTCCACGGACTATGCATGCGGATCATCCCAATGAAATGCTGACGAAGAGGATCGGATCGTCCAAGCGGTGCAAGCTGTGGGTGCCAAGTCCAGAGGAGACCGCGGAGTTCAGCTCACGGAGTATGGAATGGCGCCGCAGGTGTACGACAGGATGATCCAAACGCTGGGAGCCGAAGCGCCCGAGACGGACGTCTTCGCTTCCCGGGATGCCCCACTTCTGCGGAAGTGTAGGAGGCATTGGCACCGAGGAGACTCAGCCTGGCACAGGCATTGGGGTGTGAAGGAGTGGGGGTCCATGTATTGGCATGGCTGCCTGGACAACACCAGACGTACGTTGAAGAAGATCGTCGCGGAAAGGGCGAAGGGGATCCTGGTCAAAACCGGCATAGGATCCACCCCATGTCCGCTGGAGGGTCTCAAGTCGACGCTGGACTCCATCACCCTGAACGAGATGTCATTCGGGCCAGAGGAGGAGTTGTTCATCGACGCCAAGGGTGTATCAATGCCCTCCCCGGGTCAAGCGTGGGGTACCAAGGCTTTCCTGGTGGATGGGGCGCAAGCCCAGCCCACGGGTGATGAAGCATTCATCCGTAGGGTGGAGGCGGTGCCCATGAAGGTCATGTTTGAGCCCAAGGAGGGGACGGATCAGCCAATCGATGGCATTGACGTCCTGTCCCACGCCGATATCGACAACGTCGTCAACTACATGCAGATGGGGATGCGTGACCGTGTGGCAGCCAAGAAGAGGCGGGCCATGGTCACATCTCCGCATTGGTGGCATGACAAGATGTTGGTTACCGGCAAGTACGAGAAGGATGAGTTCGTGGCGAGGGTCATGGATCACATCGCCGACCAATATGATTGTCCGGTTGGGTCCGACCCGCCGACATGGGATTTTCCAAGAATGGGTGCCGAGAGCGACAAGAGCCAGCCCGATGCCGCAAATTTTCGAAGATTATCTGTGGGAAGCATGCCCCACGACGATGAAGACGGCATATCGGACGAGGAGAAGTCGGATTCGGACCCGGAAGAGGCCTATACCGCAGTGCGGTCGGTTGTATCGATACCGAAGCAAGCGGCTGAAGAGGCCCAGGAGAACCCGAAGGTCGCCGAGCTGAAGAAGAGGCTGATCAACGCCTATCCGCGGCTATTCAGTGGCGTCGCCAACAAGAACCCTCCAGATCGTGGGAGGTTTGGCACAGCGAAGATCAAGCTGAAGCCGAACCCCAAGATCTATCGTCATCGGGAGTACCAACTTCAGGGCGATCGGGCCGAGGCCATGAAGAAGCTATTGGCCGATTTCATTGAGCGGGGATGGATCCAACCCTCCGACAGTGAGTGGGCCAGCCCAGCCTGCATTGTGCCCAAGAAGGAGAAGGGCGAGTGGAGGTTGGTGGTTGATTACAGAGGTTTGAACGAGCAGACGGAGCACGACTCGTACTCGCTTCCCCTGATCGACTCCATCCTCCAAAAGCAACAGAAAAAGCGGATTTTCACGGTGTTAGACCTGAAACACGTCTATCACCAGATGCCGCTACACCCGGACTCCAGGCCCTGCACAGCGATGTCGACGCCGCTGGGGCCCATGCAGTGGAAAGTGGTGCCTATGGGCGCCAAGAATGGCAATGCCGCTTTCCAGCGCATGATGGAGGACCTACTCGGTCCTGTCCGGGACTGTGCCGACCCCTTTGTGGATGACATCATCATCGGATCCGGCACGGAAGACATGACTGAGGACGAGCTCATCCCTAGTGACCCCTTTTGCACACCATGGTGCCATGTCCTATGTTCAACCGGTGTTCAACTGACTTCACCTGGGCCCTTGAACCACCCCTGAACAGCGGTTGAACACCCCCACCGCGCGTAGTGCAATTTTACCAAAAATTAAACTTTTGACGTATCACCATGCCATTCCAAACCATCCATGACGATGTACCATGCTTTTAACAACATACTAATGCCCAATGCACTATTCCATGCCATACCCCTCACATTGCCACCCCCTTTCTATCATGTCCAAGAGTAGCGTCAACGCCGCCTTGGTGTTCAACCATGCGGTTGAACACCCCACTTGACACATTCCCCTAAGCTTTGACCTTCATTGTGGTCCTTTGGCTTCCATTCCATCGTGGATGGTGTTCAGAGGTTTTTGCAGTGTGCACCTGCCTTATCCAAATCAATTATAACCACAAAACCATGGATTTTCTGCTACTTTCATATTGCCGCCCATACGCGTTCGGCCATGTTCATCTGCGTGTTCAACCGCGCGGTTGAACACGGTTGAACACGGTTGAACACGGTTGAACACACACTGGAGCGCGTTAGGAGAAATGCCGCACGTAATCGCAATCACACAACAATGGCACCAACAATTCACGTCAAATTGGATGAACAATCCCAGTGCCTGTCACCATGGGAACCCCAGGTCCAGGAGTTCAGTGCGCATCGGAGCGGGAAGGCGGTGCCACGCGATAGATGTATACGCCACGATGGCATACCTTTCACCCTCCCATCGCACCGGCCCATGCGTACGCCACGCATTGAAAATCACCCCCTTTCGTGCATCCACAACAACCCCTCGCACAATTTGACGCCCACATTGCATCCATGCTTGACGCTGCGCCCCCCCCTCCCCCCCACCACCCATCCACGCCGTAGTAAAGAAACCACCACCACGGAAATCACCCACCGCCACCACCCCACTCAACGCGGAGTCATCCCTTGGATGTTTGTGTACATCCATGGGTGCACATCCGTTGCCCCACACGATGGAAATTGCGGTGTAACTGAGGGACGGTAAACAAACCGTGAGGAAATTATTTACAAGGCGCACAACATGTGCATCATCATGTGTCCTCTTAGACATGCCCACGTGTGTAAACGTCGGAAACTTCCTTGTTGCTCCCCATAGGATCCGGCGGTACTCTCCTCCATGTTTCTTCTTGTGGAGCCATCCCTTCAAGCCTTGTAAGGCTTCATGGACCTTGTCGGATAGTCACTTTGAGTCCACGGCCCATAGCGCTTGCGTCTCCGGTCCGACCTCCTCCTTCCCATCATCGGCACACTCCTTCTCCCTTGTGCTCGCCACGCCCTTTCGCTCCCACCTTTGTGCATGCCGTCTTGAGGTCCACCTTCCTCCTTTGCATCATCTCCAACATGAGGTCGTTCATTCTCCTTGGCATCGTGCTCCACCTTGGGGTTGTTGAGGGCATCGGACATGCCCTCCTTGTTGGCATCGTCCACGGACGTGCCCTCCTTGTTCGAATCCTCCACGGACATGCCCTCCTTGTTGGAATCGTCCACGTCATTTGAAGTGCTCTCCTTCATGGGATCCTCGGAGTCCTCCTTGGTGCCATTGTTCGACGCATTGGTGGTACTTCCCGCGATTGCTTCCGTGCTTGCGATTGCTTCCGTACTTGCCCCATCTTGACCTTCATCTTTTGTATCTCCGCTCTCGGTTGCCGCGTCTTGGCCTCAATGTTTTGCATCTCCGCTCTCGGTTTCCTTGTCGTGGCCTCCATGTCTTGCATCTCCGCTCTCGGTTTCCTTGGTCGCTTTCTCCATGTTCTCCTCCCACTTCGCCAACATGGCCTTTGCCTCATCCTCGCTCGTGAACGCTGTGTGGCGGAGGCGCACAATGACTGGCCACGTGACGTTGGCCTCACTCTGCTCTCCGGGCCATTGGGGGGGGAGTTTCACCATCTCCTCCCCCTTCCGTGGCTTGGGGTCGTCCTTCGTTGGCTTTGCCACGGCGCCCACCGTGATGCGGTGGCGCTTGTCTGGACCCTCGGTCAGCACCCACCGTACTGCGGATCCCGCTGGCAACCCGAACTTCTCACGTGCCTCTTGGCGCTTCTCGTCGAGGCGGCGTTTTTCCTCCAATCGTTGCACTTTCACCATCTCCTATGCAAAAGCGTTGCAGAGAGTTCAACTGAGTTCAACCGCGTTCAACCGTGTTCAACCGACCGGTTGAAGTGTTCAACCGTGTTCAACCGTGTTTCACGACGTCCCGCCACACACTATAGCACCGGCATGCTTCGACGTTGTGAAGGCGCATTGCAACCAAATGTAGAGGCATATGCATACGCAGGAACATGGGGACATCACCTCTTCCGCTGGTGCGCTTGCTTGCACCGTGGTACTTGTGCTTGCACTTGTCTCCATTGCGCCACTTGCCTCCATCGCGCCACTTGCCTCTGTCGCGGCACTTGCCTCCGTCGCGCCACTTGCCTCCATCGCGCTACTTGCCTTCGTCGCGCCACTTGCCTTCGCTGTGCCACTTGCCTCCGTCACGTTCGGTGTTGACCGTTGTCCTTCCTTTGCTCCCACATTTGCGTTGTTGGCGTCTTTGGGCTGCAGAGATGCCTTCTCCTTCTTGTCCTTGTCCTTTTTGTCCTTCTTTGGTTTTGCTTCGATCTTCTTCTTTTTGTTTGCCTTGGGAGCCTCCTTTTTCTTGGGAGGTGTCCACCCCTCATCATTGTCCGACAATTGGCTTGCACTTGACCCTTTTGAGTCGGACGACGAGTCCGCTGACGTTGCCACCCGTTGCCGCTTTTTGGAATGCACTCCCCGCCCGTCCTTCTTCTTCTTCTTGTCGGTTTTGTCTTGCACCCTTTGTTTGAGCGCAGTTTGCGCTTGGAGGAGCAAAACCTTTGGGCTTCCACTTCCTCCCCTTGCTTGTGGAATTGCCTTTGGTGGAGGCTTCAAGAGTCCACGAATGGGGACGTGGACTTTTGTCTCTTCTCGGAAGGGTGATGTTGAGCTCTCTGCCTCGTCGACCACGGGATTTTCACTCTCCACGTCTCCATGATCCGGCGCAAACCATGCATTAGAATTCTCCCACCACGTGCCATCGTCGGTGTTCATGTCATCCCTCAATTCCTCCTTCACGCCAAACATTGGTTGGGGGAATTGCTTCGCCTTGCCCGACTGACTCCGATGCTTTGGGGTGGACTCCAGGAATGTGCCAATCGCATGTGTGTCAATCGCATGTGGGGACCCGCCATGTGCAAGCTCTTGGAGTGCGCGACGGAGTCCTCGGGTCCATTTCTTCACGAGGGCGTCGCGATCGGAAACCCGTGCACCTGGCCCATACCACCATTCATCGATGGGTAATGGCGGCCATGCTCCATGGAGCATGACCGCCGGTCCGCGTTTGTCAATGACGAACATGTGGGGTGGGACGTCTTGGGCCGACAAATAAGAGAGATGAGCGGTTGAATGGGGTTGAGGTGCGAAACCGACCGGTTGAACACCGGTTGAACACATGTGGCCACCACCTCATATGCACGGCACCCTCAGCGCACTAACACAGGGTATTCAATTATTGAACCATGTATGCATCCCAGACATGCAGGTCTCAATGTCCTAGCCACCAATTGCCCAAAACATCCACTCCGAACGTGTCACACACGGACTGTATCCATACTCTCTCCGTTCGCTTTGCTTCAACTGCCCGGTTGAACACGGTTGAACACCGGTTGAACACTTGTTGCACACACCTGCTCCACGCCTCGCATCATTGACGAAGTGCTTGTGGCCGCATTGGGTAGTGTGGTTGGTGGTGCAACCGCTGCAGGTGCCTCCTCCATGCTGGACTTCTTGCTGCGCCCGCCACTTGATATGGTTCCCCCGACCTCGACCATGGATGGCGGTGACGCGTTGTAGTTGGTGGCGTCGGAGGCGTCATACCAATTGTGCGGCACGGACTCCACGTTTTTAAAAAAGAATTGCGGCCCATGGCCCTTGCCATGGCCGCCACTTCGGCCAGCACACCCAGGGCCGGTCCATTTAGGTGCCACTGCAGTCCCCAGCCCGTAGGATTCCCATACCCTAAAGAGGGCATGGAGGGCGGTCTCCGACAACGTCATGGCAATTCCGGGGCGCGTGCTCAAACAAATCCTCAAAAGTTTCCACTCGGCCCAATTCTGGGCTGTGAGTGCTTTCGTTGTCCACGGGTGGCTCCGGTGGCCATGAAGGTCATACTGGGCGTTTTTTTTCATCCACACCCCGACACTCCTCCGGTACATGAACCGGGGTGTGATGTCCCGGAGCCATCTCCATTGAGGGGAGTCATCCGCCAACGACGATGAGTCGTGGCACACCCCAAATTGCGTCAACTCCTCCTTCGCTGGGAACAAAGCATCCAACGCTGGGACCACTTGTGGCAAAGGCAAGGATGCTCCTCCTGTTGTACCCCCACCTATCGGCCCCGTTGATCCCGTAGGCCCACTTTGGGTCGGCGCAATTACATTTGGGTGTGGCAATTGCGGCGCGGCCAATTGCGGTGGTCCCAATTGCGGCACTTGGGCACCTTGTGGTGCTTGCGGTCCTTGTACCCCTTGTGCGGCTTGTAAGAACTGCATGAGTGCGAGCCCAATCGCTTGTTGCGCCGACGCTTGTTGTCCTTCCATGACGCCCCCCTAAAAACTCGCGCGGTTGAACATGCTTGCACACCTCAACCGACCGGTTGAACAACTTGAAGTGCCGCTGAACAGGTTGCACACGGAACACGGAGCATAAAGTATGAAGCAGCAACGACAAACCACATAGCCCACACCTAGAGTTTGATCATTCTCCACCCGCACTCGTACGTTCCCACCGTGGTAGCTCTTTTGCCAGAAAGATCCTTTCGTGCGCTTGTTTTAGCATGCGCTTATCACGAGCTACACGCCCACCGGGGCCACCGCCACGCCCACTTGAGCATAAGAAGTGGTCTTTTAATATATAGTTTAGTGATTCTACTATATCCCCACTAAACATTCCCGCCCCCCATGGGTAAATATTTTTCAGAACCTCCGTACCCTCTCTTCTAAGCCACAAAAGGTAAGGTGACCGCTTATGCGGACAAATTAATTTCTGAAATCGACGTGCCACACGTTTACACTTTGAAAGGGCCGCGGCCTAGTAGCGCCATGATTGCATGGCCGTCAAAAGGTTTGCCATTTCTTGTACAACAGATATATACTTTGGAGGCACATTCATGGTCTTACCTATTATTGTCCAGTTAGCGAGGAGACGCCATGTCTCCTCACCGTCCGGGCTTGCCTTACCTTTGAGACTAATATTAGTCTTAGATTCATTCAACACGGTTTGCACGCGTGCACGGACAAGAGGCGGCAAACGTTTGCAAAACGCGCGAATGAAGTGTGTAAGGTAGTCTCCAAGTCGGATCACCAAGTGCAAAATGCACATCACAATGAACCGTGTGCGGTCATCCACGCGGAGCATTGGTTTTGAAGTGCACCCTTTGGCCGTAGTGCAATCCAAACCTTTATCGTACAAAGCGCGGAATTTTCCATCAAGGTGCGTTGTGCGCCGCACCTTAGTGTTCATCCATCGTTCACGCCTACTACACCATGTGGAAAAAGAGTAGATGCTTCGAATGGCATAGTAAGGCGACAATCCTAAAAGTAGACGCAACCATGGAGAGTCTCCACCCAACATGATTCGTGCACGATAATAAACATTATTCATTTGGATGTATCCACTATCAATGATAGTTTGGATGTGTTGCAACGTGGCACAAAATAAGACACGCATTGCTTCGTCGTCATGTTCAGATGTCAATGCGACATCCAATGTCCAATTATATTGAAGAGTGCGGGCCTTTTCCATGTGATTGGCAAAGCCAATCGCAATTTGCACCCATGGGCGTGAGCCACATGGGAACCCGTCGCCTCTAATTCTGATGACGAATAATTGCTCGCCATCGATCATTGGAAAGTCCATGGACTCCATGAGCTCCTTTTGTGTTGCGACATAATTAAAGAAATGCGGTAAGTCCCATCGTACACCAACTTTGCCATTGTGAATAGTGGTTTCCAATTTTTGCGCCTTACCCAATCGTTGCCATTCACGGTGCATACGCTTGAAAGATGGAAATGGGTGCACCCAATGAACATCCAACTTTTCTTGGGCAGCTTTTGTTCGCCGGCTGGCCCAAGATATTAGATTCTTGTACCCTAAATTTGAGGCATGTTAATTCGAACAAAGTGACGCGCACAACGTGAACGTTGGTGCACAACGTGAGCGTTGGTTGAAATCGTTCAACTTGTTCAACCGGGCAGTTGAACATGACTTTAACAAATGTTCAATTTGTTGTTTTCATGCAAAAACACTTGATGGTAGCATGTAAATGGGGCCACAATTGCATGTGGAAGAAGACATATACATGGTAGTTCGATGAAACCTAGGTAGGCACTCTATGTTGCACAAACATGAATCGCATTTGTTTCATATGTGTTCAACCGCACACTTGAACGCATCTCGCATACGGTTGAACACTCCTTGCATACATGCAACGCACCATGGTATGCATGTAGGACATGTAGAGCACCTATTCTTCGGCATTTCCAAGTCAAGGATCAACCAGACGGCATCCTTGGGTGTAAACACCCTTTCCATGACCTTCCGGTCATTGCGTCGACTACGCCGCCCACTACCCATTCTAGTCTTGAGGCGTTCCCATAGTGTACGACCACCCTTGGATGCGGTGAACAAGTTGACCAAATCACTCATCAATTCATCCGATTGTAATCCAGTGTAGTGATCTGCAATACATTGCTTCAAGTTTGACGTTGGCATTTTTGATTGTAAAATGAGAGGGATCCTTGCATACAAGTAAGAAACCACAATGGGGAATCTCTTGGTGCTCTAATTTGTTCTTATTGTTACGTTATTTTTGGTGACACTACCATATTGCACAAAGGTGAAATTAAATATTCTTCAATTCAATGCGTCATGTATATAGTAAAAAGCGAGCAGGTGGCAACTACTACACACCATGTGCATTCCCTTTACCGCCACGTGTTGGCCACCACGTGCCGGCTCCAGTTTTCATGTATGTGGTCACCACACCGCCACCTGCCCATTGGTAGTAGGTTCCAGGTTTTAACTGGGTTTTAGGGAACAGCTCAAAACCAAAATTGTGGGACAGGCTACATTTACCAATTAACCACTGTTGAACGCGTGATCGCGCGAGCACGCGCCACCGATTGGCGCGATAGGCCAGTTGAACTGTTCAACCGCTTTCAACCGAGTTCAACTGGGGGGTTGAACAGCAACATGCTGTTCAACTGGGTTCAACCGCTGTTCGACCGCTACGCTCAAAGGTGTGCAAAAGGGGTCACTAGGGATCGAAGCGC
This sequence comes from Eutreptiella sp. 'Long Island Sound 2002', assembly GCA_964036045.1. Lineage (NCBI taxonomy): Eukaryota > Euglenozoa > Euglenophyceae > Eutreptiales > Eutreptiaceae > Eutreptiella > Eutreptiella sp. 'Long Island Sound 2002'. The sequence continues at coordinate 29,411,514 of OZ038379.1, read as the reverse complement.
ATGAGAAGGATCTGCGCCGAGTGCTCAGCGAGTTGGACAAGCACAACATGGTGTGCAAGCCCACCAAAGCCTCACTCTTCGTGAAGGAAGTGGAGTTCGCGGGTCACGTGGTTGGTCACGGGCAACGCCGTCCCATGCCTGGGAAGCTGGCATCCCTGCACCACTGGGAGAAGCCCCAGACCATCAGCGAACTCCGGTCCTTCATGGGGTTCTGCAATTAGTATTTGGGCTATGTCCGGATGTATGCAGAACTCTCGGGGCCGCTGCACAAGATGCTGCAGGTGGGGAAGTTCGATGGCCGGAAGGGGAGCAAGAAGAAGCTTGCCTGGACCCCTGAGGCCGAAGATGCGTTCAGCCGCCTGAAGGAGCGACTCCTGGGGCAGCTGGGGTTATTCCTGGTGGACCCGGACAAGGGATTCGTGCTACGGACGGACGCCTCAGACTATGCTGTAGGTGCAGACCTCGAGCAGGTCCGGGATGACGGGTCGCACGTACCCGTGGCGTTCTGGAGCAGGATCCTGGCCGAGGGCCAACGTCGAACCTGGACCGCGAGGGAGAAGGAGACGTATGCCATTGTCTGTGCGCTCAGGAAGTGGTCTGGCCACAATGGAATTGCCACTCTCGGTGGTGTGTACGGACCATCAGTCCTTGCAGAGCTGGCACAGGGAGCACGTCGACACCCCCTCGGGACCGGCGGCAAGGAGGGCCCGATGGCATGAGACGTTCGCCAAGTACGACCTCAGCGTCGTATACGTCCCGGGGAAGGACAACACTGTGGCAGATTGCCTCAGTCGATGGGCCTACCCTGCGGGCAAGGCTTGGATGGACATATCCAGCCATGGTGACGCCGAGGAGACCGAGGAGGCCAAGCGCATCATCGAGATGGAAAAGGCCATGGAGCAAGAGGGGGTCAAGTGCTTTGTGGTGATGGCAAACCGTACGGACCTGGCCAAGTTCCGGGGCGCCCGCGTCCAAGCTTTTCGAGAGGAAACCCTCGAGCAATGGACCGTGGCCCCTGTAGAGCTAGTCAGGTCAGTGCTCACAGAGGACTGGTCAGATGACTATGCGGCATCCGTCCACTGGAGCAAGTACTGGAATGCCGTGAGCGCCCCGTCGGACGACGAATGGCCCGAGGGCTGAACCGATGATGGGGACAAGTTGTTCCTCAAGGACAAGCTGCTGCTGCCCGAGAACCGAGTGGAGGAGCTCATTGACCATTGGCACAACGCCCAGCTCATGCACCCTGGCCGAGACAAGATGCAGCAGGACCTGGAGTGGTGTTTCAAGTTCCCTCCGGGGTACTACGCCATCCTGTATAGGTACTGCAGCGACTGTGCCGTGTGTCGGGCCACGAAGAGTCCCAACCGCTCCACAGCGGGCAACCCGGTGTATACGGCGATACCGGAGGCCCCTATGCGGTCCGTGGCCATGGATGTATTCGCCATGCCTGAGGTCACCGTGGAAGGAGAGACCTACGACTGTGTCATCCTGGTGGTGGATAGGCACAGTGGGTACATCCTGGCGGTCCCTGGCAAGAAGTCCAAGAAGAAGGACAAGAAGGACAAGCATGGAGTGGGGCTGCAGGCCAAGACCGTCGCTAATGCCATGATCAGGCATTGGCTGACGATTTTTGATGTCCCGGCGGTCATCTGCAGCGATCGGGGCAGTCAGTTTGTGGGGACGTGGTTCAAGACGATGTGCAAGCACATGGGCATTCGGCACGCCAAGACCGTGGCGTACCACAACCGGTCGAATGGCCGAGCTGAGGTGGCCGGGCGGCAGATGTTCGAAAAGTTCTGCCAGCTGCACATCGACGAACCGGGCTGGAATTGGTATAATTCGCTGTGGAGAGTACTCCAAGCGTATCATGACCTTCCGGGACCCAGTGGACTGTCGCCCCATCGTATCCTCTTCCTACGGGATCGAGTGTCACGCACTCTCCCGTGGTTGAACCATGGCAAAGTGGCCCGGGATGCGAACGCCATGATGGCTGAGGCGGACGACACGGCGGCCAAGGTGTGCAAGGCACTTCAGGACGAGCATGAGAAGAGGGCCAAGTACTTCAAGCAAGGAAAGGTCCAGAAGTATGCTCTCCAAGACACCGTATGGGTGGAGCGGCACCACAAGGATGTCCTGTCCAGGCATCGGCAGGCGTCACGGTATGTGCCAGGGGTGATCGTGCGGAAGGTCGGGCAGGATGTGTATGCGGTTCGTGTGGGGGATAACAAGATCCTGGACCGCGACCACACCCAGCTTCGTCCCCGAGCACCAGACCCCAGCGGACGTCCCGTCACCTTCGAGTTCACGGCCGGAGATGTGGACTCGGACGACGAGGGTGAGGACGACGACTTCACCGCCGAGAAGATCCTGGCGGACAAGCCGGACCCGGGGACGCCTGGGGGGAGGCTTTATAAAGTCTGTTGGAAGGGATTCGCCGCATCCAGGGACTCGTGGGAGCCTCCGAGCAGTTTTGTGCCGAGGTACACCACGGTCTGGATGGACTATCTGAAGAAAAAGAACATTTCTTTGGATGTCAAGGACGTGTTGGTCCATTTGGTGGCTGCAGTAGCACCGTAATGGATCCCCCTTGGCATTTTTGTTTGTTTATGTGCTTGGGAGTCGGGTGAGGGCGTTCATCCGGGGATTCTTCGGCCTTGATTGGCCATATACGCCCTTCACTTGATCTCCACATATATATTTCATTGTGGTATACTTATTTAGGTCGACCAACGACGTTTCTCTATCTTTGATCCCCTTGGTCCATGTTGTAGATCAAGAGGAGACCGGATATGGCGTAGGGCACCGATTATCAGTGTCCTCACCCCTCCCTTGGGGCATGGGGGACGTCTACGACGTGTGTGGGGCCTCCATGTGTCCTTGGGACATGGAGGAGGGGGTTTGGAGCCGATTGGGGTCCTCCCGTCCTCTCTTCAATGACTTCCGAGCGGTAACAACGCTCTGAGAAGGGTGGTGAAGCCGGTTCGGACCCCCGTGGCCTTCTTTGGGTCACTTGGGGTGTGTATGTATGTGCCGGCAAGCCGCCATTGGCTGATATCATACTCTCCCATCCACCTGGCCTAACCCGATGTGATAGTGTGATAGGTTTGGCCATTCCGGCTATGAGCGGCCATGTTCAGTACCGAGGCGCCGCCAGCTGAGATTTATATATCAGAATATCAGGAATCAACAGGGTTTTTTTATCATAATAGTTCCGTAATTTTTCAGCCTTTCGTTCTGATGGTCAATGTATCGGCGACTGTCTGTTGGCTCGCAATTTTGCGGTAACCGATTGGTTAACTGTCATTTCCAGATATATTGGCGGAAACCCCGATGAAGGGTCAGATTTCATCAGTAAAGGGTTCGTTGCTTCCGCAATTTTCTAAATATGCACTCGAAATTTTAATCTGAATTTTTCGCGATGTCGAAATCGGATTTTCGACTTTGACATCGCCGCACTTGATTTGGTCTTCTTCGAGTGGTCATACTCTTTTCCCTATGCCCAAATCAGGTTTCCTTTGTATCGGCCACCCTTTTGACTTGGAGATATAAGGGATACAAAAGTGATTCGTGGGACCACTTTGAAGGGCCATATCTACGTGTGAGTGCGAGGAAAGAGAATAAGGAATGTGGCGTTGCAATCGCCTTAATCTCAACTTATTTTTAATAGGGTCCAACACCTTAGGTCGTCATACACACTCGTTGTATCATAGGATCATGGTCAACATGGTAGAAACTTGTTTATAACTGATTGACCATGTGTCCGGACTTGATATTATGACTTTCGAGTGTAGCGCATGAGTCTTGCGGTTGCATAGCATCTTTCATTCGGTTCCCACGTCCATTTTACCCAAAGTTATGACCATGGAGGGGCATGGCATACCATGGTGGGAGCCAATTTTAAGGGGTATGTGTGATATTGGTAGTATATGTCTTGATAGGCTCACGCCCATGCTATATATCTTCGTGTGGCCGAAGAGATGGGGAGCCACACGTGACAAGGGCCTTGCCCATGTCCCAATTGTGGAATTCAAAGCGTTAGACTAAGTCTACCGCGTATGTATTGCTCATGGTATGTTTGGCAAAGAGATCCATGAGTGCACTCCCATTTTCATGGGGCATGTAGATATGAGTGGCGAAGGTATCTCCATGCGCCCGATTGGGGATCCAAGTGGGGGAATTGTTCGCAAATGGTTCCAATCATTTGTATATTGAACCATGCGCGGATATCATGGGTGAGCATAGAGATATACTATCATGACAACTTTGTATTTGGACATATTTTCATGTTTTTGACCTCATTTTAAGCTCATTTTTGTGTTTTATGTGCTCAACTGGTCGGCTAACAGTAAGGTGCCTAGAGATTCGTGAACTGTGGTATGTTGCTTATATGTTGGCATATGCTTCGGTGTTGTACCTCACCATATGCCGGATCACGTGGTCACTTTGGATGGCACACGAGGCCTCACAAAATTAGGTCTCAAATTCATGAGTTGACTTGTGAAGCATGTCATGTGCATAACCGGAGGGGTTTCGGAGGCAATGATGGGATATTCTTGGGCATGGATCTTTGGTCTATATCACCCTTGTATACTACTTTCCGGTTTGACACATGCATGGAGCATTTGGATATTTGCCGTATGCATTTTTGAGTATATAATTGACTTTTGGGCATAATGGTGTGATATGCCTGATTGTGCCATGTTGTGAGGTCATCTTCATGGGGCAGTTCTCCAAGCCCATTCGACTCCAAGTCCAACCAAGGTTATGTCAGGGTAGAGCATGGTCCTGAGTGCCACTCTAGGCCATGACACGCCACCTCCTCTATTGGGCTAGGATTTGGAGGCTTGGGAGTGAACACATTTTTGGGGTTTGTGTAGTGACTTTTGACACATGGCATTTAGCCATCCTATTTGAACCGGTTCAGGGCATCATGTTGGCGAGTCAAGGGAAGGTCTTGAGTCCAGGGAATGAGGGGTCCATGGCTGTGATTGTGTAAGTTTCCATCCTTCCCCAACTTTGCTTTATTTGTGTTCATATGCCAATTTCAGGGCTTTCCTCTTTGGTGCAATTCTTGTACATGCCCGCCACCGTGGGACGACCGGTGTGCTGAACGGAAGCCCGCAGTGTGTATTGGATTGTAGATCAGGTTATTGCTGTATTTGTGGGCTCTGATTGCTGCTCAGGGTTGAAGGAGGATTGGATTTTTCATATTTTTGGTTTTTGGACTCTGGATTTTGATAAATGCAATCGTTGATCAGGAGCAAGTCAGCTGGGGTGACAGGCGGAAGGGGCACAGCGGGGGCCGGTCCTCTAATGTGCTTCCTTGATGCAATTGAATGCCTAATTCAATACATGTGTGCGACATGACGTGCCACACTATATCATTCGTGCACTGCCGCCGCAATTGTGCAGTCGAATATGCATTTCTTCCATACTTGAATGGTCCAACAGCCTCCAACTTCATCAGATGATGATGCGTGTAGCGCTTCTCAATAGGCGAACATCAACATTCACGTGCTTCGTCCCTTTGCACATTTCACACAACAGTTCGGCCGCATGAGAGGTTCCCTTGCAGCTAGTTTTATCTTTGGAGTTCCCTTCATTTACAAGCAGCAAGCGTACAAAGCACTCATCCACGTTGTGCTCGCACCTTCAATTGTTGCAAACGGTTTGTTAGGATCCTCTCACACAAAGGGTGATGCACCTTCTAAAACATACGGAAAACATTTTGGTAGCAAAGCGGGTGTACTTTTAACGGAGTTACCTTCAATTATTTTCATCCATTTGCCAATCCATAAGAGCAGGGTACAATTAGTGCACGACATACAATGCAGGTGTACTCTTAACGGAATTACCTTCACTTATCATTAAACGACGTAAGATGCAGGTGTACTCTTAACGGAGTTACCTTCTCTTATTTGCAACAAAAGTACAAGTCAAGGTGTACTCTGCACGGAGTTACCTTCATTTACTTGCACCAAGCGTCAAAGCAGTCATCCACGTTGTGCGCATGCCTTCTATTGTTGCAAACGGTTTGTTGCAATACCCTCAAACAAAGGGTGATCCATTTTCTAAAAACAAACGGTGAACGTTTCGGTAGCAAAGTGGGTGTACTCTAAACGGGGTTACCTCCCCTTATTTTCGTCTATTTCCAACCATCTCATTTGCCAATCCATACAAGCAGGGTACAATTAGTGCAAGACGTAGGATGCAGGTGTACTCTTAACGGAGTTACCTTCACTTATTAGTACACGACGTACAATGCACGTGTACTCTTAACGGAGCTACCTTCACTTACTTGCAGCAAGAGCACTCGTTTCCATCACTTACGTTTATGTTTGAAAGTTGCGTGCCTTGCATCATGATGCATCATGACTCGGATGGAAGCCGCCCTGAAATTTTGTCCGTGGTGTTCAAATGACAAAAAGGGACAGGGTTGCCATTCATGCACCACTACTCGTTGGCTATGTTCTAGTACAACTTTCTAAATCTCACACATCGCCATCCCCTCTTTCTAGGTGTATTCTTCACGGAATTACCTGCACTTCAATAATGGACAATGCGCCCACCTGCCCTGTGTGCCAAGCCGAGCTCATCCCTAAGGTTAGGGGCTCAGCGACTCCAAATTTTGACCGAGCTTTCCTGGCATGCCCAAATGACAAGCCGGACAACCGTCATCAAGGGGCTTTCAAGTGGACGGAGCGGCTAAAACATGTCCCACATGACTGCCCGTCATGTTTGTGCGGAGTGCCAGCGCAGATCAAAAAATGGGGCACAACTTACTCATTCAAGTGCTGGGATGAGTCCCCTTCGGGATGTAAGTTCTCACGCGGCGCAACCACAGTTCCGGACCTCCAGCATCGTGATTGTGTTGCATGCGGTTGGGTGTACACGCCAGAAAGCACAACTGAATGTGTGCCCGTATCATCTCCATCAGCATCAACATCTCCCATGGATTCAACACCACCGCGCAAAATTCCGGGGCCAAATCCCGCAACACCAACTCAAAGTTGTATCCGCCCTCAAGACGTGAAACACAAGGGCGCCATACCAATTGCAATGTACGAAACCGAGGATTCGTACATCATACTCGCTCGACATGGAGTCACGGGTACAGCGGATGCCAATGCCGTTACATTGAAGTTCGAGAGTCCAAGGGGTATACCCCCCAAAGCTATCATCCACGTGAACGAATTGCAATTGGCACATGAATTGCCAACACCGGGGACAACCAATGAGGGCACGGAGCCTCACAGTTATCACCGCACCATTCAATTTCCAAAAGCAGTTCATCCTAAGCCGACTAAGGAAAGCAAAGAAACTTATATTGTACTTACGTTCAAGAAGGAAAGCGGCAAGCTTGTGTCCTTCTAATGTGCTTCCTTGATGCAATTGAATGCCTAATTCAATACATGTGTGCGACATGTCGTGCCACACTATATTATTCGTGCACTGCCGCCGCAATTGTGCAGTCGAATATGCATTTCTTCCATACTTGAATGGTCCAACAGCCTTCAACTTCATCAGATGATGATGCGTGTAGCGCTTCTCAATAGGCGAACATCAACATTCACATGCTTCGTCCCTTTGCACATTTCGCACAACAGTTCGGCCACATGAGAGGTTCCGTTGCAGCTAGTTGTATCTTTTGCCACGCACATTGTGGTTCCGTGCACTTACATGAATGATTTGCAAATGAAAGGGTGAAATTGGATTTGCTATGATTTTACCACATTTAAGAGCTAAAGGGTTCCACATTCCAATTAATTAGAATCCGCAACAACGATCGGCAACAACAGCTCGAATATTTCAATTAACACACCACATCCATCCACGAGAGTGGATGTGGTGGGCGAAGCAAGGACCCGCTAGCGGGCTAGTAGTTTCACAGTGTGATAAGTGGACCAATCTCGTAGCGGAGAATTGCCTTCTGCGGGCCATCGCCACAACGGCCGTCGAAATATGTCGACAGGGTTTCGGTGAACGCACGAAAGGAGGAACGCCGGCCGCCTCCCCCTCTACTTCAGAGGGCCGGCTTTTCTTCACACTGGGCTCCGAAACGATGGACCCAGCGCTCTGTTGGTCAGTGGGCCCGCACACAGAGCGCTGGGTACGTCAATTCGGGGCCCTGCGCTCTGTTTGTCAGTGGCCTTGTTCGCAAGTGACAACAGAAAATTCCTTCATGGGCGCATGGAGGGGGCCATTACCCACAACGAGGGCCCGGTGAGACTCGTTGTATGAGAGTTATTGTCCATGCGGCGATGGCAACAGGGTAAGTCCGCTCGCTACGGAAGAAACACCAAAATTTGTTGCCATTGCTGTTTGGATAATAACTAATGTTTACTTGACTACCTTGCAAAAAAAGTACATACAAACAGTCGTACACAACGTTGTGCGCGTGCCTCGAGAAAACTTACAGCAACGTCTTGTTTACAAAGCAGGTGTACTCGTAACGGAGTTACCTTCACTTATTTTTAATATCATTTCAGACCGTCCATGGCAAGGAAAATATATATACAAACACAATCACTCAAAAAAATGGTAATCCATTTTCCAAATCGTAAAGTGAACATTGCGTTATGACAGCAGGTGTACTCTTAACGGAGTTACCTTCAATAACTTTCCATGTCATTTCAAACCATTCATCATGAACCACGTTGTGCTTCCATCTTTTCCCTCACTTCATTCATGCTCACCTTCCATGGCACCCGTCAAGGTGTACCCTTAACGGGGTTACCTTGAACAACAACGAAGACGTTCCATTTAATGAAGCAAACACTCGTATCACTTGCCACCCGCGTTTTTATTTGCTTGCACGGGAGGCATGATTCACTGATGATTCAACGACACTTCCTCCATTATCTAAAGCAAAAACTGGAATCATTTGCTACTTCCGAAAGCCTGCAATTCGCCGCATGATGTTGTATGTAGCGATTGTCATTGCGCAACTGTCAACGTTCACTTGCATTGTCCAATTGCTATAAAAATACGATGAGACATTTCACACATGAATTCCACCACATCAGAATTGGCCTGTCAAATGTTCGTATCATTTGCCACGCACAGGTGTACTCTTAACGGAGTTACCTTCTCTGTTACAAAATGCATCCTGCAAGTTCGTTCACATTGGCCAAGGTTCAGTCACTACAAGAAGCAGCAATGAAGGCTACGCTTATTATGGCCAAGGAGAACACAGCAAAGCAAGAATTGACCTTCACGGGCGAGTTCAAAGATTCGTCAACATGGATCACGAAATGGGGCCGCTTCGAATTCGCCGAAGATGACCACATCCGTCTACATCCAGAACCACATTGCCAAGGCCAAGTGCCTTACGAAGGAAAGATCACAACAACATCTGACGATGTTGCACATGTGAGGGTGGACAACGTGTGGGGCATCCCAACGGGGTTATACAGTTTGGAATACGTCCCGGACATGATGCCTGCCGAGTGGGTCAAAGGTGCGCTAGAATTTTCACCTCAGCCTGAGCATACATTGCAAGTGTTGGCGTCAGGAAACAATAACAAGCCACTCAACCCCATATCCGAAGACATCATCCAAGCCGTTGCAGCAGATCTCAAATTGGAACCATGCCAATGTTTCGCCCTACAGACCGCCATGCGTTCAAAGGTGTGGGCATCCCAACTCCTCACATGCTCCCCAACAATGCTCTCCAGCATATCAATTCCTGTTCGTTTCGCGTATTACAACCATTACTATACCCGGTTAAATAATCAAGGCGTCCCTGAATTCCAGGCCATTCTCAATCTCCTACTCATTCCCTATGTGTTGCAGGTGACTGCCATAATGGGGCCCGCCGGTTGCGGTAAATCCCATGTTTCCTTGGCCATCATGCAAGCGCGTTTCCTTGCAGCGCAACGCGTGTTGGTCACAGGTCCTACGAACACTTTGGTGGACAATTTGTGCGATGCCTGGGCGACAACCAGCGATCTCACCGGTCCAGCAATCGTTCGATTGTACTCCAAGATTCAACGAGATTCCGGAAAAGCAAATGAACTGTACTGTGCCCATGTACTCGCCGTAAGATACCAATTGACAGTAAAGGAAGTGTTGCACAACGCAACCTTCGTATTCGCAACTAACGCCCTTGCCTTGTCACCCTCTCTACAGGGCGATTTTCACCACCACATTGTTGATGAAGCCGGACGCACCAATATCCCTATGGGCATAGCACTCACAGCGTGTGCAAAAAACATTACCTTCATTGGTGATTCAAATCAGTTACATCCCCACACAAACCTTGAAAAGCATTACGCAAATGAGCTTGATTTAACAACAGAGGACATGTCACGCCTCATCGATGACAGCAAAATAAGCATCTTGCATATGTGTGCAGCAGGTTTGGTTCCACATGCATGCATCATAGAGCTACATAGGATGAACAAGCGCTTGACGGATTTCATCAATACATTTTTTTGCGGACTTATGGTAGGTTCGGCAGGAGGACAAGAGCCCTCTTACACACTGCCAAACAATTCATGCATCAAACTTATCGACACATCAGCCAATGCTGCATTCATCCCAGTCGATGAACTTTTCAATCTTACCTGTTCCGCATTCCAACCTCGTGTTGCCCTTTCCGTGTTTTCGAGTATTGCAGCTCGCCACGTGAATGACGTCTTGCATTACGCACAGAACAATTGGCCAAAAGGCAGTGTTGCTATCATTAGCAATCACTACGAGCAAAATCGCTTGAACAAAGCGCTATTTTCTTCCCATGAGTCCGTGTTCGTCATTGACACTTTAGGTAGGTTCCAGGGAAGTCAAGCCGATGTCGTCATACTAACCTTGGCTTCCATTTATCCAGGTTTCTTTACCGAAACCACACGACAGTATGTCGCCTGTTCGCGCGCGCGTCAAGCATTGATCATTATTGGTGAGATCGCGAAATGGAAAGCGCATCAACAGATTCGCCCACTATTTGAGGCCTTGGAGGCAATGCAACAAAACGCTTCATTGCCCACCACCCGCGTACACACACTTGCGGCCTTGCCCAAATTCGTGGACAACGCATGTTCCATTTTGTCCAACGATTGGGTCGTTTGTCAATGGTCTCCCATGAACGATTGCTGTATGCACGGAACCCTCTATCACGACACCATCATGTCGTCCATTCAAGCATCCCTTCACAATCATTTCAATTCATACTTCACGGTGAAATTCGGACGCATCCTTCTGCCCGACTGTAGCTGGTTGTTTACCAATATATTCGCCTTTCCTGTACCCGATGTTCCACAATACCAGTCCCTTATTGACAGCATGGATGCTGCGGTCTTTCACAATGTAGAATGCCGCCAACTATATGACTGGGAGAGGGAGATTCTACGGGAGATCCCACGAAACTTCTGCAAGACTCTCACCCGTCAAAAAAAGCGTTACACACTTACAGTACAGTTGGTCCAAGCTCTATACCACAATTTCTTCACCAAATGCCGTTCCGCATTCCACCACAATCTCCTCACTCATTTATACGGATTGCTTCCGCAGCATGGTACATGTGATCAAACCACCCACACCCATGGCTCAAACATCTCTTCCACCATTTGCACTTGGTGCCATGTGCTTTCAACACCATCACTCACAAGCGAAATGCCCCACAAGTGCAGGCCGACCTCATTCACACCTTCATTACAGACGTGGCCGCAGATGTAACATACTTTGAGCCAACAAAGATTGCCGTGGGATGTCCTTTACAATTTTTCAAGATGGCAAGGGAATTTCTTCCCTTTACCAAATGGCAAATGAACGATGATAAGGATCATCAAGGCTTCCCCGGTGGTGGCTGTAGTGTGCAAACAACCCCTCAAATTGCGAAGCTCTTTACACAACTTCACATGCAATCGGGTAATGCCATTTTTCGCAATGTTTTTAATGACACAACTGCACGTGCGAAGCCTCACATCAATTCTGATTGTTTCCAACGCAATAGGACTTTCCTATGGCACTTTGGACCTCCTAGCTACCTACGCTGGGGAAATTCGAAGTACCCACTGGAACACGCTGCATTGTATGCTTTTGATGCTGCATGCACTCATTCCGTCCCGTTGATGGGTCGTTATAGTTTGTCTATTCGCTCGTGGAACTAAGCGTCCATGGCATGCACGATGGTGTTGTTGTCCTCGCTTTGGTGGTCACAGTGAACCAACAAGCAACATATTATTGTCGGCTACATGACGGTGGTGGCCGTATTGTGCAAACAACCCCTCAAATGGCGAAGCTCTTTACACAACTTCACCTGCAATCAGGTAATGCCATTTTTCGCAATGATTTCAATGACACAACTGCACGTGCGAAGCCTCACATCGATTTCGATTGTTTCCAACGCAATAGGACTTTCCTATGGCACTTTGGACCTCCTAGCTACCTACGCCGGGGAAATTCAAAGTACCCACTGGAACACGCTGCATTGTATGCTTTTGATGCTGCATGCACTCATTCCGTCCCGTTGATGGGTCGTTATAGTTTGTCTACTCGCTCGTGGAACTAAGCGTCCATGGCATGCACAATGGTGTTGTTGTCCTCGCTTTGGTGGTCACAGTGAACCAACAAGCAACATATATTGTCGGCTACATGACAAATCATATGGAGCACATTATGTCTCGGGTTGCACGACCCATCAACAGTGAGTCAATGCATGACACATTCAGAGAATTTTTGCATGCCGCCGTGCGGTGCCTCTTTTCGCTTGCGTGCTACTCAGTGGCCTTTGCAAGATTGTTTTCTATATTTCCCAACAATGGTGTCCCTTGACCGGCATAGCAACCATCAATTCAATCAAACCAATCCTTTGGCGACATCCCTCACACGATCAATCGTGAGCAATGACCAACACACCCCTCCTAACTTCCAAGCAATCTTGACTTCCATCGTACATGACAATTTGTTCCACTAAACACTCCGTCCGAGGGTGATCAATTTTTTGATTCATCACTATATAATCAATGCCCCGCACCAAAAGAACGTTGCACCATTACCCAATACACAAGTACGATGCTTTTCCACCCATCAAGCCCAAAGCTTTCGCCACAATTAGTCATCGAAGCCGCTTTCATTGCCATGATGCGACATGATTCCACAAACAATGGTACTATGCACCATTCCACCAAATTCGCGAAAGAATCATAAAGGGTAGGCGTACAAATCCGTCACTATAACCTCCATGTCAAATTGATACAATCCAAGTCAACATACCAATTTCACATGCAAGTGAAGTCTCCTGCACGTCACGTCAAAACGACACCCTAGCCACCGTTTCCATGCGGTACACTCCAAATTTTACAAAGGGTCCATTAACCAAATTGTTTCACGGCCTATTGCACCATCCATACACGTCAGCCAAGCCCATCTTCCAGCCACAACAGGAATTTCAAGCAAACACCTCCTTTCATCAGTCCCAGGATGCTCAAATTAGGGCCTGAAGTCATCAACGCCTTCACTCCATTGCATTTCGCATTCATTCGTCTTCCTAGATGTATTCTTAACGGAATTATCAGTCCCAGAATGCTCAAATTAGGGCGTGAAGTCAGCAACGCCTTCACTCCATTGCATTTCGCATTCATTCGTCTTCCTAGGTGTATTCTTAACGGAATTACCGTCACTACAAAATATGGACATTACTTCGACCTACAGCGAGCCAAGCAACTATCACCTACAATGTATGCCCCAGGGTTGGTACCATACAGTACGTGTACCGTTCGGTATCGATACCATACAGTACTCCGGTGTCCTGTATGGTATCGCCTAGCCCCAATGAAGACCCAGTAGGCACCACTAAATGTCCGGATTCCTTGGTGTTACGATATATTTAAGCTGATTCCAACAACCAAACCTTTGTCCCAAAAACACCAGAAAATTTCAACAAATATTTGTCACCACGGACCTGATGCGGCTTTTGTCCTCAACCTATTCTCAAAATGTGAATTGGCAAGCATCGGAGGAACACTTCTCTGGTTTTAAATGTTTCTCAAAACACCCTGCAAATGTTTCACACCTTAAATTGTTTGTTCCCTTTTATGCACTACCCTGCCTGCAGCTCAGCCAAAAGAACAATGTTTCTTAAAACACCCTACAAATGACTTTTCAGCTCTACCCTGCACCTCAGACACAAAGAATGCTTTAACGTCGACTTTACTGCACACTGTCTTCTTCATCAGAGTCACTCTCGTATGGTAGGACACACGGCTCCTGAAAATCAGGGTTCCGTACCTTGCGCAGCATGCGCATATTGTTGTATATGTACACCAGTTTCTCAGCTTTACCTGCATACAGTCTGTTTCTGGCCTTGGAGTGTATGAACGCAAAAATGCTCCAGTTTCTCTCTGCTGAAGACGCCACACTGACTACAGAACACACTCGCAGTGCACACTCACGCAATGTTGCATTATCATAACAAAAGGTCTGCCACCACATCAGGGGGCTCATGGTCAGACCCCCCCCCTCCCACAGTGCTGGCTCAGAAAATTCCCCAGATCGCATCAGGAAGGATTGATACTGCAACCTGGCCTGTGCCACTTTTTCCTGGCCCACAAAGGCCTGAAACACTTTGTTCAGGTCATCACGAATTTCTTTTTCACTGAGAGGGTCCATATCAGGTGACATGAGCTGATGATTGAAACAGTAGGCAGCACTGTGGACAGGCACATGCAAGAATTTCCACCTTTCAGATACCAGTTCTTTCACCCTTTTCAAGTCAACCTTCGTGATTCCCTGAAATGACATCACGTGCTGCTGCAAACGTGACATGTCGTGATACACTAAACCCGTATATGATGGACCCTCAGTGTCAGCATTACGTCCTCCGTGATGTGGAACGGAATCCCACTGTGGAATGCAAATTCTGCAAACGCAAGGTCCAGCTCCTCCTTCAGTCTCTTTTGCATGTCCACAATTTTGGGCTGCTTGGTGGCTGAAGTTCCATCAGGCGAATCCTCTGCAGCACGCTTCTTCTCATTCAGTTCTTTCAGCTTCTCTTGGGACTGGAGTCTATGCAGCTTCTTTTTGGAGTTCTCCTCAAGTTCTTGCAGCACTGCCTTTTTGATCTCTTCTGGGACCTTCGGGCATGCTGCCACACCGCATCCACCTTGCCCTGCAAGATGTGCTTTGCCACGCGCCGGGCCATCCCATGCCTTCCCCAGGTAGTCACAATATTTACACTTCCAGTCCTTTCCTGTTTTTGCAGTCCTTGTGGCAACAGAAAGGGTGAAGTGCTCCTCCAGAAACCCACTGCTCCTAGGAGCCATGTTCTGCGCAAGCAACACTTGAAGCCTTGTCCATGCTTCGAAGCAATCGCATCAACACATGCTGCCTATATCGTCCAAGCTGCAACCATTGTTTCCCAGAAACACAGGGCATCTGCGTTCGCTCACACAACCACTGAAATTGTGCATAGCGCTCCATGTCCCATTGACGGTTGAACACCTCTGCCCAATAATCGTTCAACGACACGTCTTCGTCCATTTGTGGGGACTGGGGTTGCGTTGACGCGTCTGCACGTGTCGTCGTCTGAGCGCGCGTCATTCGCGTAGACGCTTTCATCCTTTGATCGCGGAGGAGGGCCCACTTTATTGTGGAGGACGGCACGTACTTCTTCGTTTGTTGTCCAAGCCTTTGCACGCGTCCTGCACAGCTTGTGCTTCTCCGATAGTCGTTGTGCACGGCTTTGAACGCGTCCTGCACGAGCACGTCCTCACATGGCCCAACTAAAAGGAGGTATTTAAAACCTTGCAAGCAGTGTTTTTCAGCGTACACGGCACCGCTGCTGGAAACTCATACACCGCCGAATGCGCATTTGCAACGCGGTCACAACAATACTAGTATTAGCAGAATTCGTTCTTATGTTCCCAAAACTGTGACATTACGATTCAAGACTAAAAGTGGTGCCGTAATGCATAATAATGCTAATTACCAACATCGGTAGTAAACTTTCGATCCAGCAGCGTGTTTTTCGCAATATTTCAATTCATCTGGCAATTTTCCGTCTAGCGTGCGCGCGTGCTGCAATGCGGTGCCTGTCTGCGGCACCATCTCTATTACGCACGTACTGTGCGGTATTAATACCAGACGGTACGCGTTCGCGGACGGTACGCGTTCATGAACGGCGTACGGTACCAACCCTGGTATGCCCTGCGTCAAGAACACACAAAATCGTCAAATGAAACACAATATCAACATTGGCATGGTCACGACGCCAACATCATTGCGAGATTTTCCGAAGGATCTCATGTTGCTAATCGCAGAGTACGCACAGCAAATAACCTCACTCAGCAAGTCGTGCAAAAGCATGTGGATAATGCTCCATGGTTCGCACATCATGAACACCGACGCATGGAATTGGGTGACGAAGGATTTCAAACGTATGATTAATGTGCGTCACCTCATGGCTCACTTCAACGACAATACGTTCGCCTCACTCATTGCAGCAAAGGAATATATTGACAACCTCACCTCCGGTTTCTTCGTCGGTTTGTGCGATCTAATGTTGTGGAGCGATATATCCGGACCATATGCAAGCACTGCAATACGGGCAATTAACACAACATTGCGCTGCTCATCACGTACACTGCACACCCTAAATTTATCCTGCTTAATGCCGTCCTTGTGCGCCTCAGTCATGGCAGAGAACCTATTGAATTGCACATCTCTCACAACTTTGGCTCTGAGTTTGCGCATCGCAAAGAATGAAGACGGGTTGGTAACTGTTATGGACGATAAAACATCTATTCGCCTCTTCAAAGACTTTTTCTGTCAGGGCATGCATATGCTTAATTTACTCCACCTCAACCTCTCCTCTGGGTCCATCACTAATAGTGGTGCATGCGCGTTGGCAAATGAATTGTGCAACGCGCAAACAATTACCCACATGCATCTGGACCTAGGTTACAACAATATAGGTCCACTTGGGGTGGCCTCTTTATTTCGTTTGATGGAACAATATAAAAAGCTGCAAAGTTTCTATTTGAACGTCTGTACAAATCAGAAGTGGGGGACCCAAAATGAATTGGCCAAACCCTTTTACATCCAAGAACTTGCAACCAACTTGTGTTCCATTCAACTGGATTTGCAAGACATTGGTCTTGTTGACCATAGTGTGATTGACCTCGTCCACACCTTGGTTAACAAATGGAATCCGCAAGTGTTGCAACAAAGCAACACATCCGCACTGCTTTCGCTAAATCTTCTCTACAATTATAATATTGATATGGCGGGGGTTGGTGCATTGCAAGTGCTAGTGAACCACTTTGCCGTTGACGTGCATGCAACAATTTCATGTGATGCATTCGATTCACCCCATTTGTACAGCGACGACGACTAGGTCCTAAAGCCAGTTCCCTTCAATTCCAAACTTTTCTAGTAGCCAAGAGTTCCAACCAGTTCAGGTTGCCATCCATGGGAGTTCCCAATATACAGGTGTACTCCTAACGGAATTACCTGCACCTTCATGCCATGTCTAAACCTTGGGAGGAAGGGTTACAACTGTTTCTGTAAAGTGATTACCACAAGACTCGCAAGTAATTCCTTCACGTGTTTTGCCAACTGTGCTTCGTTCCTCCAACACTGCCACACGGTTACGGTACATTGTGGTTTGATGCGTGGGACGGGCTCTTTCTGAGCGGATATAAATTCCCATTAACCTTCCCCTCCACCTTGTGCTCGCCTCCAACATAATAAACCCGCGTGTATTTCAGGAGAGGGGTGTAGATTAGAGGATATATATATACATATATGTATATATATATATATATATATATATATATAGATATATATATATATATATGTGTGTATATATATATATATATATATATATATGTATATGTATGTATGTATACTCCCTCCTAATGAATATTTACTCGCTCCAAGTGAAATATATACATATATATGTACAAATACATGTATGTACATCTATGTATCTACATATATATATATATATAAATATATATATATATATATATATATATATATGTATGTATGTATACTCCCTCCAAGTGAAAGTACACTCCCTTCCCCTCAATTTCAACTCCCTCCAAGTGAATATCCATTCCTTCCTACTCAATTTCACCTCCCTCCCGCTCAGTTTCCACTCCCTCCGAGTGAAAATCCACTCCCTCCAAGCGAATATCACCTCCCTCCTACTCAATTTCTACTCCCTCCAAGTGAAATATATACATATATATATACAAATACATGTATGTACATCTATATATATATATATATATATGTATATATGTATATAGATATATATTCAGACACACACACACAAACAGACATATATATATATATATATATACATATATATTACACACACACACACACACACACACACACACATATATATATATCTGTATACATACATACATACATACATATATATATATATATGTGTGTGTGTGTGTGTGTGTGTACATATTGAGAAGGAGGATGTGGACTTCCGCTTGAAGGGAATTGGCACAGGTTGACACATTTTGCGTTCCGTGTGTGACAACCCAAGCCCTCAGTTGAGATGCACGCACCGGCTTTCAACCCCAATCGCCTGGATCATGACGTGCACTTCTAGAATGCCACCGAAGACACCAATCTCCGATGAAAAGAAGGCCAAGGCAACGGCATATGCTGCAGCCATGGCAGCGGAAGGGCCATCGCTGATGGAATTAATGGGGAGCGTGCCTGGCCCACAGAAGCATAAGAAGCGGAGCGTTTCCTTTGCCTCGCAAGCCGAGGTACCAACACTCACGCCCGAGGGTGGGCACCAAGTACTAACCTCTGCGCCCATCTCCACGGACCTGGGGGATCCCCGCGGACCGATGGGTGTGGGTGGTCACGCTACGCCCCCAGCAGATGGAAGCCCCCCCAAACCGCGGGGGACCCACCCCCCCACGCCCCACCACCCCACAACTATGCCCGTACATGGTGGCAGCCCGCCTCATGGCGCTGCTATGGCCGGGCCCCCACACCCCCACCCAAAACTACCCCCACCTCACAGAGGGGGACATGCCCGGCATCCAGCGATGCTTCTTCGAGACCCTCGACTACCTCCAGCAGACACACCCCCGCGTCCTGGAGCAGATATGGCCACCCCCCGGGTAACCCACGTGCCCGCACAGCCGAGACAACACCGCCACGCCAGCACCAGCACGCACGGATCACCAGGGAAAACGCGCGCACACGCCCGATGCCCGAACCTGCACCCGCGTTCTCGCTACTTACAGGACCCAGCATCATACGCCCGCCCCCGAGGCCCGGGACCCTCCGCCGTCTCCCGCGGCCCTCTCCTCCGCCTCCGACTCCACAACCTCCACCACCACGACCACCTCATCCACCACCACCACCACCACGTCCTCATCCAGCACTCCACCCCCCAGGCCGCGGAAGACACCTCCCAAACGGGCCTCCAAACCCGCCCCCACCGCGAGCAGCCCCACCGCCGCCAAAGCCCACGCCCCGGCGAAGCCCATACCCACGACCCAGCCGAAGCCCAAGGCCGCCACCAAAGGGCAGCCCGCAGCCAAGCCCAAGCCCAGGCCCAAACCCGGCGCCACGACGGCAGCTCGGGCCCGGCCCCCCCAGGATGTCCTCTACGACATCCGGCCCCAGCCGTCCCAGGCCCGAAGGCAGCAGCGCCCAGCGCGGCGCCCCCCCACCGTCACCGACACCACCGCCGCCACCTTCATGGCGGAGCGCGCCGCGGCCGAAGCGCGGCGCGCCTCGTCCCACCACCTCCCAAAGCCCGCACCCCGGGCCCACGGACCGCTCCAGGGTCCACCAGCAGCGCCCACCCCCCCCTACCGGCCCCCGATGACAGCCCACATGCAACGCATGCCCCACTACCGCCGCCGCCACGAATCCCCGCCCAACCCCGAGGCGGAGACCGTACGCGCACACCCGCGGGTCCACATCCGCGTGCACCCCCACTCCCCACGCACCCCCACGGAACAGGACTACGAGGAATCCCCCAGGCCCGCCACCGCCGCCGGCCCCCACGACCCCATCACACCCACCCACGCACACTCCTCCGCCCAAGACCGCAGGCCCGCCCAGGAACAGTGGTGGCAGCGCTGGACCCACACGCAGCTCTGGGAGCTGCGGAAGTGGGCCCGGGGAGAGCCCTCCCTCGAGGGCCTGGTCCATCGGCCCCGCAAGGGGTCGGTGGAAAACTGCCGCCTCCGGCCGGCGGGGGGGTGGATGCCGCAGGCCGCATGGGAAGCCATGCTGGCCGATGCGCTCCACCCCCTGGGAGTCCACCCCCGCAACCTCCCCGCGCCCCAGGACCACCCGTACGTCCTCAGGCGCCTGCGGGAGACCCTCCAGGAAGCACGGCGAGACGGCATCCGCCTGTGGGACATCACCCAAAGCCCAGCCCCGCACGCACACACCCCCTCACCACCCCACAAGCGTCGGCGCACCGACACCGGCGACACCCACAACACCCCAGAAGCCCTGCGCGCCACACAACACGACGCGCCTGACCCCCCGGCCAGCGGCGCCGCCATCTAACCCCGTTATCCAGCACAGCACCACCACGGGGCACCACGCCAGGCCCCGCCCAGAAGTCACCAAACAAACCGGACGCCGAAGGAAGCCAACACACACGACAACGAGCACCACTACGCCCAAAGGCGCCGAACCCGGGCCCGATACCGTGGGCTCCTCTCCACCCTCAGCACGACACACACGTCACTGACGTCACTCCTCCGCCATGCCCCCTCCCACGCCACCGCCCCGCCCCCCCCCCCCTCCCGCCGCACGTCCCCACGCCGCCCAGCACCCAGCCCCACACACTGCGCCACAGCATCGCCCTAGTCCGGCTCCTCCACCATCGCGGCGCTTGGCACCTCACAGTAGACCGCCGTCCTATGGTCCCGCTCCCCCCAGCACCACTCCCAGGGCCGCACCCGACCCACGCCGTGTTCGCCCCCACGTCGCGGGCCGCGGACATCCTCCCGCTCCCCACCACCACCCCTCCCGGGCATCGCATACTACTTACCGCCAACCCCTCGGTCCTCAGTGAGGTCCCCATCGGGCACGCCGACGCCCTGCACGTGCGCCCGCAGCTGCCCAACCTGCACGCTGCGTACGCCCCCGGCGCGCCCGCCGACCCCTCCGTGTGGGACTCCCAGTGAGGCCACCGGCCAACGGCCGGCCCACACGCACCACCCCGCACCCGCCTCGGGCGCACGACTCCGTGGACGCCGCTACCCACACGCCCGGCCCCGCGCAACCGCCTAACCGAGCCAGAACACAAGCACAAATCAAACCCGAGCCACACCCCGAAACCGCTAACCCTTGACTCCTAACCAAACCCGCCGAGGGAACAACGCAACCACAGCCCACACCCACAGCCCACACAGCCGCCTAACCAGCCAGCACCAGAAGCAAAGAAACACCACACCAAATCCACCCTGACCCAAGCCAAACCGGGCCAAAGCCCCAACACAAATCAAACCCGAGCCACAACCCGAAACCGTCAACCCTTGACTCCAAACCAGGCCCGCTGAGGGAAATGCGTAGACACAGCCCACAGCCACAGCCCACACAGCCGCCTAACCAGCCAGCACCAGAAGCAAAGAGACACCTAACCAAACCCACCCTGACCCATACCCATGTACATCAGGACACGCGAGCCGCACCCCTGGGGCGCGACCGCCGCCACAGCACCGGCGACACACGCCAGAGGACACAACGCTATAGCACCGCCGCACCAGCTGCCCATGCCTGTGCCTGCAGTGTACGCGCGCCTCTGTTTTCCTCTTTTTTGTTTTTTCTTTTTCTTTTTTCAAAAAAAAAAAAAAAAAAAAAAAAAAAAAAAAAAAACGAACATTAGGGGGGGAGGAAGAGGGACACATCCACCCAGGGCACACGCGCACCGCACACGGCACGCACACCGGTAAACAGGAGCCCAGGGGCCCAGGACACCGCACATGCAACACAACACACCGAGCGGGCACACCGGTGAACAGGAGCCAGCTGGCCCAGGACACCGCAGACGCACCACAGCAAACCGCGCGGGCACACCGGTGAACAGGAGCCCAACGGCCCAGGACGCTACACACACGTAGGGCAGCCGAGGGACAGGAAAGAACCAATACCCCATGGGTCGGACGCACTGGGGCGACCCAGCCGACCCACCGGGCCAGTGGCAGGAGCGGTACTCCAAAGCCACTGGTCCGAGCCCGGCCAGGCTGCATCGAGGACCATGGCAAACGTCACCCGGAGCCATGGAAGCAACCGGTGACAGGCGAGCCGGTACACAGTCCAGGAGGGGGTCACCTGCCAAGCAGAGTGGCCCCGCAACTCAAGCCACAAGGGTGAGGCGGTCGTACCGTAGACAAGCGGGAGCAATACCCCTCGTGGTGAGAGATACTCCACACGGCTGGGCAGCCCCCCAGAGCTGCCGCCCAAAGGAGGGGGCATGTGGCCCTACCCATGGACACATGTGGGGACACCCTCCCACCTGGGACACATGGACCGGGTGGCCGCGACAATGCCTTCCCAAGCACATGCGGGAGCGGCTCAAGAGGCACCTGACATAGGGCAGTGGGAGGGACAGGACGTCCCCTTGGTAAGACCTTCTTCCTGCAATGTCAAAGGAGGCATCCCGAGCTCCCGAAGATACCTACCTACCTACCTCCCTCCAAGTGAAAGTACACTCCCTTCCCCTCAATTTCAACTCCCTCCAAGTGAATATCCATTCCTTCCTACTCAATTTCACCTCCCTCCCGCTCAGTTTCCACTCCCTCCGAGTGAAAATCCACTCCCTCCAAGCGAATATCACCTCCCTCCTACTCAATTTCTACTCCCTCCAAGTGAAATATATACATATATATATACAAATACATGTATGTACATCTATATATATATATATATATATATGTATATATGTATATAGATATATATTCAGACACACACACACAAACAGACATATATATATATATATATATACATATATATTACACACACACACACACACACACACACACACATATATATATATCTGTATACATACATACATACATACATATATATATATATATGTGTGTGTGTGTGTGTGTGTGTACATATTGAGAAGGAGGATGTGGACTTCCGCTTGAAGGGAATTGGCACAGGTTGACACATTTTGCGTTCCGTGTGTGACAACCCAAGCCCTCAGTTGAGATGCACGCACCGGCTTTCAACCCCAATCGCCTGGATCATGACGTGCACTTCTAGAATGCCACCGAAGACACCAATCTCCGATGAAAAGAAGGCCAAGGCAACGGCATATGCTGCAGCCATGGCAGCGGAAGGGCCATCGCTGATGGAATTAATGGGGAGCGTGCCTGGCCCACAGAAGCATAAGAAGCGGAGCGTTTCCTTTGCCTCGCAAGCCGAGGTACCAACACTCACGCCCGAGGGTGGGCACCAAGTACTAACCTCTGCGCCCATCTCCACACCCAAACATGAGTCCCAAAGCGCGAAGCCTGACCCAAAGCCTGACCCGAAGCCTAACCCATCCCAGCCGTCAGACCAACCGGTTGCAGCCGAGGCCATACCTGACCCAGAAGCAGAGGTGATGGTGGACGACGCGGAAGACGAAGGCATTTCGCAAACACCCCCAAATCTGGACATGCCGGATCTAGGCGAGTTCACCTCCCAAACGTCCTCTTCACCAGAGCTCCCCACTTCTTCTACCCCTCTTACTTTGACGCCTACCTCAAGCCAACAAACCTCACAACCTTCTCAATCTTCGACGGCTTCATCGGGGCCGTCTAGCATTGGTGATATAGATCTGTCCCAAGATTGGGATGAGGTAAAGAGACAGATCCACAAGTGCACGGAGAAAATGGAACTCCATGACTGTATCCAAAAATTGGAAACGTGGGTCGCATCCTTAGGGGACTCATCTTTTCGAAAAAAGGTGCAGGATTTTTTCCTCCAGGAGGCTGAAGAGCGGGGCGAGCTCACCCAGACAGCAATCTCTTTCCTCTCCTTGCGAAACAAGGCCGATCTTTGGGCCCGAGTGCAGGCACCAGTAGGGTGGGAGGATACCCACGATGCCCGTCAGCCCGTTTTGGAGCAGCTTGACATGAGCCGTCCGTGGGCTCATGAACTGCTAGGTCTGCCGCGTGGGGCCGATGAGTCCGTCGTTAAAAAATGGTATCGGAAACTGGTGCTGTGGGCTCAGAGGTTTGACATCAGTGTCATTCAAAGAATCAATGCGGCGAAAGACATCCTTTGTGGGGATAGCCGACGGCTGTACGAGGCTCAATTGAACGGCCTCGTTGCACCATGAGGGGAAGACTTAGGGGATGACCCTGCTCTTTGGCCGCGTGAACTCGTTTGGTGGCCATCAATGGCCGATGTGGAATCTCCGGAGCCCATACAAGCTGCTAACCCCGGCACCACTGCGCTGCACGGACCCATTAGCCCTGAGCCAACTTCAACCTCCTCACCTCCTCACCCGGAATATATTGATGCCGACGACACCCCATCTCCTGCCGAGGGCCCTGCATCCGGGGTAGATGGCATCAGAGTCCTAGGCATTTTGTTGACAAACCGTGAAATAACGGAACAATTGGGGGGTGATCGTTGGATCGGATATAATTTGATTGAAATTCGAGTGCAACTCATGAATTTGCTCCTCCATCGGAAACTGGGCCTCCAGCGAAGGGTCTGGCCTGTTACCCTTTGGCGGAAAAAGAGCTTGCCACAGAAGGAAAACTGCTTTGCCCTCGATTGGTTTATTTTGGTCTGTGGCGAGCAGGGGCACTGGTGGGTGGCAGTTTTTCTTCATCTGCTCTCGTCCCCTGAAGTGTTGATTCTGGATTCTCGGTGTCCGTATTCTGCCCAACGGCAACAGCGTGGAACCGTTCTGTGGGACCTCCTTAAGCGGCATTGGCAGGTGCATAACCAGCACCAGCCATGGCCATTCTCTACGGACCCGAACCTTAAGGAATTTCACTGTGTACATCAGCCAGATGGTTGATCGTGTGCAGTGTTTGCGTGCTGTGGTGCAGAGTGGGTCGTTTCCCTTGTTTTAGGCGGTAGCAAGGTTGATTTGTCACCTCTATCGCTAGAAGTAAGCGACTTAGACCTTAGGAATATTTTATGTAATTGGCACAGAACAGTACGTCTGCTGCATACGGATGTAGTTCCCGATCATCCGCTCTTCCCGGATTCTAGAACACCTTCTTCAGTATCAACAATGCCTGCCCGTCGTGAGGAACAAGTGAAGATGGCAGAAGAGGAAGGTATGATATATCACTGTTGGGCGAGTGTCTCGCCGATGCATGCCAGCAGCAGTCCTCCCATCGTCGCCTACAGTGCCAAAGACGGAGGAGCCAAAAGAGCCGGAAGCAGGCAACGTGGAAGGTATGGAGGTAGCACCGGAAGGTGTGCTACTGATTTCAAACACCTCGGATGCACGAGGCTGATAGGCTTGGCCCAACAATACAACGCACATCCCTTGATACAGGTGCGGGGCAAGCGGAGCAAGCCGCGGGCGAAGCAGCGGCGGTGGCAGCAGCGGAGGCAGAAGAAGGAGCGTAAGGAGGAGCAGCGGGGGAAGTCACCGCTGCGCAAGAAGCGGGAGGAGAAGCGGCAGAAGGAGCACCAGCACCAGCTGGAGAGGAGGCAAGAGGAGAAGAGACGGAGCAGGAATTGCCACAAGCACTCCCTGCAGGTATGCCAGGAATTGCACGACACTACATTGTGACACTACATTACTACGCCTCACCATGGCAGCCTATCAAGTTCGTGCATCAGAGGCCCCCGGTAAATCAATGGTCAGGGGGTAGCCTATCAAGTTCGTGCATCAGAGGCCCTTGGTAAGTCAATAGTCAAGGGGTGGCCTATCAAGTTCGTACATCAGAGGCCCCCGGTAAATCCATAGTCAACGGGTAGCCTATCAAGTTCGTGCATCAGAGGCCCCTGGCAAATCAATAGTCAGGGGGTAGCCTATCAAGTTCGTGCATCAGAGGCCACTGGCAAATCAATAGTCAGGGGGTAGCCTATCAAGTTCGTGCATCAGAGGCCCTGATTATTGGTTTGCGCAGGGCCTCTGATGCACGAACTTTATAGGCTATTCCCTGACTATTGATTTGCCAGCGGCCTCTCATGCACGAGTTTGATAGGCTACCCCCTGACTATTGATTTGCCAGGGGCCTCTGATGCACGAACTTGATAGGCCACCCCCTGACTATTGATTTGGGAGCGGCCTCTGATGCACGAATTTGATAGGCTAACCCCTGACTATTGATTTGCCAGCGGCCCCTGATGCACAAATTTGATACGCTACCCCCTGACTATTGGTTTACCCAGGGCCTGTGATGCACGAACTTGATAGGCTACCCACTGACTATTGATTTACCGGGGGCCTCTGATGCACGAACTTGATAGGCTACCCCGTGACTTTTGGTTTACCCAGGGCCTCTGATGCACGAACTTGATAGGCTACCCCCTGACTATTGATCTACCTGGAGCCTGTGATGCACGAACTTGATAGGCTACCCCCTGACTATTGATTTACGGAGGGCCTCTGATGCACGAACTTGATAGGCTGACCCCTGACTATTGGTTTACCCTCTGCGTCGTATACTCCCCGACCCCCGTCCGCCCTCCTCCTCCGCTTGCTGAGCCATCACCCATGCATCTCCCTGCCCCATCCATCTGTCCCTCGTGCTGCAGACAAGGCAGCCAAGCTGGAGGCAGAGAAGAAAGCCGCTGCAGACAAGGCAGCCAAGTTGGAGGCCGAGAAGAAAGCCGCTGCAGACAAGGCAGCCAAGCTGGAGGCCGAGAAGAAAGCCGCTGCAGACGAGGCAGCCAAGCTGGAGGCGGAGAAGAAAGCCGCTGCAGGTGCTTCACCCCTCGGGCGGCACAGGCCATTGCCCAATCAACACACCCCGACCCATCTTAGCCCCTCTCCCACCCGCCATCTGACGAGTCCCACAGTCACCACCCATTAACACCACCGCGATCCTGGTCAACACATCAACAGTTCCAAAGGCACTTCTGATGCACGAACTTGATAGGCTACCCCCTGACTATTGACTTACCGGGGGCCTCTGATGCACGAACTTGATAGGCTACCCCCTGACTATTGATTTGCCAGCGGCCTCTGATGCACGAACTTGATAGGCTACCCCCTGATTATTGATTTACCGGGGGCCTCTGATGCACGAACTTGATAGGCTACCCCCTGACTATTGATTTACCGCCCCTGATGCACGACATTGCTAGGATGGTCCTTGCAATACAACGCACATCCCCTGATCGAGGTGCAGCTGAAGCCGAAGTGGAGGAAGCAGCGGGGGAGGGCGAGGAAGGAGCAGAAGCGGAGGGCGAAGGGGCAGAAGCAGGTTTGCCACTGATTGGACAACACCACTGATGATCAGCCTCGATAGGCTACCCCCTAATTACTGATTCACAAAGGGCCTCATAAACGAAACCATATGCCTGCACCTATAGGTCCTGCGAGTCCAGTGTCGGAGACGACGAAGGACCTGGTGGCCGCGCTGCTGGCCGCGTGGGAGTCGGACGAGGGGGAGGATTGGTGGAGGACGGCGGGGCACAGGGAGAAGCCGCAGCGGGAGAAGAAGAGGAGGGCGTCCTGGGACCTGCACCGAGGGGATGTGAGAGCCCTTGGTATGTAATTGCATGCGTAAGTGTTTTCTTCTGCTGCTGTGCTTCCTGAGAATATAACTCTGATCCTTGCTGTTTGTATTCAGTTCTCGGCAACAGGGAAAGGGGAGAGAAGCCCGCGGAGAAGTGGGCCCATGAGAAGGAGCGAAGCCCCAGCCCAAGCCCTGAACGCCGGCTTCTTGGAGAAGGCTCGCCCAGCCCCCAGCCCCAGTCGTTGGTGGTCACCCCAGCCCCGACCGAAGTGTTGATGGAGGAGGAGGAGGAGGAGACAAAGAAAACGGAGGAGGAGAAGGGGAAGGAGAAGGACACCGAGACTGCGGAGGCGGAGGGTGGGCGGAGGGGGGCAGAAGCGGGGGGCGGGGGGGTTGCTAAGCAACCAGAGGGGGTCACAACGAGGAGCCGAAGCACAACGAAACGCCAACTGAGGGACACGGGGGCGGGGGAGGAGGGGGGGCAACGGGCGGTGGTGGAGCGGCCGCATTTTATTATGGGGAAGCACCTGCAGATTGTGGAGTGCACGATTGGGGAAGCCCGGGGGTGGAAAACGAAGGTGGATATTGAGGCGGACACCTGCCTGGGGGAGTTAAAGGGGGAAAGGATTGAAGGGACGGCACCGGATTGCCTGACGGGTAGGGGGGACACGTTTTTGTGCATCAAGGGCGGGGGGGCGGATTCAAAGACTGGGAGGGGGGTCTGGGTGGACGGGGGTAAAAGGGGGAATATTCTGAGCCGTATCAACGCTCGCCCCCGCCTGGAGGATTGCGACGTGATCATCCACCTAGATGATGGTACCCCCAGGGTTTATACCCGGCGGGAGGCGAAGGCGGGTACCGAGCTGGCCATGTTCTATGGCGTAAATTACCCGTTGCTCCCTTCGCCTCCACCTGCTGATGCTGCTGACCCTGATGAACCTGCTGCAGAAGGTTCCAACCAGCCAGTTCTAACCACCCAGAACATTCTTCCCAGCGCCTCTGCCCTGCCTGCAGGGCAACTGTATGCTGATGACGGGTCCCTGGTGGGTCGCCAGTATTTTTCTTCGAAGGTGATCTACCCCAGCCAGGCCACCGTGACCCATGTTGATGGGGGGCAGTTTATTGTCAGGAAGGGGGACAGGGTGCGTCTGCTGTGGTCCGAGATGGGGGGGCCGCACTTGACACAGTTTGAAAGCAAGACCTGTTGTTTCAAGAGGAACTGGCGGAAGGGGAGGTTCGTCATGCCGTTGACCACGGTCTGGGGTGACCAGAATTCTTTGGGGGGCGACTTCATCACGGCTGGGTCGCGACTTGCAGGCGTTTACCCTCCCTGGTTTTGTTACGAGTTCGAGGGGGCTGCTCCTGGGGGTGTCGTAGAAATGGTGTTTGTGGGTGGTAAGTGGGAGGTGATTTCGGTGCAGAATAGAAAGGACGTGTACGGCCAGACGGGTCAGTGGCTGCAGGTCGGAATCGACCTCAGGGGGTATGATGCGGAATACCAAGTCGCAGCGCGTGGTATCCGCCAGAAGACATTTTTTGTCCGGGCAGAGAGGGCTATGGGTGTCGACAGACGGTGGATTGGGCTGAGTGGCGGGCGGAGCACCTGGTAGCTCCGCCTGGCAAAAAAACCATCAAGACCCAGGACAAGTCCGTGTATGAGAGGGTGAAGGACAGAATGTGTGGGCATGTCATTTGCAGGGTTGATGGTCATGCCATTAAGCTCGTCGACGGCGGTGGAGGGACTGGGGGAGGGATGGGCCACTGCATCTCAGTCATTGCCGAGTGCAGCAAGGATTTGAGGGGGAAGTCCAGCTGGTTTCTGCTGGTCTGGGAAGCTGGAGGCTTGGATTCGCCGAGGATCAGGCGGATCTGTCAGGTGGTTGTGGACAGGGCGCTGGCTAAGATGCCAGATCTGCAGTCGCGGATCGAGCATTGGGGAAAGAGCTCGACCGTCAGCCCCCCCTGCAGCGTTGAGCCTAACGAGCCCAAGGCAAAGAGGGCTCGTGTTGATGGGGGTCCGTACCGTTGCACGTTTGCAACGGCAAATTTTTGTAAAGAGTTCATTCGTAGGGGGTCGTTGCCGGTGCAGGGAGCAGGTTTGAGGCAGCAGTTTGACGTTCGGGATCCAAGTTTTTGTTGGACGACTCTGTCCCAGTTTGTTGTTTGGGGGGGGGAATGGCAGATGAAGAGGTCTGTCCCCGTTCAGAAGGCGAAGGCTGAGGTGGACAAGATGCTCAGCAAGGGCAATCCAACGCAGTGGCTCCTGCCACCAGAAAAGGCCGTCCCCTATCTCCCCTTCGCTCCGGTCGACTCCGACCAGTGCACCCCCCCTTTCACCTTCTGTCGGCCCAACTCCAAGGGTCCACTCAGCAGTTTTGAAGCCTTCTGGGTCCCGGACGTCAATCAGAAGCGGCTCGCAGGGGGTAGGAACTTTCGGCAGGTGGAACGGGAAACCGAAAAGGGGGGAACCACCCAAGTTGCATGGGTGGTCTATCTCCCCGATGAGACCGCCATTGGGTTGGAGGATCAGTGGGGGGGCTCGCGCGAGGGTTCTGGTAATCCTAATTGGAAGCGCTAGAAGTTTTTCTAGTGGTTGCATTGTGAAGTGGTTTGGGCAGTGAGATGATGGCGTGTGTAGTTGCAGAGCGCATCGCCGGACCAAGACTGAGATCTGAACCCACGCATTGCAGGCTCCGCGATTTTCTTCTACGGCGGGGGGGTCAGCAGACTGCTGTTTGCTTGGCAAATTTTACCCTTGACACCGGTTCCCGGACCCAGATATAATATTGAAAGGCCAGGCTCCATTGCATTCTGTTCCTTTCTCTGCGCGGTGAATTCTGTTTGACCTCCAACTGACCTCCTACCTGATACGCTAGTGTCTAGCCCTGTGACTTTCTCTTTGGCGCTGTTGGGGTGTTTGTTCATTTTTTGGAGCCAAAGGGCACCCTATTTCGTCTCATTTGACCTGATCTTGACCGGATCCCATTGCTTACTTTCCATATGGTTTCACCAGGTGGGACAGATTGCAGGTACAGGTACTCTTTTCTGTTACGGCAGGTGCTGTTACAACACGCTATTTTTTAGGTTCGAGAGTATTATTCCGATCTACCCCATTCCGTCTGATTTGAGTGGTTTGACCGGACCGAACCCTTTTCGTTTGTCTAACCTTGAGAGTAATGGCTGATACAGGCTACAAAGACACCACAGCTACCGTGCGTTTGCGTCGTTTGCTTCTTAGTTGCGTGGGTGCGGTTAAGGGAACTTGAATTTTGAACCCGAATGGGTTCAAGAGAATTATACAGACCCAACCCACGTTGTAAGTGGGCGTGAACCTTGTTCCTGACCTTAAGAACAGGTCAGAAGGGACCTGGGAAACGGCGCTGGCCAATTAGTGCAGGTAAGCCAGCTACCGAGGCTAGGGGAAGGTACGTGACGCCACAGATGTGCGGATCCTGTGTGGTCACACCCCGGGAACCTCGAGTGCCAGAGGGTCCCCCTACAGGGGGGCAATAACCAAGCTACGGCACCCTCTGGGCCGAATCCCAGCCAGCGAGTTTTGTTTCCAGGTTACCGGCCAGTTTTTATGGTTTACCCCCACGTGCTTATAATTGTAAATTAGCGTTGTCGTCATCAACCTGATTCTGACTCCCCATATGTTTCTCCCGTTTAACCCAAGTGTGAACAATTGCTAGTGGATCCTTGAAAATGATGTACTGGATTCGCACTTTTTACTTGCTCAATCCTTCTGCTATTGATTTGTTTCGCTCCCTTGCCTGTCATGCGTGGGCCTGTGAATGATTCATGATTCAATCACCAATTGGGTTGATGCCCGTCGTACATCAGACGCCCCAGTGTTTCTCCCTTTTACCCCTGTATCTCCCCCCTACGCTCCCCCCCCCCGGGCCCTCCCAAACCTCCCCTCCAACCCCCCAAAGCCCCGCCACCCCTGTCCCCCCTAAGCCCCTCCAGCCTTTTCCAACATCCTCCTTTCCGCCCCCCCCCCCCCCCCGCACCCTCCTCCCATCCCGGGGCCCCCCCAATTCCCCCTCCAACCCCCCAAGCCCCCCAGCCCTCCCCCCTCCCCTCCCTCCCCTCCCCCCCAGCTCAGCCCTCACCTCCCCCTCCACCCCCCTCACCCCCCCGCATCCTTCAAGGCTGGGGAGGGCAACGTTTTGCCATACATGAGTCAGACGGTAGCCTATCAAGTTGGTGCATCAGAGGCCCCGGGTGAATCAATAGTCAGGGGGTAGCCTATCAAGTTCGTGCATCAGAGGCCCTGGTAAATCAATAGTCAGGGGGTAGCCCATCAAGTTCGTGCATCAGAGGCCCCTGATAAATCGATCGTCAGGGGGTAGCCTATCAAATTTTCCTGCATCAGAGGCCCCCGGTAAATCAATAATCAGGGGATAGCTAATCAAGTTCGTGCATCAAAGTGGCTGGCAAATCAATAGTCAGGGGGTAGCCTATCAAGGTCGTGCATCAGAGGCCCTTGTTGACTCAATAATCAGGGGGTAGTCTATCAAGTTCGTGCATCAGAGGCCCCCGGTAAATTATTAATCAGGGGGTAGCCTATCACGTTCGTGCATCAGAGGCCCGTGGTGAATCAATAGTCAGAGGGTAGCCTATCAAGTTGGTGCATCAGAGGCCCTGGTAAATCAATAGTCAGGGGGTGGCCTATCAAGTTCGTGGGTCAGAGGCCCTTGGTAAACCAATAGTCAGGGGGTAGCCTATCAAGTTCGTGCATCAGAGGCCCCCGGTAATTCAATAGTCAGGGGGTAGCCTATCACGTTTGTGCATCAGAGGACCTTTTTGAATCAATAATGGGGGTTAGCCTCTCAAGTTCATCTCTCGTTGTAGACATGTCCATCTTACTGCTTTTGCTCCGCGCAATCTGCGATGTCGGCTGGAGCCTTGTGGGGCTCACCATAGTCCTTTGTGGTCTCGTTTCGGCCGCTGTTGTTCTCTCCCTTCTCCATCGGAGGCATCGTAGACACCGACAACGGCGGCGAAGATGCTCACCGTGTCGACTACTCCACAAGGGACGATGTGCGAGGAAAGCGATCCCCAATTTTGTGTCACTCCTCGACAGAACCCTCGTTCTGTGGGTGCCTAAGGATATCAGTGAGGCTGCCATCTCAGATCTGGTGAGGATCATCACTGGTGTGCCCGTTCATGATCAGCGAATTTGTAGAGTTTCACGCAGAACCGGTACCTGGGTCCGTAACGAACGAGTTCTTGTCCTGTTCCGTCTCCGCGGTGGTGTTGCATGGAACTGCATCCCGCTGCAGGATCAAACCGCAGACTTCCTTCGAACCAACTTTTGGTGCCTCCACGCGTCCATGGGCCACCCTACCACCGCCCAGATGACCTTGCTCTTTGAGGGTGTATATGCCGATCCATTTTGTGCGACCTTGAGATCTGTTTCTTCATCAATGTTGGACAACGTCAAAACGGAACCCGCGGAAGTGGCAGTTTGAAGCAGTGATGTGCTAGGCCCAGAAGCTCTGAGAAGCCCTTCAAATGATGCATCATCCAGACCTGCCCCCGTAAGAAACCCCCCTGCCATCTTATCTCCAACCTCGGCATCTGACTCGGGACCCACAGAATCTACGGATCCGGCCCCCTTAATTTAGCATGAGTTTAGTGCCGCCCAGTCACCGCGTTCTGATCTTAAACCTCATCCCGACATCCCCCCCCGCAAACGCGTGAAACGCGAAGCCCATTGTCCCTCCGAGCACTCCCCCCGACGTGGAGACGAGGTTGGCTGCACCTTCCGGTCCCACACCGAAGCTGTTGCATACCTGAATAAGATTCGGGGGGAGTTGGCAATACATAACAGCGTTACCAGCAAGTCTGCAGGGGGGAGTAATCGGGCACGTATTGGTTGTCGCATTTGGGGACGCCCAAAACAACACGGGCCCCTAATGGAGACCAGTAGAGCACGCCCAGAAAAGCAGCCCCGGCCTCTCACGAAGTCTGATTTGTGTCCATATGGTGCAACGCTAACCCACGATCCTGGCACGGGCCTGTGGAAGCTAACCGAGTGTACTTGAAACCACTCTGACCATTGGTGGCCTGACGAGGAGGAGGCCGCCCCACTGGACAAATCAGCCCTCCCTGATGAGCTCTGGCACGACCTTGAGCGGGCGTATGAGCACCGTGAAATGCCGGAGCAAGTTCTTGTAAATTTGAGGAAGAAATATAGCGAGGACGCGTACCCAGCAATCAAAGGGTTTTCAACCCAGCACATCAGAATTTTTTTCAAGTCCATCGAACGCAGAATGGGCCCAAATGATCTTGCACGTTTGATTAACCACCTGAAAATACTCAAACAGGCAGATCCTGCCTGGTATTTCAATCATGAAGCCCCTGACTCAGTCACTGGTGTTGTACGAAGATGGTTTTTTATGACGCCAGAGCAAGTAAAAAACGCCACAAAATATGCACAAGTCATTTTTGAAGATAACACGTACAAATCGAATCGGTACGGCGAGGCATTGGCCCTGTTTTGCGGTATCAACGAACATGGCCAAACCCTTCTCCTGGCTCAGGGCTGCATGCCAAGCAGTGAAAATGCAGAGGATTATGAGTGGCTCTGGCAGGAGTGGATAAAGGCAACCGGTTGTGCACCCCGGGTTTTGTTCAGTGATGCTGCATACGCCCTCTTGGGGTCCGTTCCCAGGGTTTTCCCCCCGGACCGAACTGCTCACTTCCTCTGCCTTTTTCACATTTACAAAAATCTTACCGAAAACTGCCGAAGCTCCCTCGAGCAACACGATTTCACTGCTCTTGAGAGCGCCATCTGACAGGTTCAGGAGTGCCCAGATAAGGACGCAGCTGATAGTCTCTGGCGCAAAATTCTGGAGGACCCCCGCTGGAAAACTGTCAAGGACTACCTTGGAGTCAGATCCCCCCTACCTCGTCTTGACCGTTGGTGTGTTGCATGGCAGGTAGAAGTTTTTGCCTTCGGCTGCAAGTCCACACAGAGGGCTGAATCTTTGAATTGCCGCATAAAGCGCCACGTAACTGCAAGAAAAGGTTACTACCACATTTTTTTATCTGTTTTGCACTTGCTCTCCAAGGAGGGCTATAAACTTGAATATACTGAAATGGTGAATCACCGGCACGCCAATCACCAAATAGCTAACCAAGCCCTCCCATTCTATGTCAAGTTCGTTTCAGGCAAGGTGACAAGCTGGGCGTTTGATAGAATGCTCCAGCAGATGAATGCTTCAACTACGTACCTCGTGTATGAGTATGACGTGTCCAGGGAGGCCCAATATATAGTTGCCAACAGGGCGGCACCCTTATGGAACTTTGATCGACAGTGTCACGATTCACTTGAGACGGAGTTGGTAGACCTACCGAGATTCTGTGCGATCTCCAATCGTGTGCACCAAATCCAAGGCAAAAATATAGTTTATGAGGTAAAGCGAAGTGAATCCAGCTGCACTTCGCGTTACATGAACTGTCCACATTATGTTTGTCTGTTCGAGCCATTGGCTGAGGATGGTGCCTATACGAAGTTTTGGTGTAGTTGTGGACTTGCTGTCCGAGTCGGGCATCCATGTCGTCACTATTTTGCTGTTTTGCATCATCGGTCATCTTCAGTTGGCTTCCATCTCTGGTTGTTCAATCCAATTCTTAGTTTAAAACAATTTCCGACTGCAACTCAGGTCCTTGTAAGTGCCAAATGCAGCAGCCAACGCCTCCCCCTACCCGCAGTGCAGGTACCCGTGGCAATCCATGCTACACACGATGAAACTATATTGACCGACATCTCCTTGTGGGCTGACTTGCCAGCCAGAACGAAACGCCAGCAGATTGTCCGCTCCCTTGGGAACCTGCAGTCCCGGATGCGTCAATATATAACTAATGTGGATCTAGTGGCAACTCATCTTTCCGACCAGGGACAGGATGCAGGGGCCTTTCTCGAAGAAGAGGAGAGGCTACTGAACCAATTTGTGGACATGCGAGCCTCCTCCACACAGGTCCATGTGGCAGGTGCACAAGCACCACGACCTGTTCCCCCGCCGGTGGCCGCCAAGCGAACCGTGCAGCCAACTGTCAGGAAGGCCGCTAAGCGAGGGGATGGTCCAAAGGGTGCTACAAAGGGAAGAGGTAGGGGTCAGGGTAGGGGTAGCGGTCCGCCGCTGAAGGAAGAGCTGAATGCTGCCCTTGAGCTTTCAGATGCGCTAACCACCGGGACCTGAGTGCGCAGCAGGCCGCGTATAATGATCATTTGCATGCACACATTCACAATATGGTTGACTCGGCTGAGCAGGTTGATACTCACTTGGCTCAGTTGTATGCTCGGACTGCATGTGGGGAACAACTTTCGCCAGCTGAGTTGCATCAGTGTAAGCAGCTTTTGGAGTGGCGGGCTCAAGTGTCGAAGAACTAAGGACATTTCAAATTTCATGTCTGAGTTTATGTTCCATGCCTTCACGGTTTGCCTGTGTGAGGTTGGGTTTGCCACTGCTGAGGTCTGAGTTCCGTTGAAAATGAGTAGGAGGGAGTTCAAAATGAGCAGGAGGGAGTTGAAAATGAGTAGGAGGGAGTTGAAAATGAGCAGGGGGGAGTTGAAAATGAGCAGCAATGAGTTGAAAATGAGTAACAGGGAGTGGATTTTCACTTGGAGGGAGTTGAAAATGAGCAGGCAGGAGTTGAAAATGAGTAGGAGGGAGTTGAAAATGAGTAGGAGGGAGTAGATTTTCAATTGGAGGGAGTTGAAAATGAGCAGCGGGGAGTTGAAAATGAGTAGGAGGGAGTGGATTTTCACTTAGCGGGAGTTGAAAATGAGCAAGGGGGAGTTCAAAATGAGCAGCACGGAGTTGAAAATGAGTAGAAGGGAGCGTATTTTCACTTGGAGGGAGTTGAAAATGAGCAGGGGAGAGTTGAAAATGAGTAGGAGGGAGTGGATTTTCACTTGGAGGGAATTGAAAATGAGCAGGGG
Organism: Eutreptiella sp. 'Long Island Sound 2002'; assembly: GCA_964036045.1. Lineage (NCBI taxonomy): Eukaryota > Euglenozoa > Euglenophyceae > Eutreptiales > Eutreptiaceae > Eutreptiella > Eutreptiella sp. 'Long Island Sound 2002'. Next base: position 29,374,956 of record OZ038379.1, on the reverse strand, counting down.
GGAGTTGAAAATGAGCAGCAGGGAGTTGAAAATGAGTAGAAGGGAGTGAATTTTCACTTGGAGGGAGTTGAAAATGAGCAGGGGGGAGTTGAAAATGAGTAGGAGGGAGTGGATTTTCACTTGGAGGGAGTTGAAAATGAGCAGGGGGGAGTTGAAAATGAGTAGGAGGGAGTGGATTTTGACTTGGAGGGAGTTGAAAATGAGTAGGAAGGAGTTCGAAATGAGTAGGAGGGAGTGGATTTTCACTTGGAGGGAGTTGAAAATGAGCAGGGGGGAGTTGAAAATGAGTAGGAGGGAGTGGGTTTTCACTTGGAGGGAGTTGAAAATGAGCAGGGGAGAGTTGAAAATGAGTAGGAGGGAGTTGAACATGAGCAGGGGGGAGTTGAAAATGAGTAGGAGGGAGTGGATTTTCACTTGGAGGGGGTTGAAAATGAGTAGGAGGGAGTTGAAAATGAGTAGGAGGGAGTGGATTTTCACTTGGAGGGAGTTGAAAATGAGTAGGAGGGAGTTGAAATTGAGTAGGAGGGAGTGGATTTTCACTTGGAGGGAGTTGAGAATGAGCAGGGGAAAGTTGAAAATGAGTAGGAGGGAGTTGAAAATGAGTAGGAGGGAGTCCAAAATGAGTAGGAGGGAGTGGAATTTCACTTGGAGGGACTTGAAAATAAGCAGCAGTAGCCTTGTTACCAGTAAGGTATCGTTCCCTTATCTGGCAATAAAATAATGCAATTATTTTATAAATTTGGGCTGCAGAACGGTTCAAAACATCCTTGTCGCCTTTTAGCAGAAGATCACTGGCAGTAGATCAGTTGCAGTCGTTTTTTCCGTTGTCCTAAATGCGCGTGTCGCCTGTTCGTGCGCAGTCATTCGCAGTCTGCTAGGGCCGCATTCTGCATACCGTCACCGGGTTAGCTCGCCGCCACCCAGCTAGCGCTGGGTTCCCGGCGGCGAGTGAACCCTCCTGGAATTAGGCTGTTTTTAGGATCTGCAGACAATATTCATTGTGACAGGGTTGGCGAGTTATGGTCAGTAACCCTAAACCTATTCCCTCTGATAATGGGGTGAATCCTAGGCAGTCACGCGGTAAAGTACTTCCAAGTACTTCCCTACCACAATGAACAGCTTGCTTTCCTTTTGGACCTTGCCGGGAGATGTCGGAAACCGGGGTAGCAGGGGAGCTAAGGGAAAACCTCGCCCGTGAGACTACCTCACGAGTGAGACTGGCGCGCGCAAAAAATGCGGCGGCGCGTGCTGCGATTTGGCTGCGCCAGCCCCCCCAGGTGCAAAATCGAATGCACAGGGCATCAAACCAGCGATCTGGCCGCAGCACGGCCCATCGGGGTAGATGTGCTAACCAACTGTACTAGTGACGCCTGCTGCGGCAGGGGGAATCATGCAATATAGATTTGTCCCACCGGAACGAAAATTTTGAAAAAAAAGGGATGCTGGCCGAAGCCAGCACCGCTACAAGCATTACGAACACACAGCGGACATGTCGGCGACCAATGGATGACCCGGAAACCGGCCGAACAACCTAACATGACCCATTGGTTGGCTCATTGTAACAAATGAGCACCATTGGGACATGACGATCAAGGGGGGGCCGTAGAGTGTAGGAGGCATAACTAAGTCTTAGTGGTGAGTTTTTGGAGAAGGTTTTTTCTGTTTGAAAGCCCTTTTTATGACCAACACAACAGCCAATATCCGTTATGGGCCAAAACACGGCCACATAAGTGTTTTGTCTTGGAGGGGTAGAAAAAAGACACTTTTGGGAACAGTGTTTACAAATGCACCACCAAAGTACCACCAAGGTAGAAGAGCCATATCTTGGGTGTAAGGGTGGGTTTCAGGTTGGTTCCTTTTGTATTTGAAAGCCCTTTCCTTCCTCAAAAAAGTGTGAAACCTAAAGCTGTGTCAGGGCAGCTAGACATTACCATCTAGTGGTTGGGGGTTGTGTGGGTGGCTGTTTTTGAGGTAGTGTATGGCAGCGGAAAAGTGCGCCTAAAGTGGGCAAAAGTGCCACCCAAGTGTGGAGTCAACTCTCCACTGCCTTCACGGCACTTCCGTTCTTTTATCGTTAAGGTCAAGGGCCTACAAACGTCACAAAAAGTACTCTTGAAGCTCAATCCCAGGCCTAAAACGGCACGGGTGGCCACGATGATGGCACAAAATGACCTCCCTAAGGTAACCCAAAACCACTCAAAAAGAAGGGAAACCGGACACTACAAAACTCAAAATGACCAACTTCTACCCCAACGTTGGTTCCCTTCGCAAGAAAAGTGGTTGGGGAATTTCCTTCGGCAAGCATTCCGCAATTTGACTTGGGAATGCCATGTCCTAGGAGGGTGGAATGGCTGCAAGAATGCTCAAATGCTGCAAGCAAAAACAAACAACAAAGACAACGAACTGCTGTTGAACAACTTTAAACTGGAGATGAAGACCAACAAAACCACTGCACCTGGTGATCATACACCTAAGAACACCATCGTAGCACCCCATTACTGTCCTTGTCAATAGAAAATGGCCGGAGGGCCTAAATGAGCAATGCTAACACACCTAACTTGCATGACAAAGATTGTTTTCGGCGTAAACCCCCCCCACCCAAACAAACAAGGAACAAAGGCTAAGAACAGTGCTAGGACCCTTTACCACTTGCTAGACCTACCTCATAGGCCTCTAAAGCAACAAACTTCACTGAAAAACAGAACAGTGGTACAAAGTTTTTGAAGAGGAGGTTTTGACACTCAGTCTCATTTGCTGAGGTAAGCACCAAAAACAGCACTCTGGAACACCCAAAAATTTGACCAAAAATCAACTCCTCGGAATCGATTTGACGTAAATCTAAACAGTGCGCCGGGTGGACCAACAGTTGAAAAACACGTTCCCAGCTCCTCGCCCTTCAATCTGCCAGAAATTTCAAGAAATTTGCAAAACCTCAGAGCCCGCGCGCGAGTCTCATATTTGCCGGGGTTTTCTCTTAGCGTGACTGGTCGAAGACTCAGGACTGGTCAAATGACTTGGCAGATACTGCGTGGCTCAAGGTCGTTCTTACCGAGTGACATCATCGATTAGTTGGCTAAATCCGAAGGTATCAGTGTGTAGGGCTTGATCCACGCTACTCATATATGCCCAAAAGTTCTGATTTTGAGGCATTGGACCCCATGTTTGGAAGGATTTTTGTAGATGACTTCAGGACCAGAACAGAAAAACTGCCGCATAGCTGATCGGGGTGCGTCACGGTCGTACTTCAAAAGGGGGGCAAACGGTAACATCCGCTCAACCTAAAGTGATTATTGCGTTCAGTTTGATCCACGCTACTCATATATGCAAAAATTATGGCAAACGGACATATCTACCCCATCCTACAAGGCTTGTTCGCAAATTATGTAAATTTACGACCAGCCCAGAATTGGGGTCTGCTACAACCAACACGCACCAAGCACAAGGCAAATACCTTCAACATTTTGTGCATTGCTCGTGCAACCACAAGCCCCCCCCCCCCCTTCCCAATGTTGTCCAAGGATCCCCTTTGGCACCCCCACCCCCCTTTTCTGTTAACCACCACATAGTTCTACCGGGTTAAACGATTTGAGCCGTAGGTGAAGTTTTACAAGAACCCGAAGGTCGCCGAGCTGAAGGAGAGGCTGATAAATGCCTATCCGCGGCTATTCAGTGGCGTCGCCAACAAGAACCCTCCAGATCGTGGGAGGTTTGGCACAGCGAGGATCAAGCTGAAGCCGAACCCCAAGATATATCGTCATCGGGAGTACCAACGTCAGGACGATCGGGACGAGGCCATGAAGAAGTTGTTGGCCGAGTTTATTGAGCGGGGCTGGATGGAACCCTCCCTCAGTGAGTAAGTGGGCCAGCCCAGGTCTTATCGTGCCCAAGAAAAAGGAGGGCGAGTGGAGGTTGGTGGTTGATTGCAGAGGTTTGAACGAGCAAACCGAGCACGACTCGTACTCGCTTCCCCTGATCGACACCATCCTCCAAAAACAACAAAAAAAGCGGATCTTCACGGTGTTAGACCTGAAACACGGTTATCACCAGATGCCGCTACACCCGGACTCCAGGCCCTGCACAGCGATGTCGACGCCGCTGGGGCCCATGCAGTGGAAAGTGGTGCCTATGGGCGCCAAGAATGGCAACGCCGCTTTCGAGCACATGATGGAGGACCTACTCGGTCCTGTCCGGGACTGTGCCGACCCCTTTGTGGATGACATCATCATCGGGTCCGGCACGGAAGACATGACTTAGGACGAGCTCATCGAAGCGCATGAGAAGGATCTGCGCCGAGTGCTCAGCGAGCTGGACAAGCACAACATGGTGTGCAAGCCCACCAAAGCCTCACTCTTCGTGAGGGAAGTGGAGTTTGCGGGTCACGTGGTTGGTCACGGGCAACGCCGTCCCATGCCTGGGAAGCTGGCGTCCCTGCACCACTCGGAGAAGCCCCAGACCATCAGCGAACTCCGATCCTTCATGGGGTTCTGCAATTATTATTCGGGCTATGTCCGGATGTATGCGGAACTATCGGGCCCGCTGCACAACATGCTGCACGTGGGCAAGTTTTATGGCCGGAAGGGGAGCAAGAAGAAGCTTGCCTGGACCCCTGATGCCGAAGATGCATTCAGCCGCCTGAAGGAGCGACTCCTCGGGCAGCTGGGGCTATTCCTAGTGGACCCGAACAAGGGATTCGTGCTACGGACGGACGCCTCGGACTATGGTGTAGGGGCAGTCCTTGAGCAGGTCCGGGATGACGGGTCGCACGTACCCGTGGCGTTTTGGAGCCAGATCCTGGCCGAGGGCCAACGTCGAACCTGGACCGCGAGGAAGAAGGAGACGTACGCCATTGTTAGTGCGCCCAGGAAGTGGTCTGGCCACATCGGATTACAACCGGTGGTGGTTTGTATGGACCATCAGTCCTTACAGAGCTGGCACAAGGAGCACGTCAACACCCCCTCGGGACCGGCGGCAAGGAGAGCCCGATGGCATGAGACGTTCGCCAAGTACGACCTCAGCGTCGTATATGTCCCGGGGAAGGACAACACTGTGGCAAATTGCTTCAGTCGATGGGCCTACCCCGCGGGCAAGGCTTTGATGGACATATCCAGCCATGGGGACGCCGAGGAGACCAAGGAGGCCAAGCGCATCGTCGAGATGGAGAAGGCCATGGAGCAAGAGGGGGTCAAGTGCTTTGTGGTGATGGCAAACCGTACAGATCTGGCCAAGTTCCAGGGCGCCCGAGTCCAAGCTATTCGAGAGGAAACCCGCGAGCAATGGATGGTGGCCCCCGTAGAGCTAGTGAGGTCGGTGCTGACAGAAGACTGGTCGGATGACTATGCGTCATCCGAACACTGGAGCAGGTACTGGAATGCCGTGAGCGCCCCGTCGGACGACGAATGGCCTGAGGGCTTGACCGAGGATGGGGATAAATTATTCCTCAAGGAGAAGCTATTGGTCCCTGAGAAACAAATGGAAGAGCTCATTGACCACTGGCATAACGCCTAGCTCATGCATCCTGGTCGGGACAAGATGCAGCAGGACCTGGAGTGGCGTTTCAAGTTTTCACTGGGGTACTACGCCATTCTGGACAAGTATTGCAGCGACTGCGCCGTGTGTCGGGCCACGAAGAGCCCCAACCACTCCACATCTGGCATCCCGGTGTATACGGCTATACCGGAGGCCCCTATGCGATCCGTGGCCATGGATATATTCGCCATGCCTGAGGTCACCGTGGAAGGAGAGACCTACGACTGTGTCATCCTGGTGGTGGATAGGCACAGCGGGTATATCGTGGCGGTCCCTGGCAAGAAGTCCAAGAAGAAGGACAAGAAGGACAAGCATGGAGTGGGTCTGCGGGCCAAGACCGTCGCTAATGCCATGATCAGGCATTGGCTGACGATTTTTGATGTCCCAGCTGTCATCTGCAGCGATCGGGGCAGTCAATTTGTGGGGACGTGGTTCAAGACGATGTGCAAGCACATGGGCATTCGGCACGCCAAGACCGTGGCGTACCACAGCCGGTCGAATGGCCGGGCTGAAGTGGGCGGCCGGCAGATGTTCGAGAAGTTCCGCCAGTTGCACATTGAAGAACCCGGCCAGAATTAGTATAATTCGCTGTGGAGAGTTCTCCAGGCGTACCACGACCTTCCGGGGCCCACTGGACTGTCGCCCCATCGTATCCTGTTCCTACGGGATCGAGTATCACGCACTCACCCGTGGTTGAACCATGGCAAAGTGGCCCGGGATGCGAGTGCTATGATGGCTGAGACGGACGACACGGCGGCCAAGGTGTGCAAAGCACTTCAGGACGAGCATGAGAAGAGGGCCAAGTACTTCAAGCAGGGAAAAGTCCAGAAATATGCTCTCACAGATACCGTATGGGTGGAGCGGCACCACAAGGATGTCCTGTCCAGGCATCGGCAGGCTTCCTGGTATGTGCCGGGGGTAAGCGTTCGGAAGGTCGGGCAGGATGTGTATGCGGTTCGTGTGGGGGATAACAAGATCCTTGACCGGGACCACACCCAGCTTAGTCCCCGAGCACCAGACCCCAGCGGACGTCCCGTCACCTTCGAGTTCACAGCCGGAGATCTGGACTCTGATGACGAGGGTGAGGACGACGACTTCACCGCCGAGAAGATCCTGATGAACAAGCGAGACCCGGGGACGCCTGGGGGGAGGCTATATAAAGTCCGTTGGAAGGGATTTGCCGCATCCAGAGATTCGTGGGAGCCTCTGAGCAGTTTTGTGCCGAGGTATACTACAGTCTGGATGGATTTTTTAAGGAAAAAGAACATTTCCTTGGATGTCAAGGACGTGTTGGTCCATTTGGTGGCTGCGGCAGCACCGTGATGGATCCACCTTGGCATTTTTGTTTGTTTTTGTGCTTGGGAGACAGGTGAGGTGACATGTGTCCTTGGGACATGGGGGGGGAGGGGTTGGAGCCCATTGGGCTCCTCCCGTCCTCTCTTCAATGACTTCCGGGCGGATACAACGCTCTGAGAAGGAGGGTGAAGCCGGTTCGGACCCCCGTGGCCATCTTTGGGTCACTTGGGGTGTGTATCTATGGGCCGGCACGCCGCCATTGGCTGATATCATACTCTCCCAACCACCTGACCTAACCTGATGTGATAGTGTGATAGGCTTGGCCATTCCAGCTATGAGCGGGCATATTCAATACCGAGGCGCCGCCGGCTGAGGTTTATATATCCAAATGTCAGGAATCAACAGCGTTTTTTGATCATAATGTTTCCGTAATTTTTCAGCTATCCGTTCTGATTGTCAATGTATCGGCGACTGGCGGTTGGTTCGCGATTTTGCGGTAACCGATTGGTTAACTGTTATTTCCAGATATTTTAGCGGAAACCCCGATGAAGGGTCAATTTTAATCAGAAAAGGTTTCGTTGCTTCCGCAATTTTCATGTTATACACTCGCAAAATTAATCCGATTTTTTTTGACATTCAGAATCGGATTTTCGATTTCGAGGTTGCCGCACCGGATATGATGACTTTAGAGTGGTCCTACATTTTTCCCCGATCACGAATCAACCTTTCTTTTGTTGTCTCCTCCATTTTTCTTGGAGATATAGGCGAAACAAAATTGATTCGTGAGGCCAGTTTGAAAAATCATATCTCCAGCTCACTGCGAGGAATGTCAATTTTGAGATATGAGCTGGAATCGCCTTGGTCTCAACTTGATTTAGGAAGTGTCAAACGCCTTTGATGTGTACACATGCCCGGTCTAGCAAGGGATAATGGTCAACAGGGTAGAAAGTGATTTATAACTTTTGGACCATGCAACCGAATATTTTAATGCGACTTTCGAGTGTACCGCATGAGTGTTGTTTTTGCATAGAAACTTTCCTTGGGTTCCTACGTATTTTTAACGTGAAGTTATGTCCATGGAGGGGCATGGCATACCATGGTGGGAGCCACTTTTAAGGGTATGTGTTATATGGATGGTATGTGCTTCGCTATGCTCACGCCCATGTTATATATCTCCGTTTGTAGGAAGATATGTGGAGTCATATGTGGCAAGGGCTTCGCCCATGTCCAAATGGTGAGCTCCATGGCGTTAGACTACGTCTACCGCACATATTCCTTTATCTAGGGTTAGTACTCAGGGATCCATGTGGTCTGGGTAACCCATTTCTGCCCCAGAAAACAGGTGAAGATATTTGACCTTTTTTATTTTTCGAACGGGGTAACATGCTTGTTACCTGGGTAACACATGTTACCGACGGTGTTACCAATGTGTTACCCGAGGGACTTCCTATGTTACCGGTAACATGTATGTGTTACCCGAGCGCTCTGGTTGTTAATTGCTTTTGTTACCACCGCTGTAACCCTTTGGGTGTTACCCGGGTAACCATGCCCCCTTCCAATCCCACTTTGTCTCTATTAGTTACCCCCTGTGTTACCTTTCATGTAACCCCTTCATCACACTTTGTTTTAGTTACCCCATGGTGGCTGGACACAACGTCATGCACACATAGTCCCTTCCCTCCCTGCCTTGCAAAAAGTATCACTGCGCCGTAGGACTGCTGTTTCTTCTGAGTTCAAACTTTCAGTTCTGAATGCCACTTCTGGAAACAACCACTGTAGGAGTGCAAAAGCACATCGCAATGAGCACACTTGAACCAAGTGCGCCCCTTGCATACTTTGCAAGTGCCTCGGGTATCTACAGACACCGGCGTGTGCACAGCGTGCCCAGGGGAGACAAACTTTTCCAAAATATCCCATTGGAAGTCCCAAAGGGATTTCTTTTTGGGTATCAAACCTTGGAGTCGGCAGACTGTAAAGGTATTTACAATCGCGTACCTAAACAAGAAAGCCTTCAAGGCACGGGTCCAACTCTTGAATCTGCCTGTCTCACGGTGTTCTAGTGCCATTTGATTGGCACTGTCAACACCGTTGGCTAGCTGCCTGTATGCAGCCACAACAGATGGGAGCTCATAACCACCTCCGTGGCGCACCCACTCATTGTCGAACACACAGTTTGACAGAAATGGAACCACACGTGGTGGTTTGCTACCCACTTTTGGGTTTTTGTAGACATGGAGGCTACACTTGCCTCCTTTGACATACGTTTCTGCTGCAATGGAGGGTCGCATACTATCCCCAGCCAGGGAAACCCCTTCCTGATCCCTTTTGCATAGGAACAAGAAGGGTTGCTGACGCTGTGCCATTTGGTTTGCCACTAGGTGGCTTCCAAAGTATGAGTCGCACACAATTGCAGTGCGAGTAGGGAGTAGGTCAGCCCATCGGTGTACCATCTCCCGGGCAGTCCGAGGTCCAGCCACCTGGGGGTGATCCCGGAAGACCCTGACCCTTTTGCCTGCATACAAAAAAATATCAGTTATAAAAGGGTGCACTGAGTCACCCAGGACATACAATTTAATGCCTGTGCTATGCGGTTTTCTGGGGATGAACTGCCGCATGGGTCCAGCCCTTTTCCCCTTGTGGGGGACAATGGATTCATCCCCTGCGGCAGCCCACCCCCATACCCACAGGCTGGACCAATGGGCATTAATAGCCTCAAGGAGCTCTGCAGTACCACAATTGGACAGGCGGTGTATTTTATAATACTCCTCCCTGGTTAATAGGGAGGCCAAGCCTTTGTGTGCACACAAAGCTGTGGGATGCCATACATCATCGACTCGTCTTGGTCGCCACATCCCCAGCATAACCCTGAATAGGATGTAGTTGGTGAGCTTGGGTATCAATTCGCTGGCCCCATTTTTTTCCAACACCTCACTCAGGCACCGCAGGATTGGGTGGAACATGTCATCCATGGCCTCGGTAATGGTGGCATACTTCTTTTTGGGATGTCCCCCAAGGGTAGCTGCTGATAGGGCCCCTCTCACATGCTTGGGGGGTAGTCCCCTTCGTTCGAACACCATTGCTCTCCGCAATGGACGCCGGCTGGGTCGGATGGGCATGGTGGCTGTGGGAAAATGGGTGGACAGGAAAACACCCCCCCCCTTGCACACGTGCACATCGTTCACAAATTACCCCTGATCCCTGAGGCAAAGCTAGAAGGAAAGAATGAGGACGTCGGGGTAACACCCCTGGTAACTGGGTAACTGGCAACTGGGATACAAGGGTGGTAACATTCACCACTCACATGATAAGAACATAGAGGCCACAACAGGGCTGATCAAAATAAAAAGACCCCATCCGACGTCGCCGATGCATCAATCCGTGAAGTCCATGCCTTCCTCGCAATCACGTCCACGATCCAGAGTCTCCGCCACTCACTTTTGGGCCTGAGAACAACAGAGGATCATTGCTGAACGATGTTACCACGCATGTAACCGTTGGGGTGTTACCCGGGTAACGTGTTGCCATACCCCCAGAGGTGAATACCTGTGTGTTACCGCCCATGTAACCCCTGGGGTGTTACCCGGGTAACGTGTTGCCATCCCCCCGGAGGTGAATACCTGTGTGTTACCGCCCATGTAACCCCTGGGGTGTTACCCCGGTAACGTGTCACCACACTGCCCCATTCACAAAACCGAGGGTACAAATAAAGAAACACACCCTTGCACATCATCACATCGGCGTCTCATCGTCGGCCCCTGGCTGCTCCTCACCCGGTGTCTCCGAAGGCGGAGGTCCTTGCGGCAGTGGCTGGGGTGGATCCTGGGGCCGGTACCTGTCCGGGTCGGACCCATACGGGAGGCTCCCGGAGCTCGAAGGCATCTCCGGATCCCGACCGGTGTCGCCAGCATCCTCATCCTGCGTGAGCAGCGGTGCCCCCAGGGCCGGTGGTGGCGAGTAGACCTGTGTCAAAAACGGATGCACGATTGCTACGTTTTCTACGCATTGTGCGCATGTCATGTCAATGGAAGGCACTGCGCACACCACCACTTTGCCGTCCACGGTTGCCGATGGGGTGGATCCTTCGTCCTCGGCCTCGGCGTCTTCCTTGGCCTTGACTTCCTCCTCGGCATTGGGTTCCTCCGCATGGGCAGCCTGACGTTGGGCGTGCTCCCCGCTGCTCAACTCCCTCGCCGTCAGGGGTGAGTACGCCTTTGCCAGGGAGACACCTGAAAACATAGAGAGGCACACAGTGGCTCTGCAAAGTACGTGTTACCACCTGTGTAACCCTTGGGGCGTTACCCAGAATTTTTGTTACCCGGGCTTTCGAAAGTGTTACCGCGTGTGTAACCGATGGGGTGTTACCCCAAATTTTTGTTACCCAGGCTTTCGAAAGTGTTACCGCGTGTGTAACCGTTGGAGTGTTACCAAGAATTTTTGTTACCCAGGCTTTCGAAAGTGTTACCGCGTGTGTAACCGTTGGGGTGTTACCCAGAATTGTTGTTACCCAGGCTTTGGAAAGTGTTACCGCGTGTGTAACCGTTGGGAATTTTCGTTACCCAGCAGCAACAGAGCACAAAAAACATACCAAGGCTTGGTGGTCTGGCCTCCACTTCCATTGCCTGCACCCTCGCCAGAAGCGCGTTCCGCTCTGCCTCCAGCCGCTGCCGCGCCTCCTCCTCACGGGCCCGCCTCCGCACCCTCTTGTGCTTGCCGTGGAGGGTCTGGATGTCCAGACATTCCCCCTCATCAACGTCGTAGGCCAACGCCGTCTTCATGGTCAGGGCCGAATGGCTGCCCTTGGAAACCCAGCCGCAAACAAAGTTGGGCTGGCCTTGTTTCTTGGCCTTGAACTGCAAGGAAAGTAAGTGCAGTAAAAATGGGGGGTGTCACCACGTGTGTAACCGGTAACAGGTACGTGTTACCCAACCCGTTGAAAACAGGTCACACCAAGCAATGGTGCAAAGGGGATACCTGAAGGACCACAGGAGCCCCGGCACGGGCAACATCACCCCAGCGGACACTGTACAACGTCGATCCGGCAGTCAGCTCCTTGTGAAACTTCTTGGGAACCGGTGGAAGGGGCATAATGAGGAAAAACAGGGCCCTAATGGGACATGATTGGCATGTGTAGTGTTACCGCATTTGTAACCGCTGACCTGTTACCCAGGAAAAATGTTACCCAGAGTGAGAGATACCTCTGCAGATCTATGGGGCACATGTGTAGTGTTACCGCAGGTGTAACCGCTGACCTGTTACCCAGGAAAATTGTTACCCAGAGGGAGAGATGCCTCTGCAGCTCTATTGAGCACAATTTTAGGTTTGCAAGAAATAGGCACGTCAAATCAAGACAAAAAAATTCATTGTGGAGTGCAAGGGTGTTAAGATCAAACTGACAGGGTCGTGAAGGTCGCGTTTTCTTGAGGGAATTTTATTTTCAATTATTATTGCACCTCTGCCCATTTGGTTGTTGTTACCGCTGATGTAACCGCTATGGTGTTACCCCGTATACCTGTTACCGCGAAACTCAAGGCTTGCAGCAGAACACACGACAGGCAGGTAACACATTTGCGGTAACAACAAGCACAAAAAGGCAAACTTTGCAATTCTTCCTGTCACATGAGTTGAATGAGAGGGTGACACTATGTTACCAAGGTCAGGCACCTCAAAAAACCCCCATATAACCCAACTTGAAAAAAATGACCTGTTACCCCAAATTTGACCCTGTTACCGCCCTAGATAAAGGAATATAGTGCACGTGGGAAGCCTTACGGAGCGACCCATAAGCGCCATTTCCAATTTTCCCATTTTCATGGTGCATGTCGAGAGGAGGTTCGAAGGTGTCTTCATGCGTCCATTTGGGGATCCAAGTGGGGGGATTGTTCACAAATGGTTCCAAGCAATAGTGTGTTGAACCATATGTTGATACCATGGGTGAGCGAAGTTATATACTATTGTGATTACTGGGCATCCCCGATACCCGTAGTGACTGGCTGGCACACATGCACTTGTTGGAAGCCGACGGCCATGCGTGGCGCGCCGTCACGGGCATGGAGCCCTCAGGCATACCTGTCCCGAGCGCGCACACACCTGTGACACGCACAAAGTATGGCCACACACGAAAACTGCCACAGAAAGCCACAGTCACCCTACACTGGTATGTGGTGGGCTCAGGGTCCTGGGATATACGAAAATACATCGCATGCTTGAGCAAACTATGCCATCGCAAGCGCATGCAATGGCACATGCCACCAAGATGCGTTTTCAGCACAGCAGGGAAAAGGGCGGACACCAAGCTATTCTGGGACGCATGGGAGTTACTGCTGCACGAACGTCGGCGCCTGTACAGTACACGCATCTCACTGAAAGCGCTGGCGGCACATATGGAACGAGTCAGACAGATTTTACCGCTGGCACCACACAAGTGGGTACGCCAGATTTTTGGACTGTCGGATGCGTGGTCCCTGCCATACAACAAGCGATCCACGCTGGTGTACTGTATCGCTACCCTGAAGAATGGACGAAAATACATTGGGCAAACGGGGGGCAGGGGGAGCTTGCGCTCAATGGCAAAACGTTTTAAGGAACACTTACGCTGTGCGCTCAATTTTCGCAGAAAACGACATCGCTTCCGGAGAAGAGAGTATGGCCTGTACGAGAGCATGCACCGCATGGGACCGGAACATTTCTTCATGGTGCCCATGACGCTGGAAACACCCCAAAACGTGAACTACAGTGAACACCAGTGGATCCAACGCATGGGCGCTAATGTATATAACTGCGTGGCGGATAGCCGATGGCGCTCCACGCGCCGCTACCGTTCATTTTTTGTGCCACCACAACCCCTAGAGGGCAAGGACATGGTGTCCGAAGCCCACCGCCTCCTGAATATGCGCGGACCACCCACCAGCGAGTTGCTGAACATGTGGCTACACAGCCGCGTGCACCTCCCCAAGGGATTGCGCCTGAGACTGTGGGAGCGCTTGTATGCGCTGGTGCGTGACCGCCATCGCATCAGACTACCAAAACGCCTCATGATCCCACATCCACCCTGTGACCCGAAGGACCTGTCCTCCCTGAAAGCCCTCTTACGTGATACCCTGGTACACCTGCCCATTCCAAAAATTTTGCAAAAATATTTTCTGTCCATCACGTCTTTTGTCGCACGGCGCTCATGCACAGTGCGCGACCTGTTGTGCACCAAAGGCACCACACTGTCCTGGCCACAGTTGCAGCGCGAGGCCACAGGGCCATGCTCATGTAAGGACTGCCCCTCCTCACTTGCACGCGTGAACGGATGCGTGGCGGTGCGATCCGTGGGCGAAGTGCGGACGCTCTTACCTCGGTGGGCTCCCCTGCTCAACCAGAACCTGACCAATGCGGTCCTGGGTGATGAAGAACAGTTCCTACGTGGAGCGCGTGGAGCGGTGCAGCGCCTCCTGCGGGCGTGCCCAAACATGCCTTCCGAATGGAAACCAGTACCACAACAGCAAGTGGTGTCTGGGGTCGAGGATCTGTACCATACAGCAGTGGCTGAAACCCCCTCTTGCCTCCACAGGGACGACCTCCAGCGCGCACACCGCGACATAGCGACACGCTTTGTGGTCCTGCCACTTGATAAAAACGGCGGCAAAGGGATGGTGATGTGCCGGCGCCTGTACGCACAGCTACTGCTGCAGCACTATGGGGATGACGCCCAGTTTGAACTCCTGCATGATGCGGAGTCTAAACAGGACGCCGACACATATGCTCAGCAGTATTTGTACACACGCGCGTGCCAGCTACAGCTACAGAAGTTTTTCAAACTTGGTCGCCGATATGGACCCCCCTCCACCTTTGTGTTGGTGAAAAACAAACGTATGGAGAAGGAGGGAGAAGGGCTCAAGCTGCGCCTCGTGTTTTCATATTTTTCTCACCCCATGAAACAGTATGCCAAGCGCATCGGCCGTTGCCTGAATGTACTCCTGGAGGAAGCGAAAATTGCACTGCAGACGTTTGAAATGACAAAAGTCCACGACATCGTGCAATGGGCCCACGAGGTAAATGCGTGTACATCCCGCATCAAGCTGAAAAAACCACAGGGTGAACGCACGCACAGAAAAGCGTCGTTCTTCGAGTTCGACGTGAAGGAAATGTTCCCCCGCCTACGACGTGGTGACCCTGAGGCGAATTTTCAGGAACTACACCAGGCGCTGACCAGCGGCGACCTGGCCCCTCGCTCTCTAGGGGTTTGGGAGTCTGTCAATATGATTGCCCGGCTTGTCAGGGAGGCTAAGGGGTTACGTGCATGCAATGGCGCACCTTGGTTCGGCATCGGGGAAGAACGACAGTTGGACGTGATGCGCAAAGCGTACGGGGGACGCGCTGTCAACATACCCTGGCAGGAGGTACAGCGCTATGTACAATTTGATATTTTTCATAATGATTGCCTGGTCCTGGGTACCAGGGTACTGCGACAGAAACGGGGCGTGCCGATTGGGGGGATGTTGTCCGCTCAATTGGCGTGCCTCTACTGCATGCTCCACGAGCACTATTGGATATCCCAGGCCGGAGATGCGGTCCCCTGGGGGACGGCGACCTGGACGTCCCCACACGTATCATGCACACAGGCATACTCAGGTTTGTGGGCACCCCCTTTCCGTTTTCGCGACAACCTGGTGGGCGTGTTCGTTGGCACACGCAATATAGAGGCGCTGCGACGCCGTTTTGAAGACATCTTAGGGCTGGATCTACAGGTAGAAGGATTTGGTCCAGATTGGGGTTCACTGGAAGCGCATATGTCATTTCACCCCCACACTGCCCAAATCGGGATGCGCTTGAAGGATAAACTCGGTCTGAGAACAACACCCAACCCCCTGCCAGCCCACACGTCGCCCGCAGCACCTGCGACCCTGCTCCCCCCGCCACCTGTACCCCCCCATAAACGCATCGTCCGATTTCCGGACGCACACTCCCCGAACGTGCGGAGTGTGCTTGCCTCATTGGTCCCATCCCTGGTCACGAAGTCCATACTATATGCGTTCTGTGTGGCCGACGCCGCCAGCAATCTGGCTCTGATGGTATGTGAAATGAAGCAGAAAGGTTACCAACAGTCCTGGTGGCGTCCTCTGGCCAAAAAGGTGCTGAATGCACCCCATTTTGGCGGCTGGGCGCCTTTGTGGGCAGTTTTAGCGAAGCGGTCACTGACCGCTTGCCTATGAGTGTCATAGGGACGTGGGTGAAAGTTTTCCGTAAGGGAACACACCACCACACCTGCGTACTTAGCATTTTGAGCTGTCACATCTTTGTTTTTGCGGGCGCCGAAAACACCCATTGTGCAACCGTGTATGAACCAAAAGTATGGCATAGTTCACGTCGTGGCTTCGGTCATTGGTGTCACTTACGAGATACGACGGACGTACTTGTTGTTGCACAGTTGTTATTGGCAATTTCTTATGCATGCTCCGCCGTGCCCGTAAGCCCAATTGACAAGTGCTCCGCAAATCCGTGACAGTTTATTTGCAAACATTAAGTTCAACCACAAAGATACTTTGAATTTGGCAATATTTGCATGTTTTTGACCTCATTTTATGCTCATTTTTGTATTTTATGTGCTCAACTGGTCGGCCAACAGTAAAGTGCCTAGAGATCCGTGAACTATGGTATGTTGCTTATATGTTGGCATATGCTTCGGTGTTGCACCTCACCATATGCCGGATCACGTGGTCACTTTGGCGTGGCACACGAGGGCTCACAAAATTAGGTCTCAAATTCGTGAGTTGACTTGTGAAGCATGGCATGTATATATATCCGGAGGGGTTTGGGAGCCAATGTTGGGATATTCTTGGGCATGGACCTTTGGTCTATATCACCCTTGTATATTACTTTCAGGTTTGACACATGCATGGAGCATTTGAATATTTGCCGTATGCATTTTTGAGTATATAATTGAATTTTGGGCACTATGGTGTGATTTGCCTAATTTTTCTATGTTGTGAGGTCATCTGCATGGGGCAATTCTCCAAGCCCAATCGGCTCCAAGTCCAACCAAAGTTCTGTCAGGGTAGGGCATGGTCTTGAGTGCCACTCTAGGCCATGACACGCCACCTCCCCTGTTGGGCTAGGATTTAGAGGCTTGGGAGTGAACACATTTTTGGGGTTTGTGTAGTGACTTTTGACACATGGCATTTAGCCATCTTATTTGACTTGGCCCAGGGCATCATGTTGGCGAGTCAAGGGAAGGTCTTGAGTCCAGGGAATAAGGGGTCTATGGCTGTGATTGTGTATGTTTCCATCTTTCCCCAATTTTGCTTGATTTGTGTTCATGTGCCGATGTCAGGGCTTCTTCTTTATTGATTTTGGTGCAATTCTATGTATATGCCCAACGCCCGTGTCTGCGTGTGCACCGTGAGACGACCGGCGTGTTGAAAGGAGTTGTTGAGTGTCAACGAGGGACCTCAAACACCCTTGGAAGCCCTCAGTGTGGATTATTTGGATTTGAGCTACTGTACTTGGGAGTTGGTTATTGCAAGGGATCAGGATTTGTGTGAAGGAGCCATATTTTACTATTTTTTGTGGGAAATTGTGCAGGATAAGGCAAGATCATGCAGAACCTGGTCAGAAGCAAGACCATAAGAGTGACAGGAAATGGTGGAAGGGGTACAGCAGGGGCCGGTCCTGGTAGGAACCTTCTTGAGCACCTGCTCTGCCCCCCCCGCCCCCCAAGGGGCCTTGCTCAGCCAAGCTGAACGGGTGGAGGCCCCTGCCATCGATGGTCCACTGTCCAGAGTTCATGTCCTGAGGGTCAGGTATCACTCAGCCCTGCCACTCCTATGGCCCAGGGCTGTCCACAAACTGAGATCTAAACTGACATTTGTGCCAAGTATTCATCTGTTTGAAATTTTAAGACCGCTACCCAGCCTAAAACAGCTTTTCCGCCGGTGGCTCATGCGCCCACTCAGTGAATTTCTGTCTGCGCTGTACCATTTGTGGCCTGTTAATTACAAATGCGATGTAAATATTTGTTGCATGCTTGAATTGTTTTACCTTCAGCATTTCAGAACTGATGAGGGCTTTGTTTTAAAGCCCAAACGCCTATTGTGGCACATCACTTTGGGGATCATTGATCACGATACAAATCCGCCTGGTGTATTGCTTGCCGTCGCCGGTTGAGGCCTCCGTTGGCTTCCCGTTGGTGGTTGGACGGTATTTTGTCAAAAGGCTATTTTTTACCAAAAAAAAACACGTGTAGGTATATATCATGTGATATGATATGTTGTGCAATATGCATAAGTATGTATATTCAGTGTACATAACATGCCAAAGTGGATCACATTTGACATTTCGGATGGGACATCAAGCAAAAATGCTTCTTATGGTCTTCCGCTTTGCTCATATGGTGCTCTTTTGTGTGTACAATTTGTTTTGGGGTTGGAGAGTCATGAGTACTTGCAAGGGGGGGGGTAGTTGATGAGAATGGTGGCATGGGTGGAAGGTAGAAAGTCTCCGTATCCTCCGAGTATACGGCCGTATACTTCCGAGTATACGGCCGTATACTTCCGAGTATACGGCAAGAGTACTTCTCCAATATAATGACAAATACCTCAAAATGTGTGGATTACCATACACAGGTGTGGGTGTATGGAATTGGCTTTATGGTTTTTCGACCCCGCCCCCCTATTTTCAGGGTGCTAAACTCATTTTTTCATATCCCATGGGCACACGGAACGACTAGGTGCGTGTGACAAAATGGCTGTTTTGGGGGGGTATTCTTGGTATGCCAGGTTATGCTCACCATAATGAAACCCGTTGCTCAGGTTTCGCCGCGTAAGTCCGGCATTGTATGCCACACGAAATTTCTCAACAAACCTGCTCATGTCTGCCTTGTAGGTAGTGGTGTGACCATCGAAGTGCGTGGTGAAACGACGCTTCATAGAGGCAAAGCAATGCGTGTCGAGAGGACAAAGGAAATGGGTGCTGTGGGGCGGGAGGAGGAAGAAGTGCACGTGATGGTTCCTTGCATACTCCAGCGCCTGCAGGTCGATCCGACTCCGATGCCCATCCGTTAATACCACCACCGGACGAGCTGCGGAGGCGTTCAAGCAAGGCACCAACACCTGCGTCACATACTCCCGGAACCCATCCTGTGTGTTGAACGCTTTGGAGCATCGGATCACGTACCCATGTTCACGCAAGTCCCCAAGCACGTTCCCCCCCCTCAGCAGGTACGTGGTTGGGAGTTGCGTCCCACCCGCGGTGCCCCCGGCGAACACACTTATCCACTCCCTCTCTTCCCGCTCCCCCCGGGACGCCGCCTTGCCCTTTGAGGCAACTACCCTACGGCGGTTCCCATACCCAATAAACGTCCCTGCCTCGTCAATGATCACGATTTGTTCCGGATCCTCAATACCCTTATCAGACAGGAATTGTTTATACCTGTTGAACCACCGCTCGACGGACTCCGGATTCTCAGCATACAGACGCTCCAGTTTCACCGCCTCTTTCCACCGAGTTACCACACTTGGCCACCGGCCTTTGAATCGGCGCCACCAACCCCATGTTGCGGACCATTTGAGAGCGGCACGGGCATCCTCAACACGTTTCGCTGTTTGTTGCAATGCCCGACGTTGTCGTTCCGTTCTTGGACCCCGGGGACCAAAGTAAAGACACGCAAGTGACGGGAGACTCTCTCTAGCAAGTTGCAAGTAGGCCGAGACTCCTTTTGCCGCCTCACGCTTCGGCCGACCACTAGCATTCAGCTCTGGTTGGGCATCCATTGTGGCATCTGCCCGTTGATCGGTGGCACTAGGATGATGGTCATCCAAATGCTCATCGTCGTCAGGTTGAGAGCAAGGAACAACTTCCCACTCCTCGTCTTCCGCAAAACTGGTTTTCTTTGGTGTGGCATTGCCTCCGTTGCTGCTTGGCACTGATTTTGTGTCTGAAAAAAGCAGCTGGTCATCACTCCCAAGAGAGTGCTCTCGACTCAACCCATCCTCACTCTCATCACTTGCGACCCCCAAAAGGTTGGATGTCGTCATAAGTGGATCCAACGGTGCAGACCACTTAAATTCCAAGTGAAATTGTTTGGGTTGTTGCATTGTGTGTCCTTTTGTTGGGGATTTCTCCTTGGACAACATTGGAAAAAAGGGAGAAAAGCTTTGCGGCAACACGAGTTGCGAGCGGTGGGAGCGACCAGGCGATCGCACCGCCCACAATTTCAGGGTGGAATCCTCCCCCCTGCCGAGCATGGGTCCTAACCTAGCCGCAGGCATCGATCTTGCAGCAATCCGTGCTGCCGATCGCCCACAGGAAGCGCCACAAAATCCAAGAGAAATCCTTGCGACTGTGAAGGACGGGCGCTTTTGCGCCGGCATTCGGGAAATCACCCTAAGTGGGTATCTGGCTGCAGCGCGCAGCCCCCACGGCTTATAAGGATTTGCCCGCAAGCAAGTAAACGATTTATCGCACTGCTGGACTCGCAGAATGCGATCCCCAGCAGCCTCCAAATGGCCCCCTCCCAGCTAACGCTGGGTCCCTGGGGCCATTTTACCCTATTTGGAGGATGCTGGGGATTGCATTCTGCGACAAATTTACTTGCTTGCGAACAAATCCTTATAAGCCGTGGGCGCCGCGCACATTCTGCAAGAAAGCCATTAGATTGTAAACCCTAACCCTGTGCCCAGTGAGGGTGAATCCTAGCGACATGATACCCACCTAGTAGTGAAACCGGGCATGCCCGTGCGCATGCGACCGCAAAACCACAACAGTAATATGATCGAATGCGTACAGACCCAATGGCAATCAGCGTGGTTCTTGCAGCAGCGGTGAGGCGCCGTTAGACCCTGCGGAGGTCTGGGGGTCGGCCGTGTGGAAGGACGAATGTGATTCTGAGTCAGTGCTGCCTTGCGATGTCGTGCAAATGGGGGCATGTGCAGACCACCCACAGTTTTATCATTTTTCCCACAAAGTCGCACCGGCGTGTTCTTAGCGCACGCGACGCGGCTCTCCAACTGCATCCAATGGCATCCAAAGCTCGGCGACAAAAACTCGAAAAGTTTTTTGCGATGAATTCGCCTGGAACGAAGATATTGTAACGATAACAATGTGTTTATTACGTTGTCTGGATTTTGCGCTCCCAAACCCTTCATTTTGACTGACTCACATTGTTGCACCTTGATTTTTTCTATCCCAGGCCTTTTTTGGCTGTGTCGCTTGAGTGGTGATGAGGTGGAACTTGCTTCTGAATTTGAATGAATCATCAACCCTCGCTGACACTATCCGTTTCGTTTGGCCAACCCCTGATAATATGTTCCCTGACTGGCATATGTGTGATGTTGAGCTGTCTCGTGAGCTACGGCATGTACATATAACTCATGGTGTTGGTGTTGGTGCATTCGTGTGCCAAGCCGTCGAAGCAATGGGGCACCAAGTTAAGGTGGGGAAGAGAAAGTATTCCGCATCGCAAAAGGAATAATACCTGTATATACTTGGTATTCACATGGACACGCCTGTGTCTAGCCGCCCGCCTTCGCTTGCTTGGGCTTCGTCCAAGGTGGTGCTGCATTGATGAGGTGCCACATCGAAGTGGGCCTCCTCGCCGGTGCCAGCCCGGAGATGGCAAACTAGATTGGGGTGGCCGTGTCCACACCCCTATCCTCTTCACAAACTCCAGGTGGTGCACGCCCCCCACAAAGAAGATGGCGGTGTGCTCCATGGTCTCCACCACCAAGAGGTCCTGCGGGGGCGTGGAGCGCGACATGAAGGTGGTGTAGAAGGGGTACGTGGATGGGGAAGGGTTGGGCTCGGCGTTTGCGAAGAGGGCATGCGCTCCATCCCCCGAGCAAAACCCCACACTTACGATGGCCCCCTTCCCAACCAAAGGGACCTCGCCCACAGACGGCAGGGCCCAGTCGCACAGGTCCGCCGCCACTTCTCGGGCAGCTTTAGGGGTGCGGGTCCATTGAAGTTGTGTTTGGCTGGTGCCACTTGTGTTTGGGGTCGGGGTCCCAAGGGTGGAGCTGCGCCAGCCAGCGGGGGGGGGGGGGGAGTTTCGGCCGGCCGGCCAGCCAGCCACCCAGCCAGCAAGCCGGCCACCTAGCCAGCAACCAAGCCAGCCACCATTGCTTTGTACATGCATGTTTGCCTCACCGCCCTTGCTCTCAAGATCTCAAGATGATGTCACCGATCCATGGAGTGTGTGGTAAAATTTCCTTCCCTTTAAACAAGGGACATCATGCATTGGGATGGGGTTTTGGGTTGTTTGCTCGTGTGGGAATCCGGACATGCTTGTGGCGCATGAGAACTATCAAGGATACTATGTTCCAACCCAAAAGGTTTATGACTTTGTTTTGGGTTACATGTCGAGGAATGAGGAGTTGGAGACGTAAGGGTTCTTTGGAAAGGTGCCTTGGGATATACATATATATTTCTTTCAATACGGATGGTATATACTTGGGATTAAGGACAATTGTGTACTCCGGGGTTGATATCGATAACAACACCATTTGTATGGTGAGCATAACCTGGCATACCACGAATACCTGGGAGTATACGGGTAAAAAAGGGGGTTTTGGGAGAAAGGGGTATGTGGCATGTACAGGTGGGTACGAATGTATAATGCACAATGCATGCATAGGTGGGTTGGGGAATACCTCTAGTTTGCCAATTGTGATGATCAATGTTGTGTTTGAAAATACCCCATTTTGGGCTCTTGGGGTATACGGCCGTATACTCAAGGCTCCAATACCTCAGTATAGGGCCGTATACTCTGGAGTATACGGCCGTATACTTAGAGTATACGGCCGTATACTGGGGGTATTTGTTTGCACCAGGTGGTTGTTTCAAGTTGAAAAATTCCATTGTTGTGCCTTTTGTGCCCATTTTGTTGCATGCTTTGCCTTTGCCCAACAATTGCACACCACTTGAAACCAATCTAGGCTCATACTTCACTAATGATTGCATGAATGAATGACCAAGTCAAAAAACTTGAAGCCGAGGGCGGCATAGAAATTGGGGGTACTCCCAAAAAATTATTGTGTTTTAAAAGTGGGGATGGGAAAGTCATGATGTCGGATTTGTGTGGGAAATGTTGGAATTGCAATCTCAAGTATGACCTATTTCAAGCCCATTTGTTTGCAATTGCAGATTTTCCAGTGCTTCCTCGCATTGGGTCCCTTATGTCTTGCATCCCTCCTGTCCGCAATGTTGGAGATGTGGCACATTGTTGTGCAAGGGTGGGGACAGGCATTGGGAAACGTCTCAAGGACAGCGCCCGCACATGGGGTTCACCAGGAGCTCTAAGGGCCGTGTCCCATTTCATTTCTAACCTCCGGCAAGAAGCAAAACACATCCCTGTGGCTGAGAGAGTGATGCGTGCTCCCTCGAAAGAGAAGGAACACACTCTCGACATTAACGCCTCCCGTCTTTTTTTCGAAACACCTGAGTTGCACGCCGAGTTGGTGCGCATTGTTGCAATGTATTGTACCCATCAGGGGTGGATATAATAGTGACGACATTACCGGGGTGGGGGTGGGGGGGGGGGGGGGGCGTTGAGCCGGGAGGCAGTGATGACGGAATGACGATTACGATTTGCACCTTTTTCGCTTTACACGTATGTGTGTTCGCAGAGTTGGATGAATCTGCAGCTGCGCTACCACCTGGGTTTTGCACCCCTTTCCTTGCTGTGTCATCACAGATTGTCCCCCACAGTCCCTTGCGCTTTTTCTCCCTTTCCCAGGACATCAAATGCAATTTTGTACCTCCTTGCTGCTTGCAGAAATACCATGGTTTTTCTCCCTTGTTCGCGCCCTGCTACCAACACAAATGTGGCCTCTGCGTGGGCTGCAGCAAAGTCTGGGGATCATAGGCGCTTCCAAACACGCAAGCGCAAGACCCGGATTGACAAGGGAAAAAAGCGCAAGGTTCTTGTTGTACAAACCTGTGATGACAGCGGGGATGACAATGCCCTGCAGGAATTTTGCATGGCTGCCAATGCGCCTGCTGCAGATTCATCCAGTAGCTCGTCTGGAGCCTCGTCCAGTGGTGACGTCGTCTCCATCTCAAGTTCCAGCTCAGACAGCTCCAGCTCAGGCAGTGCAGACACAGATGGTTCCGAACTGCAAGCCATTTTGGCAAAATGTGTCAAGAAATAATTGCACACCGTGGACTGTCTTCATGGGATACATACAGCACTGTGCACTGTAGTGTTTTGTGTCAGGGAGGGCAGATCAGTGCAGTAGCACAGTGGTATGATGCCCAGACTTGAGGAATGGGGTTCCTGGGTTCAATTCCAGCTGGACCCAAACTGCTGGCGCTTTTTTTGGCCATCAGACCTGGCGCTTTTTTTTTTGTCAAACTGCCGACAAAACTGCCGTTCAGTCACACGGGTGAATCGTAATCGTAATCGTCATCGGGGGGGGGGGGGGCTGGGGGGGGGGACCACCCCCCCCACCATATCCACCCCTGGTACCCATGTTGTGAAGTGGGAGGGCAACAGGTGGCTCAAAACTAGTGCCGTCCTGCACCTCATGTTGAAGGCCTGTTACTATATGCAAAAGACTTGGCGCCAGGTGGGTCCTGTTCCCATGGATCAACGCCAACGTTATGCATCCATGGTTACAGAATTCACCAAGGCATGGGGGGCATTGGGGTGGAGTCTTCCGGTTTGGGTGCATTGGGTGGTGTGCCACAGTGGGGCACACCTTCAAAGGTGGGGGAATTTTATTAAGTTTTCCTCCATTCCCACGGAATGGAGGAACAAAAGTTTTAAAATGGACATCCGCCATTGTTTTCAAGGGTGGAAGCTGAGCAAGCCTTATGTCACCCGATGGGGACTAAGGCATGCTCTGCACCTTGATGCCCTTGATTGGGGCATCCGGTTGTGGTTTGGGGAAAAGGGTTTGGGTAGAGAGGGGATCAAGTTTGGCATGCAACGCATGCGGAAGAAGCATCATGCACCAAAGCACATGTAGGTATATATCATGTGATGTGCAATATGCGTAAGTGTGTATATTAGGTATGTACAACATGGGGAAGTGGATCACATTTGACATTTCGGATGGGACATCAAACAAGGTTGCTTCTTTTGGTCTTCTGCTTTGCTCATATGGTGCTCTTTTGTGTGTACAATGTGTTTGGGGCTTGCAGGGTCAGGAGTAAATGCAAGGGGGGGGGTAGGTGATGAGAATGGTGGCATGGGTGGGAGGCAGCAAGTCCCCGTATACTCCAAGTATACGGCCGTATACTTCTGAGTATACGGCCGTATACTCCGAAGTATACGGCAAGAATCCTTCTCCAATACTTCGAGTATATTGACAAATACCTCAAAAAGTGTAGATTGCCACACACAGGTGTGGGTGTATGGAATTGGCTTTCGGGTTTTTTGACCCCCCCCCCCTATTTTTAGGGTGCTAAACTCATTTTTTCATATCCCATGGGCATACGGAACGACTAGGTACATGTGCCAAAATGGCTCTTTTGGTGGGGTATTCTTGGTATGCCAGGTTATGCTCACCATATGCATTTGCACATTCGTTTGATACGGCGATTCTATGTTTCGTGTTCTTGATCTTTATGGGCTTAGACATTGCATGAAAATAATTGTAGCTCCTCTCCCAATAAGACACAGGAACGAAACCCACTGTACATAGGACCACATTGTGCTGAAGTGAACATCACCAAGTTTATTTCACGCGGTATGCAACTGTGCACAGGTTGGATTTGACATGTCTTTTCCTTGACAAGTTTTCTTGTGTCCCGCTACCAATCCTCTGCTGCTCTTCGACCGGCGTACCGAGCTGCGTGTTCTGCAGCGTTGACAATACGCATTATCCTGGCATTGAGTTACAGCACGTATTTGGGTACAGTGACATCAACGTACCGACACTCAGACATCTCCATCGCCTAGTTCGCCCCTGGGTATTTTGCCTATTTTTTCCTTCCAGCGCCTACTCTATTCGCTATGTCCCAACGACAATGCTACGAGTGTAAAGGCTATGGCCACCTGTCCTACGACTGCCCCAACAAGCGGAACGGCGAGAGACGCGACGGCGAAGGCTCGCAACGATCCGAGGGCGGCTACCGCCCTGAACGCTCCCGACGCTCCAACTCCCCAGTACCAACCCCGGGCACTCGCGATGGCACGTGGCCTACCGGAGGCCCCCGCATCTGGTGTCCTTATCACGACAAGGAAGGCCGCTGGGTTGGCCATGAACCACACGAGTGCCGTAATGCCCCACGCTCGTCTGCCGGATCTACTGGTCGGAGTCCCGCGCAGCACAACGCGCCCAGTGCCTCCAACATCAACGTCCAGGTTGAGTTACGCGATCTCCTGGCCTCCATCTTCCCGGAGAAAGCCGAGGCGCTGCAGAAGCAGAACACGGCGAACGGCATCTCGCTCGTATTCAACCGTGACGTCACCGACTCCGATGAGAAGTGGGTCACCAAGAACATCCCGGAGGCCATGAAGATATATCGGCAAAACTCACGTGCCCTGGTCTTTGGTACAGCTTCGCCGGCAGCGCAACAGGCCGTGGCAAAACGACTGGGTGGACTGAAAGACGGCAAGTCGAAGGTCATCGTCACGGCGATCAATGCCCAACCCGTGGCTGAACCTGAAGGCCTGCATATCGCCGATGACCCTGAGGAGCCGATTGGCCTCAACCTCACGGCACCCACCACACCAGCGAAACCACAGACCGCCACGGCGCCGAATACCCCGGACGCAATGGTGCTCGACGCCGCACCCACTGACGACCCGTACGAGGCCCGGTTCCAGAAAATCGAAGGCGATGTGCAGGGCATCCGCACGGACATCACTAGTATCAACACGCGCATGGGCACCATGACGGGCGACATCATCAATGCGCTACGGGCCGATCGTGCGGCCGAGCAATCTGCCGAAGCCTCGTCTGGATCGACACCTTCCACGGGTACGCAACCTGCCTTTGGGACAACTACGACGCCCACTGCCAGCCCCTCGTACATATTCATGAGGCGCCCTAAAGACATCCCCTTCGACATGGGCCCTGCCCCGGTTGATGCATGGGTTGTGGTGAAGGAAGGCGACGATGGCAGACAACGCCGTGCCGTTAAGGTCATGATCCCAGCCCTCCCCACCGATAAGAGCGCCCAGAGTAAAGCAACACCCCGGGTGATCCCTTATGGTGCTGATGGGCAGCTGTGTTTCGATAGCCACACCACATGCCCCTTTGACTCATTCATGGACGAAGTGGCTGCACTCAACCTGGCCACTGCCAGCTAGGAGCGGCATGGGGACAATGCAATTTTTGCCCACCCGACCACACTGCACTTCTGCAGCTGCAGCCAGATGCGCTTAGTGGGTGACCTCCCAGCGAATAGCCCCGATCTCTGGACGTTCTTAACTCGCTGGACGGTACCCACGTGCCGCTGGACGTGTCTAGAGGGCATGACGGCTTGCGTACCGCTGACCCACTGTCCTGTCCAGGAAGCCCTGTCCCGAGGTCGCGTCCCCCGCAGTACACTACACTGCCTTCAGCCCCTGGTGGACGCGGAAAGACTACGCCACAAGCTCCTTCAGGAACTTAGGGTCACAGAACTCCACATGCAGCAGTCGTCAGCGAGTACACCCGCCGCCTTTGATTTACAGAGCCCGTACCCGCAGAATGTACCACTGGTGCCCCAAATTGGGTCACTCGCATACCGCTTCGGGGCTGTACGCCGGCTATGGCTCGGGTACGCCGCATCTGTACCACTCACGACGTGGCTGCAATGTACTGCTATGCACTGCGTCCTCTTCTATCGGTGCCTGCTCGAATGGGTCCTGACGACTTTCCCCCTGCAACTCGTCAACGCCAGTGAACTACCGAACCCCAGCCTGCACCTGCCCCGACCCTCGGCAGCTGAACGTGTTCGTCAACAAGTTACTGCCATGCATTCCCCCCCCAGCCGCCCATATGCCACCTCCACACCACGTGCCATGCACCCCCGCCACAGACGGAAATTTGAGCGTGCCGCCCGTCTCGTATTTGGCGTTGACCTGGCTGTCGACGTCCCGCCCCACATACGTACTGAACTGCCATTTAGCCAGTTCCCGAACCAGGCGGCCATCGACTTTGGCTCTTGGTCCACCACCTACGCTTTCGCCCGCAAGCGACAATATTGTTGCGCGTTGTACATCCCACTGTCCTGGGATACCCCAATGGCCATCCATGGGCCCGCTGCCGACATCCTGCGTACCCTCCGCCTACCCTGCCCAGTGCGTGTAGCATGTATCATTCCGGAACACTGGATGCACGATGCCCCCTTGTGGCATGCGACACACGCGGCGTACCACCACTATACTTTCATGGATGGACCCGTATGCGGAGGGAGCTTCCGTCTCCGTGGCTTCCTCCTCCAAAATCCTGCTGCTGCAGCTCTGGGCCCTGTCCACTTCCAGCTCATTGTTGCGCACCTGGGTCCTATCCTACGGGCCCTGAAGATCCACATCCCCAGAGCCCCACGCGACAAACCGGAACCTGCGGGTCGTGTCCTGTGTACCCAGACCACACTGCCCAACCCGTACCAGGCATCCAGCCCGTACTACTATGTGCCACTGGACACTAGTGGCAAGGCATTGTTCTGGCACACCTGGAATGCAGAGTGGACATCCCGGAAGACCACACTCGGTACCCGGCCAGTCTGCCGACAACACCTGGTCGCGTCATGGCGCCGCTGCAACGAGGTCCTCCCCCTGGCACCCCAGCATTGGCTCCGCCGATTGGCACAGCTCGTCCACTGGCCCACTGCCCATGACATCGACACGAAAGCCCAGTGGGTGTATGCTGTATGGACACCGCTGGACCCCCGCCAGTACTTTGGCCAGACTGGTGCTATCTCCCAGCCCCGATCCGTCACGGACAGGGTACTCGAGGAAATTGGCAGCGCCCAGTCGTGGGTCGTGATGTACCAGGGAAAGATGTCCCAAGGACCGCTCTACATCAGAGCCATGCACGCGTTGGGCCCGTGGAATTTCAATCCTATTCCCCTCCTCCCCACTGACATATGCAATACCGATCTCATAGAGCGCCGTTTTATTCAAAACGTCACGCCCAACCTGAACGAGCAGCGTCATCGGCGACGATCCTATTTTCGGTGGCTGGTGCGCGGCAACATGTCAAAGGCCCTGCCTCTTGCCACACTGCGTGACCCTGATGTGTGGACCAAGCTTCAGCAGTCCAGCCGCGCGACAGTGCGGCCCCAGGACGCCCTGAAAATTCTTTCCGTGGCCCGCCGTGACATGGCGCCACACCAGTTCTCTGCCCTACAGGGGAAACTGCTCCCTTACATCCAGAGACAAACTGGGGTCCGCCTGCCGAAATCCCTCCCCCTGCGCCTGCCCGTTCAGGACCCCGCTGTGAAAAAGCCTGTGAAACGTCTGTTCCGTGACTTCCTGCGATCCACAAAGTTGCCGGCCGTCATGTGTACATACTTGGCTTCTATTTTCTCAGTTGTACTTTGCTCTCCCTGCAAGCTGTCCCGCCTCCTTTCCGATGGACGGGTTACGTCCTCTCTGGCTGACCTCAGACAGTCCCTGACACATAGTACCCCGTGTGCCAGCCAGTTACACACACAACCCAACATAGCCACGACCACCCCATGCACGGCCCCACAGCTTGAATGCGCCTGCCCTACGCCTGCGTGGTTCACCAGGGAGGAGATACGCCACGTGACAAGCCCCCGATTCTCCTCGGTCTTCGACGTGGGCAGTAACTTTGTCCTGTCTAAAACCCCTCAGGAGTTATGCCGTGCAACAAGCGAAGCGCTCAGGACACTACACTCCGCCCTGCCCAAACGTCGCCCATTCCCCTTTCCCAAGTTTGCTGATGCTGTCCAGGACCAGATCAAGCTAGCTTGCACCCACAACCCAACTCCACATGCCACACCCCCCACGGTACCGCTCACCCGCCGGTTTAAAAAGGACCACCCCCGGTTAAGAGTGATTTTCCTTGACAAAAACTGTTTGTGCTATGTCTTGTTTTGTTGGAGGTTTTGGGTCCAGATCATCCTAAACGCTTATGACCGCCCTGAGTACACCCTGTACCGCACGTACTCTTCCCCGGAGGCATGCCGCTCCATCCTCCTGTTGTACTACTACTACTTGGCGCTGACTTTCCCCGTCCTGCGCAAGTACGTACCACCCCGAAGGCTCCGCCGCAACCTCACCCTAAACATGCCCTGGCTCAAGGCTGCCCGCCTCCCCCCCCCGCCCAAGATGTGCACGATTGTCCCCACCTCCGAGGCTGAGGCTGCCAGAGCTCGAGACCTGCTCGTCTCCCATGCGGAGCAGGTATTTCAGCACACGTCTGCCCGCGCACGTGACCTGGGCCTGGGTCCCCCCGATTCCCTACACCTGCCGGCGCGCCATGGAAAGTGGAAAGTGCCAACTACCGAGGGCCTGGCAAAACAAAAAAGTATCCCCGTGAAGCCCTCGCGCGATGTGGCCACCCGTGAAGTTTTCTCGCACGCCGGCCACCCCCTCAACCCCCAGTTCCGCCATGCCTCAAGAATCAGCTCACTCCTTGAACGCCGCTACACTTGCTCCTTCTTCACCCTGAACGTGCCAAATCAGGAGCACCTGATTGAAGGGTTCCTGAAACCCGCGCGAGAGTTCTACAGCGCCCAAGGGATACCAGTCGGGGGGGGGGAACTGGACGTTGTGCGTATGTTCCCCTCCCTCAAAAAAGAAAAGATCATTGCCGCTAGGAAAAAACTGTACGAACGGTGGAAACCCATGTTGGACCTACAGAGAGGTACAAAGGAGGTAAATTTCAGCATCAGCAAGTCAGCCAACAAGAAACTGGACGAGGTAGGAGCCAAGGGCGCAAACCTCTGGCACGTGTACACTGCGCAGGAGTGTTTAGAGCTTGCGCTCCTGAATCTCTTCTTAAACGATTTTTTCGTTACGGGCTCGG
Source organism: Eutreptiella sp. 'Long Island Sound 2002' (assembly GCA_964036045.1). Lineage (NCBI taxonomy): Eukaryota > Euglenozoa > Euglenophyceae > Eutreptiales > Eutreptiaceae > Eutreptiella > Eutreptiella sp. 'Long Island Sound 2002'. The sequence goes on along the minus strand of OZ038379.1, from coordinate 29,344,222 downwards.
AGCTCAGGCGCCAAACAGAAGGGGCCGCCATTGGGGGCCTCCTCAGTGCGCAAGACGCCGACCTATGCTTGATGTTGCCTGAGTCTGAGGTCCGCTGGGGCAGTACCTTCCCGCTCAGCCTACGATTGGCCCGCTTTCGCGATAACCTCATGTTTTTCTGTCCTCTGCAGTTCGTCCCATATTGGACCCACCACCTGAAAAAGTTTTTTACGGACTTGTACGAGTTAGACCTTGATTTTGAGCAAATGGGACGGTCCCTCACGTTTTTGGAAGTCCAAGTGCAGTGCGAGGGCCCGAACATCCGCTGGGGCATGAAGAATAAAGTCCTGGCTGGCTACCTCACCGACAACCCCACCATCCTCCGTTTCCCCGACCCCCACACGAGCACAGCCTGCGACACAGTGCACGGCCTGGCAATTGCACTGTCCAAGAAGGCCGCGAGTATCACTACTGACCCGCCTTTCACCGAGTCCAACTTCTCCCAGGTGGTATGGGAACTGATACACCGCGGGTATCCCATGTCCTGGTTGGTGAGCCCTGTACGAAAAGCATACCTCAGGTCCGATGCCATTACCCCATGGGCGAAGTTAAAGAAGGACCCCAGATGGATACCCCCAGTGCCTGCAAAACAGTGTCTTCTGTGCCCCCAATACACCCCCTGCCCTATTGCCCTCCCCCAGGACAGTGACTGCCGTGCGACCATCCGCCACTTGGCCACTGCGGGAGTCCCCCTGATCCCCCTGAAGGAAGCTGTCACGTTGCCTGTCCAACACGTGCCACCAGAAATGCAGCACCACACCCGAAAACATGGCACACCAGCGCCCACGGCCCGCAAACGGGCACGACCAGCGCGCCGTAGGACACGCAGACTCACTGTGCGCAAACGCCCAGCGAGAAAGCAGCGCCAGCCAGCCCCCCTGCCACCAAACTCACAGCGCCCACGGTTGACCAGAAGGCTGGGTTACCCTCCCCCACCCTCAGATGCACAGCAGTCCACAGCGCCGACGAAACGGCGAGGTAGGCCACCACGCACTGCCACAGTCGTGAGGCCCCGCGCGCCCCCCAGGCCACGAGAACCCCCCCCCCCCCATACCCCAGACCCCATGCCGCTACCTCTGGATGATCTGCCACACGCCCTAACCGATGCCGAAAGTGTATGCCCTAGCGTTAGTAGTTCCACTTCCTCCTCGCCCCCGTCCACCCTTGCTCCCGTTGGTGCGACGGCATCTCTGGAGCAGACTGCGCTGGTGCAGCACTGGTGGCAGCAGGAAATCGAACCATACAAGGGGTTAATACTAGGCCACCACGAAGCGCGCCAACTGGACAGCCTGCTTGCTGACGATCTGTGGCTGTACCAAAAGTACAGGTATGATGTGCACCATCACTACCGGCACACCACACCGCCCACTCAGGCTATGTGGCAGCAGGGCATCCTAACCATGGACTGCCCTGATGCTATCGCGTGGCTGAACCTGCAGGCCATGACCACGCCTGAGTCTGACTCCTCGGTTGACTAGTGGCTGCCCATTTGGTCGCCCACGTGCGCTATACCTGTTTGTACCCTGTGGGGGGCACCGCAGTGCCCCCTTGAACTTAGACATTGCATGAAAATAATTGTAGCTCCTCTCCCAATAAGACACAGGAACGAAACCCACTGTACATAGGACCACATTGTGCTGAAGTGAACATCACCAAGTTTATTTCACGCGGTATGCAACTGTGCACAGGTTGGATTTGACATGTCTTTTCCTTGACAAGTTTTCTTGTGTCCCGCTACCAATCCTCTGCTGCTCTATGAGCTAAGGGTGTTCTTGAAAGGTGGCCGTCCCCCCCCACCCTTGCAAACCCATCCCCATACGCATGACACACCATGCGTGAGAAGAGGCGGTACAATGGTGAACTACGTATTTTGACTGTTTTCCAGGGGCGCGCCAGCCAGCCAGCCAGCCAGGGGGGGGGGGGGGAGGGGGGGGTTTCCAAAGCCTCCCAGCCACCCAGCCGCGGCTAGGCGCAGCTCCGGTGAAGAGGGCACCCTCAAGGTTAGCCAAAGTGCTACCATGGCACATGTTGCCTTCCGTGTGAAAACAAACTTCGGCATTGTTCGTGAGTTGTCCTATTTTGCACGAGAGTGAACGTTGGTCCCTTACGGAACTCACTTTTTTAGGTTGTTCTACATCCACGACAACAATTCTTTGGACGTTGTGTTGTTGCATCTTGTGAAGAAAGATGTAAATTGTCTGACAACAAATTTGAGCACCAAGATGTCGTCCTGTGTTGGGACCCGTGTTCAAAACTATGTCAGCTGCTCCAATCCAGTGTGTGTAGTCAGGTGTGAAGCTCAATTTTTCCTCTCAAAAAGAAAGGGGAAGTGAATCGACCCTAGTAGTGCACAATGAGAGGCATGTGCGGCTTGTCAATGCTCAAAATGATTTGCCGGGTTTTTTGTAGCGTAGTTCTAATTCGTGCGGGCAAAAGTCACCGGCTTGGGCCTCAACGACCCCATTTCTTTATACAAGTCAAAGCATGATGAGCTGGGCCTTCCATAGTGCCGATCCACTCGTTGGTGAGGTTATGTTCACAACACTCATGCTAGAAGCTTGTTGACCTGGATCATTGTTGTTATGATGGTTTTTTGGCCACATCGTTGGCCTCTTTGCAAGGTGAGTGTGCCGCCTTGAATCCCAAGGGAGGCACCCCCATTTTCAATGCAATTTTTCCGTTACCGAGCCGAGATTCAGAGAGTGACTCCGGGAAGCGGTTTCAGGTTTCCCGTTGTATTCAAAAGGGGCAGTCCCCTGACCTTAAGGAGGGTAATGATGAGGTTGCTTTGCATCACCTAGCAACCTTGGATGAAGCCAGTTGATTCAGCCATGGTGCAGCGGCTCATACTTGACATTGGTTTGGTGTTGAAGTCACGGATGATCTTATGTATACAGCACCCGTTGTGACACGATTGCCCTGGAGGATTGCACCTCTGACCTTGACTTTGACCTTCTTTCCTTAAATTTTCTTGGCATCTCGCCAACCACCGATGGTGAGAGGATTGGGCACCCCCCCCCCCCCTCATGCCTCCACCGTCCGCCCCTAAAGTCCACATCCCCGATATCACCCACCCCGCATTCCACCACAACCCTCCCATGGCACCGTGGTTCCTTTACCACCCCCCTAGCTTTCTTTACCACGCCCCAACCGTCCACACGGAACCCCTTTCCGACCCTCCCTCCCCCAGTGTGATGTGTCATCCCCTACTCGACTCCAACAGGGCGGGCCCCTCCCAGCCCCCCGTCAACTCTGTTGACTCGTGTTTTGAGCTTGCTCAAAACGCTAGTTTACCTTAATACATCTACATTAGGCATTTGTCCGTTTGTTTCTCATTTGCCATGTCCGGTCTCCATGGAAGCAGTGGTATGCAAGAGGATATCGTTGTGGTTTCGGATGATTCGGCGGTGGGTTCCGACACGGCAAAGGAGTTAGCCGAACTGAAAATGATGTTGCGCAAGCAAGATGCCGAGATGGAGAAATTGCGAACACAATTGGCGGCGACGGAAATTGAGAAGCGCAAAGAGGAAGTGATCCCGGATTTGAGTTCGGAAGAAATTGAGCCATTTCTGAAAAAGGAGCGCGTGACGGTTTGGATGAAAGACATGTCTGAGGTCTTAAAAAATTACGTTGCTGCAGTACCGAATCCATGTAGGCCTACCGACGTGGGTGGCAGACAGGGACAGCAATTGAGTTTGGGCGTATGGACGTTTGTACAAGGACACGTGCATCTTAAAGCTAGACACCAACAACCAGTCACGGGCACCCACCAGTCGACGCAAAAAGTGTTCATCAACGGGAAAATTCTTTGAAGCTTGATATCGTGTCCACTTTGATCGCCAAGGATTAAAGCAACCAAAAATGTCAAACGGCAACTTGAATAACATGAACAACGTGCAAAATGTGAATGTTCAAACGGCGAACGTTAATTCAGCAAATATTCACTCCGCAGGCGTACCAGCAGCTGCAATCATGCAAGCGGCGAATGCGCAAATTCCTGCCACTAATGCTACTAACCACGTGGCTCCACAAATTGCTTCCCCAGCACAAGCCGAGCAACAAATCCAATCTCATCAACTCCAAGCTCTACTGTCACAACTCTCGACATCGCAATTGGCCAGCTCGCAGGTCCCAGAAACTCAATTCAGCAGCACGGCTACTCAACTCGGCCAAAGCAATGTGATACCGGAAACACCATCGTCAATTGGCTCAGCTACACCGATGTCCACGCCATCACCTCATAACCCCGCGTCTCCTGGTATTGCTGCACTAATAGGACCGGATATCGCACAAGCGCTCATGCAAGGCCTCACCGGGTCCTCAGACCAACATGGCGGAAAAGGAGGCCGCCGATTCCCATGCAGGTCATGTATATATAAAGCATTCGGTCACTCGTGGCCGAAATGCCCCAGCCTTAACGTGGTCAACGTGATTATCTCCCTGATTAGTTCCAAAAAGGAACAATACGATAGGGATTCAAACGTCAAAAGGGTCAGCGAGGCCCTTGCAAAGCTTGGTGTTGACCCAACAGCGCTGGGTGTGAACCTAGAACGTAACCAAGGCCAACCTCAACACGCCTCTCCATCGGGAGGTGCCAATGCGCAGCTGGAGTCGGCAATCATGGCCGCCCTGACGGGCTCCGGCTCCGCCAGCACAATGGCGCCACCTACGCCATCGCCAATTACACACATCCCTGCGTGCGCGCTACAGGGTATTGCCGCGCGATGGCTCAGTGCGCACTACAAAACTATAGCGCGCAGCATAGCGCGCGCTATGGCTCGGGGTCTTGGGTTTGTAACCCCATGTCCTAATAAGCAGGGCAAAAACGCCTATTTTTCTAAAGTTTCAGACACATGTACCACCGGTGCCCAGCATAGAACATTGAAAGAGAGACCAATATTGTCCGGTTACCGGTGGCAATTTTAGGAAATCTGTACCGACGTGCATGCGATATGCTTCGGTCCGTCGCTTGGAAGTTTTCGAAAACCCTTGGAAAGATGCTCGGAAGTTTTGGCAGCCAGATCGGCCCCCCAAAACGCAACCGATATCGGTAGGAATGTTCCATGGGCTTCCCAGCCGACCGTGCCGGGGGAGCTCGGAAGAAATTTTTCAGCCCGAACCCAGTGGAATTTTGGTTGGATGCTTGGTGGAAAGATGCTCGGAAGTTTTGGCAGCCAGATCCGGTCCCAAAACGTAACCAATATTGGTAGGAATGTTCCATGGGCTTCCCAGCCGACCGTGCCGGGGGAGCTCGGAAGAAATTTTTCAGCCCGAACCCAGTGGAATTTTGGTTGGATGCTTGGTGCCTACCTTGCCTGCAAGATGCCATGGAGAACAGCACGTTGAAGCTAATGTTTGTCTACCCTTTGTCTGCTTTGCCTACAAAACTGCATGGAGAACACTGTGCTCAAGCTTATGATTGCTTCCCCTTTGTGCTCCTTTGTGAATTTGGACTTTTGCTTTTGACATGTGCAACGCCAGTTTGATCCTTGGTGGCTGCTTTGCCTACAAACTTGCATCGAGAACACTGTACTCAAGCTTATGAATGTTTGCCCTTTGTGCCTTGTGATGCTTTGTGCCTGCTTTTGTGGTTTTCTTTTTGCATGTGTGTCGCTTTCTCACCTAGGCCCCTTTGAGTAGACTCACTAATGTATTCCCTTTTTGTGCTCAGAACACTTTTTGTCACCTGCAACAGACATGTCTGGTAGTCAAGGCAGTGCCGCTAGTGCCTCGTCTTCGTCCGCTCAGCCCCCCCAGCCCGTTCAGCAGCTCCCGGAACAAGATTTGGAGCTTGAGGGCGAGCTTATTGACGCGGACACAGCCAATACCGAAGTTCCCGAACCGGGTGATACACAATCGCGCCTCCAACACGCCCTAGCAGCACTGTGCCTGCGGCATAAGCCGTCCGAGACCATTGAACCCAGAATGCTAAGGGTTTTTTTGGACAGGGTCGTCCCTGATGCATACCGCATCCAGCCCAAGGATACCTTGCTGGCTATGCTTATGCATAAGCATTTTTCAATCCCTGTCTTGACGACACGGGAGGCTGTGGGCAAGACAAGCCCCAGCAAACATGAGACCTCGTACGGTGTACAATACAGAAACCTCTGCATTGTTGGTCCGGATCCGAAATACAACACGGACCGGACCTTTGCAGAGGAATCTGAAGAGAGGCTGCGTGTACATTACATGTACTTGAAATCAATACTGTCCACACACCCGGACAGTACCATTCGCGAGTTAAAGTGGACCCAGAGCGATGTAGTTACTTGGTTCAAAGAGGCCAAGATCAAGAAGCGGTCCAAAAAAGTAGTTTCCTGCAACGTGCAGTTCCCCCCCCTCTCATTTATTCATGTTCCGTTCGAGGTTTTGAGGGTTATCATAAACGATGCCTTCTGCGAGTCCCCACATGCAACGATTCACAGCGCCCTCAGAGCCACCATCACAGGTGCACATGTGGTAGAGGTTTTCGGGGAAAAGGACGGCTGGCGGGTGTGGGACCAAGCCCCCTCAGGCACGTGGGAAAAGGTGGTTACCCCCCCCGACGGTGAGGTTTTCAGAACAGACCAGCAACCCACGTACCATGCGCACGGTGTCTTGTGGGGCATTGAGTTTCTTTTGGCCCCAGCCCCCAAACCTTCTGCCGAGGGCGCACCAAAGCGGCAGCGACTTACCATCTTAGGTGCATGGTTGCAGGCCAAGGGTGAGGGCCAGGGCCAGGTTGGGACCGCAGAAGCCCCCCCCCCTGCCTAAGCTGGGGATGCACTGTGTTGGGTCTTCATCAGCCCTCTTTTTCGCTCTGATGTCTTCCATCTCTGCTGCCCTGGCTGCCCGCGCCCAGCCACCAGCTCCTGCCGCCGTCCCCATCTCCTCGGGTCGACTGGCTGAACTTGGGAGTGGGAACCCCAGCGGCGATAGCAGTGCCGGTGCCAGCAACCCTTCGCCAGCCACCCCCGCTTTGTGGGAGGCGCCAGCAGTCGGAGGAGCAGCAGGAGCAGCAGCAGCAGAGCCCGCCGCCGCAGCAGAAGATGCGGAGGACCCCAAGGGCATGCGGGCTGCCCACTGCGCAGCTTTGTTGGCGGCTGTTGCAGCTGTGCAAGTCCAGATGGTGCTTGCACAGCTGAGTAAGAAGACAGTGACCTGGTTCGCGGCCGGGGCACGCTACGGGCCAGAGGGGGAGGGGGTGGTGGTGTGGGTGACTCGGGGGGCCGTGACCTCCCGCAGGCAAGTGGAGCATCGTGCTCCAATTGGGCAGCTGCCCCCAAACGTGGCCAAGGTGGTTCTGGACCTGGCCATTTCTGACCGGAGTGTGGCAGTGTGTGGGGAGTTGGGGGTTCCGGACCAGTTGAGGAAACTGGTCCACAAGGAGTACCGATCACCAGCCGATCGGTACTCCAAGTTGAGAGGGCAGTTTGAGCACGCCTGCCAGTCCTTCAAGAAGGCTGAGCAGGCTGTCCGGGAGGGGGTGGGGGGGAAGAGGCAGGGGGGGCAGGGGGTGAAGAGCAGGGAGGGAAAGCTGCGGGCAGCAGCTACTGCCCAGCAGGGAAGGGCAGAGGATCTGCTGGGGCAGATGCGGGGGGCTTGGGAGGAGGCAAAGAAACGCCGCCTCCTTAAGGCACCCCTCCCCAAGATGCCCCCCAGCACCCTCCCCCCCTTTGGGAAATGGGAGGTGACAGGGGGACACGAGGAGGAGCTCCTGCATGGGGTGGTTTTTGCAGGGACTCCTCGGGGTTGGGAGGTGTACGACCTTGCAGCTACGGCTGTTTCAAGGTCGTGCACCCAGAAGCTGAGGGACAGGGGGGTTTCGGTGAGGGTGCACACCGCCCCCGACTCCTGCAACCGCCACAACTGCATGTATGTGGCGGTTAAAATAATTTTGTGGCACATGAGCCACCCTGTGGGTGTTTGGGACACCCCCCCCGCCCTGAGCCATTTTGCCATGTGGGGGCGGCAGTGCCGGGCGTTGCTGGACAACACCCTGGCATGGGCTCAGGTGAAGGGGAGCTGGAAGTGCCGCCGCACTGGCTGGGGCCCTGCGGCCCTGAAGGAGATGAAAGAAGTCTCCGGGCAGCTGGCCCCAGTTGGGGGGGGCAAAGGGCTTGTCCCCTTTGCCCCCCTCTCCGGCAACATGGTACCCATTGTGGTACTTTTTTGCATCGCGAACCCTGACTCTGGCCCTGCTATCCCTGATGTGGGTAAGGGGAAAGGGAAGGGGAAGCGGAAGCGGAAGGGGGGGGGGGATTCGGACTCTTCAGACTCTGCCCCAAAGATTGCAGTGGGTAAGGGGAAGGGGAAGGAGGAGGGTAAGGGTAAGGGGAAGGGGGGGGGTGATTCAGACTCTTCAGACTCTGCCCCAGAGATTGCAGTGGGTAAGGGGAAGGGGAAGGAGAAGGGGAAGGAGGAGGTGGTGGTTTCAGACTCTGAGTCATCTGACTCAGACGTGCCTATTTCCTCGACAGGGGTGAGGAGAGGGCAGGTGGCCCCTGAGTCATCTGACTCAGATTCCAAGGTGCCTGTTTCCTCCGCAGGCGTGAAGAGAGGGCGGGCGGCCCCTGACTCTGGGGCCCCTTCAGGTAAGAGGAGGAAGAAGATCAGCCGCAGCCCATATGTAGGCTGGAGTGCTGGGGCAACAGGGGACCAGGGGTCACTGCCCCTTCGCATAGTCACACAGGTCAGGACTGTCATTGACTATGTGACGGGGTCTGCCCACCGACCTCGCAATTGGATGAGGTCCTTCCCCCTCATCCATGGGGGTGATTCCCGGCCAGGGGAGTTGATTCTCCTCATTGTGCCCCCTAAGGCCAAGGCCGAGGCCTCTCACAAGGCACAGCCTCAGCCTGAGCCTGAGTCTGAGGGGGAGGACTGAGAGGGAGGTATATATTCCCATTCAAGGCACTGAAATGAACTGCAGCTGCACCTGAACTGCCTGTTGGCATCCATTCATGCTTCCAGCCCAGCTTGTGCTTGTTGTGCCTGTGGCAGGGGGCGGATAGTCGAGCACACTTTGGACCCTTGGATCTCGAAACTGGTTGGAGCAATCCTGGCAAAAAAAGGTTCTGGTGAAAGGTATTGGTTGGGGCTTTCCATACATGGTTTCCTTGAAACCTACCAAAACAGTGGCGCAGAGGGAGGGGGCGGATAGTCGAGCACACTTTGGACCCTTGGATCTCGAAACTGGTTGGAGCAATCCTGGCAAAAAAAGGTTCTGGTGAAAGGTATTGGTTGGGGCTTTCCATACATGGTTTCCCTGAAACCTACCAAAACAGTGGCGCAGAGGGAGGGGGCGGATAGTCGAGCACACTTTGGACCCTTGGATCTCGAAGCTGGTTGGAGCAATCCTGGCAAAACAAGGTTCTGGTGAAAGGTACTGGTTGGGGCTTTCCATACATGGTTTCCCTGAAACCTACCAAAACAGTGGCGCCGAGTGAGGGGGCGGATAGTCGAGCACACTTTGGACCCTTGGATCTCGAAACTGGTTGGAGCAATCCTGGCAAAAAAAGGTTCTGGTGAAAGGTATTGGTTGGGGCTTTCCATACATGGTTTCCCTGAAACCTACCAAAACAGTGGCGCAGAGGGAGGGGGCGGATAGTCGAGCACACTTTGGACCCTTGGATCTCGAAGCTGGTTGGAGCAATCCTGGCAAAACAAGGTTCTGGTGAAAGGTACTGGTTGGGGCTTTCCATACATGGTTTCCCTGAAACCTACCAAAACAGTGGCGCCGAGTGAGGGGGCGGATAGTCGAGCACACTTTGGACCCTTGGATCTCAAAACTGGTTGGAGCAATCCTGGCAAAAAAAGGTTCTGGTGAAAGGTATTGGTTGGGGCTTTCCATACATGGTTTCCCTGAAACCTACCAAAACAGTGGCGCAGAGGGAGGGGGCGGATAGTCGAGCACACTTTGGACCCTTGGATCTCGAAGCTGGTTGGAGCAATCCTGGCAAAACAAGGTTCTGGTGAAAGGTACTGGTTGGGGCTTTCCATACATGGTTTCCCTCAAACCTACCAAAACAGTGGCGCCGAGTGAGGGGGCGGATAGTCGAGCACACTTTGGACCCTTGGATCTCGAAACTGGTTGGAGCAATCCTGGCAAAAAAAGGTTCTGGTGAAAGGTATTGGTCGGGGCTTTCCATACATGGTTTCCTTGCAACCAACCAAAACAGTGGCGCAGAGGGAGGGGGCGGATAGTCGAGCACACTTTGGACCCTTGGATCTCGAAGCTGGTTGAAGCAATCCTGGCAAAAAAAGGTTCTGGTGACAGGACCTGGTTGGGGCTTTCCATACATGGTTTCCTTGAAACCAACCAAAACAGTGGCGCACAGGGAGGGGGCGGATAGTCGAGCACACTTTGGACCCTTAGATCTCGAAACTGGTTGGAGCAATCCTGGCAAAAAAAGGTTCTGGTGAAAGGTATTGGTTGGGGCTTTCCATACATGGTTTCCTTGCAACCAACCAAAACAGTGGCGCAGAGTGAGGGGGCGGATAGTCGAGCACACTTTGGACCCTTGGATCTCGAAGCTGGTTGAAGCAATCCTGGCAAAAAAAGGTTCTGGTGACAGGAACTGGTTGGGGCTTTCCATACATGGTTTCCTTGAAACCAACCAGAACAGTGGCGCAGAGTGAGGGGGCGGATAGTCGAGCACACTTTGGACCCTTGGATCTCGAAGCTGGTTGAAGCAATCCTGGCAAATGAAGGTTCTGGTGAAAGGTACTGGTCGGGGCTTGGCATTGATCGAAGAGTATTGCATTTTCGAAGGGTCGGACCACAGAAGACAGTTGGGATGTGGGCATTGCTCAAAGACTATTGAATTTTCGAAGGGTCGGACCACACAAGGTAGTTGGTATTTCAACTCCAAATTGTCTGATTGTCAGGTTTCTGTTAATGTCAGACAAGTGCGAATCTGGAGAAGAAGGGGGCAAGAAGCGGGAAAGAGAAGCAGTAACGGAAGGACCCGGCAAGAGGGTCAGGCTCAAGAGAGAGCCGAAGGAGGAGCCGAAGGAGGCCAAGGACCCCAAGGTCAAGGTCGAGGACGAAGAGATAGCCTCCTCCTCTGCCATATCCGCCCCTGTTCCTGCCCCTTGCTCCGGCCCCTGCTGCACCCCCCCCGGTTCCACCTGCACCACCGGCCCCTATCCCAGCCTTCCCTACGGACGTCTTCGCCCAGGACATGTACGACGTTCGGGCGAGATGTGCGGAGGGACACATGTCCGTGACAGACCTCGGTGGTAGCCCACACGGTGTCATCAGCCTCCACTTGGGTGTCAGTCGAGCCCTTTGGAGGGACATCCCAGCCCCTCAGCAGCAGGCAGCTGTCAGGGCCGCTTCCCGTGCGGCCCTGGCCTCCCTCCTAGAGGAGTGGGCGCAATATCCCCGGGCCCCGCCATCCCCTCCACCCCCTCCGCCTGTGCTGTAGTGTGCCCCCACCACTCCACGGGCCCAACGGTGTTTTTCAACACCACCATGAATTGCCATGAATGGTACCATGAACTGCCCAGCTTGTGCTTGTTGTGCCTGCGGCAGGGGGCGGATAGTCGAGCACACTTTGGACACTTGGATCTCGAAACTGGTTGGAGCAATCCTGGCAAAAAAAGGTTCTGGTGGAAGGTACTGGCCCAAACCCTTGAGTGCTCCCCCGCCCCCCCCGCCCCCCCGCCCTCCCGCCAAGTAGGCGTCTGGCACCCGTGACCCTCTCTTTTCAGCTCGCCATGTCGTCTACCCCCCTTAGCGTGGCCTCTTCTGTCCCCTCCAGCCCTTCCTTCCGGGACGGCTGGGGAGATTTGCCGGAGCTCCTGCGGTTCGGAGACCAACCCGCGTCGCCACCGTGGGACTCTGACGCTGAGAAGTGTCTCAGCGAACTGGCCTCGCCCCAACCTCCATTGCCCACACCGCCCCCCTCTCCCCCTCCACCCAGCCGCGCACCAACCTCTCCAAGTCCTCTGCCCAGACCCTACTCAACCCCATACCAGGTCGCCCTCGAAGCCCTGGAGGAGGCCCTGATGTGCACTGCCGTGCCACCGCCATCCCCCCCACGACCCCCCAAGTACGTACCCAAGGACCCGCCCACCCCCCCAAAACCCACTGTTCACGGGCCCTACAGTGCCAAAACACTGCAGCTCATCCGGGACAACCACAGGGGTGGGGTACAGTATTTTGTTGATGGGGTGCTGAACTGCCGAGCGATGTATCGGTTTGCGGTTCAGCAGCCCAAGAAAAACCCCCTGCGGGTGTGGCAGGAGGGACTGCGAATTAGTCGTTCGCATTTCCTCAACAGGGACGAGGAGCATGCAGCAGTGGTGCTTGAAGTCCTGTGTGCTACCCCAAAACACCCTCCTATCCCCAAGCCGCCCCCTCAACCCGTTCCTCGCCGGCCACCGCCCCCTCGAGCCAGGGATCAGGTGACATTGACACAATATGTCAGGCACCGCCGTTCCTCACTACTCCCAATGGCTCCCGCCCCAAAGCGGCCGTGCCCCACCCCGCAGTTTGGCTCGTTGCTGGGCCCCCCCTCTCAGTCCGCCCCCCCCCCGCAGAGGCCCCAATTTGGGTCATTGCTCCCTGCGCAAGCCCCCCCGCAGTTTGGCTCGTTGCTCCCGCGGCGAGCCTCTCAGTCCGCCCCCCCACCGCAGAGGCCCCAGTTTGGGTCATTGCTCCCTGCGCAAGCCCCCCCGCAGCGACCCCAGACTTCGGCGAGACGGTCCAATTTCCAGCTCTTCGGCAACGCCTGAGGAAGTGGACCTTTACGGTGTTTTTCAACACCACCAGCCAGTCGGCCATGAACTGCCCAGCTTGTGCTTGTTGTGCCTGTGGCAGGGGGCGGATAGTCGAGCACACTTTGGACCCTTGGATCTCGAAGCTGGTTGAAGCAATCCTGGCAAAACAAGGTTCTGGTGAAAGGTACTGGTTGGGGCTTTCCATACATGGTTTCCTTGAAACATACCAAAACAGTGGCGCCGAGTGAGGGGGCGGATAGTCGAGCACACTTTGGACCCTTGGATCTCGAAGCTGGTTGAAGCAATCCTGGCAAATGAAGGTTCTGGTGAAAGGTACTGGTTGGGGCTTTCCATACATGGTTTCCTTGAAACATACCAAAACAGTGGCGCAGAGTGAGGGGGCGGATAGTCGAGCACACTTTGGACACTTGGATCTCGAAACTGGTTGGAGCAATCCTGGCAAATGAAGGTTCTGGTGAAAGGTACTGGTTGGGGCTTTCCATACATGGTTTCCTTGAAACCAACCACAACAGTGGCGCAGAGTGAGGGGGCGGATAGTCGAGCACACTTTGGACACTTGGATCTCGAAACTGGTTGGAGCAATCCTGGCAAAAAAAGGTTCTGGTGAAAGGTACTGGTTGGGGCTTTCCATACATGGTTTCCTTGAAACCAACCACAACAGTGGCGCAGAGTGAGGGGGCGGATAGTCGAGCACACTTTGGACACTTGGATCTCGAAACTGGTTGGAGCAATCCTGGCAAAAAAAGGTTCTGGTGAAAGGTACTGGTTGGGGCTTTCCATAAATGGTTTCCTTGAAACCAACCACAACAGTGGCGCAGAGGGAGGGGGCGGATAGTCGAGCACACTTTGGACACTTGGATCTCGAAACTGGTTGGAGCAATCCTGGCAAAAAAAGGTTCTGGTGAAAGGTACTGGTTGGGGCTTTCCATACATGGTTTCCTTGAAACCAACCACAACAGTGGCGCAGAGGGAGGGGGCGGATAGTCGAGCACATTTTGGACCCCTGGATCTCGAAACTGGTTGGAGCAATCCTGGCAAAAAAAGGTTCTGGTGAAAGGTACTGGTTGGGGCTTTCCATACATGGTTTCCTTGAAACCAACCAAAACAGTGGCGCAGAGGGAGGGGGCGGATAGTCGAGCACACTTTGGACCCTTGGATCTCGAAACTGGTAGGAGCAATCCTGGCAAAAAAAGGTTCTGGTGAAAGGTACTGGTTGGGGCTTTCCATACATGGTTTCCTTGAAACCTACCAAAACAGTGGCGCAGAGGGAGGGGGCGGATAGTCGAGCACACTTTGGACCCTTGGATCTCGAAACTGGTTGGAGCAATCCTGGCAAAAAAAGGTTCTGGTGAAAGGTATTGGTTGGGGCTTTCCATACATGGTTTCCTTGAAACCTACCAAAACAGTGGCCCACTGCAATCTTCTGTTTTCCAGGCACCATGTTTCACCATGAATTTGTTGTGAACAACCATGCTATATGGGTGAAGGGGGAGATCTCCAAGCTGGAGGCATTTGCCAGCATATGCCCTATTCCAGCTGATCAATTCATGGTGTCAGCCTTTGCCATGAACTTCCCCACGGCCACCCCCTTGCAGGCCAAGGACCTAGACCAGCTACAGCGCCCCCCAAGTGGCACCTTCACAGTTGTGCGTAGGTCCCTTGGCCCTTTGCCTACCACACAAGCCACATCAGTCACCCAAGCACCAGAGTGCCAGGCCGCTGTACTTCGCCTTCGCCATGAGCATGTGGTGCCAGCCGCTGTCTTGCGCACCTTAGACCATCTCCAACCAGGGGTTGGTTGGTCAATGGTTGCTTTAAGGCAACAGGAGGACCTGCATCTTCCTGCAGTGGACTACTCCCTGGACAACAGGAAGTTGTTACCACAGCTGTGCCACCTACTTCTACAGAAGTGTGGCTCATTGGCTGCCCAAGGCCGGCAGAAACCCCCACCACCCCATGCCACCCTGACCTTAGGACTCTACGCCGACGGTTACCAGCCCCGGGGCCGTCCAAATATTAACACAAAAATCAGTATAATTGATTTCCAGGGACACTGGTTCCCAATGTCTGGCAATGTGCCTAGGTGCACAGACATGTTGACCTGGCAAGAGCTTCCCAAGGTCAGTGATTGCCAGTGGCTACCCAAACGTGCAGAGGCCTTACAAGCACTGCCTTCTTGTAAATTTAAGCAACGTATGAAGTATGCTGGTGCAGTGTACAACACCACCCTGCAGATAAGGCTCGGGGCAATCACTGCCGATCACCACCATTTGTGGTCTGAGTGCCGGCAAAAGGGCTGTGTGGCGTGTCCCTGGGTGAATAAGGATGGGGCGGGAGAACTCTTTTTGCACAAAGGGGGATGTCTCAATGGTGTGCGTGGGTCCCATAAGTTTCAGGGGGTTTCTAACCTGGAAGAGGTATATATTGTGCAACCTGTATTGCACAACACCAAAGGAGCAGCCTCCAGGATCCTGGGTGTCATAGGTCGAACACTACCAGCGCCCTACAACCATGAGCTACTCCAGGTCATAGCACATGTGGCAAGGAGGTATGATCCTGGATCTTTGCCACCTGATAGCAGGCAGCACATGCGTCACGTACGAGGTAGATTTCAGGCAGGCATTAGCCTCACAGGTCGCGAGGCCCGCACAGTCATGGGCAGACTAGCAGGGGGTATGGTGCTCCCCCTGCCTTTCCATTCCTTGGTGGTGGCATTTTGCCACATGGTGCATCTATGCTATGGTTGTAATAACCTGGCAACTGTCACATGGCAAGCTATGGGGATGTTGTACACATATATTGTGCACATCATCCCCGAGTTTGCTGAAGAAGGTTGCACTGCAACCTTATATATGCATGGGTGGTCCCACACATGGTTTAATCCACGGACACCCATGCTGTATTCCGATGAGGCCGGCGAGCGGGATCTGAGGGTGGCCAAGAGATATGCCCCCGTCACTAGTACCAGGCAAGATGCCAGTATTAGTGAAAGTTTGAAGCATGAGCTGTATCAGAAGTTCGTGCAGAAAAAAAAGAAGATCCCCTGTGCCAAAATTTGGGCGCCCGTGCAACGAAACGTTGTTCTTGAGGCGTGCATGGTTGCTGCCAATGCCGTGTGGCATGTGGTCTTCCAACGCCTCTTAGAGCATTTGCTGGATTTCCAGGAGGGAGGTGGTTGCTCCCTATATATGCACCCAGACACCCGTTCGGTGAAATGCGCCTTTCCAGGTGCAAATCCCGAGAGTGATGTGGTATGTCTGTGTGGGACCTGTGGCTCAAAGCGTGGTGTCCGTCAATGGGTACCACTGGACAGGGAAGCTGTCTGCAAGTGGCCCAAACTGGGTTTGAAGAGCCGTGCCACATTTAAGTCCTGTGCTGCACGCCGTAAGGCGCTGAAGGACAAGGGAAAGGGTAAGGGACGTGTGGGGCCCATCCCTCAAAGCCGAGTTTCTAACCCTGCGACAGTTGATATTGTACCCCCTTCGGAGGGCGAGGACAGTGCTGCTTCATTTCAAGGTCCTACGGGTTTGAACGAGCAGCAGCGTGTTCAACCCATGAGGCGTACGAAGTTGGCGCGTGTACCTATTGTTGATAGCGACATTGAGCAGCAACTTGTGTGCCCTCGTGGCAGTGGCAGTAGCAGCAGTAACAGTAGCAACAGCAGCAGCAGCAGCAGCAGCAGCAGCAGCAGCAGCAGTGATAGTGGGAGCAGTAGCAGTCCCGAGGATAATGATTCGGATGATGATGCTGTGCACCTATCTGGTGCCTCCACAGTAAGTGCCTCAGATTCTTCCTCATCATCCAGTGACAACCCTGAACCCCAACCTCAACCCAAGAAGTATCGCCGTGTGGTGGTGGATGTGGATGCCATGTCAAGCGATGGCTGTCCTGTGCAGATGCTCAGCGAAGGAGATTACAGCATTCACAGTTCAAGCTGAAATGAACAGGCAAGGCACTGAGCATTCACATTTCAAGCGTAAGTGAACGGTCATGCTTGTCTTTTTGTGTGTTTCTTTGCTGAGGTGTGGGATTTGGGAACCAAGAACGGTGTAGGTCATTGTACAAAAAACTGATGGAAAAACGCTTGGAAGTTTTTTAAATCCCTCGGAAAGATGCTCGGAAGTTTTGGCAGCCAAATCGGGTCCCAAAACGCAACCGATATCGGTAGGAATGTTCCATGGGCTCCCCAGCCGACCGTGCCGGGGGAGCTCGGAAGAAATTTTGGCTGGGACTTCCGAGATCAACCCTGCAATATGAGTCCCATTTGCTGAGCATGAATGCTGAGCATCCCCAAATATCCTGAGCAATATGCTCAGCATTTTCCTGCCATTTTTTACCTTCTATGCTGTGCGTCCCAGCACCATGTGATGCTTCCGGCACCGCATGTGACGCTGTCAATGTCAGGGAAGATTGCAAACATTTTGGGCCCCCACTATGGTTGGTCCCTGTGGAAGAACGAGGACCTTTTGGCGGACCTAGTTGAGTTTTTTTGCTCAGGGTCTGCCGTCCAACGGTCTTTGTGGGCCAGGTTGGAAAAAAGGGTCCCCGTGTCTGAAGCAGAGAAGAAGCGTCGCAGGACCGAGGCTGCCAACGCCGTCACACCCCTCTCGGTGGTGGACTTGGTCCTGCTCCTGAAGATTCCAAGAAGAAGGTATTATTGCGCGCGCTTTGCATGTGACATTGCGCGCACTTCCGCTCATAGCACGCGCTTCGTTGACTTCTGCGCGCGCTACGTCCTCATGTTGCGCGCGCTATTTTACTTAGGTACAAAGATTTGATTACTTGGACGAGAAGTAATGGGATGCAGCGTTCTAGGGCGTGGTGCGGAACCCCCCCAATTTTGGGTGTTGTTAATATGGTTGGAACCCGGAATTTCACATGTTACATGGGTGCACTATGATGCAACAATGTGCCTTCCATGTTTCGTTTGCTCGATATTGCCCGTTTTGCACTTTTTGCGATTTGATCTTTGTGTGCTCTAACTAGTTATCGCGGAGTTAGAACGGGGTTAGAGCACTAGTTATCGCGTGGGTTATCGCGCGATAACCTAGTTATCGCGGGGGTTATCGCGGGGGTTACCGCGCGATAACCTAGTTATCGCGTTGGTTATCGCGTGGGTTATCGCGCTTCATTTTATGTTTCCCCTTTTCGCTGTAGCTCTCAAAGCCTTCGTATTCTTTGATAATGGCCCTTGCTGCTGCCCACGCTTGGTGCGAGCACCATCAAAAGCTCCTTGGGGTCCGTCGCCTTGGCGGTCCTGAGGGGTTTACGATGGGTGATGCCAATGTGAGGCGCCCTGTGGCGACCCGCTTTGAACATGGTGTGGACTTTGGACTCCTTGTCCATAAGTCCCCCTTCATGGCCGACCAGAGAGACCCCCTGGTTCTCAGCAACTACATCTTCGAGTTGCTAGAGGTAAATCCAGGGGTTGCTGGATTTTTGATCCAGCTTCATACCGAGGATGTGGACGCGGTGGTGGAGTCCGTCACCGCTCATGCCGAGAAGGGTGCGGGGACGAAGACGACCCTCTATGTGGGTCAGGAGGAGGAGGAGGAGGAATTGGAGGAGGAGGAGGAGGATGCGGGGGGGTGGGGGGCTGGGGGGAGGAAGGAGAAGCCCCACAACCCCCTCATGATCAATTTAATTTAATTATCCAGAAGGTAGGGCTGAGACCTGGTAAGGGGAAGGGGAAGTCGGATGGTTGGTTCCCCCAACCCCTCACCCACAACACCCGCCGGGTCCGCACTGACGACCCCGAAAACAAGCTCCCCATGCACTCCCTTTGCCCCACAAGGGAGTGGGAGCGCGAGTGGTATGGGGTCACCACTCCCAACATTGTTTCGGGGCAGGGGGTGATTCTTTTTCCATTTGGGGCAACACCCCCCCTTATTGGGGAGGCGGAGGAGGTGGTTGCCGCCGAGCCCTTTGGGGCCTTTAATAGGGACCCCAATGACCTTTAGCTCACGGTGGGGGGAAAGCTGGTGGTCAACCACCTCCTGGAACACGATTTTTTGAGTGACATTCAGCTGCAAAGCCTTTTGGATGATTTGGATAGGGTGCCTCTTTCAGAGAAGGCACCCATTTTCAATGAGAACCCCCCCATTGTCGGCAGGCCCCAAGATTCTGGGACCCGCCGCACATTGTATGGCAACTATGGGGGTGCCAACCACCACAAGCACAACCCCCACAAGCTCCATGATCTGCCAGTCCTCAAAAGGGTGGCAGATCGTGTGCTTGAGACCGCAAAGAAGACTGTGGTGGGGGGGGTCGGATGGAGCTGCACCATCCTTGACATGGCCGAAATTTCGAGCTATGACCACACCCCCCAGCACCTCCATCGGGACGCCCCCCCCTACACCATTCCTGAAGGCACATTGATTGTCAATTGCCTTATTATGCTAACCCATAATCATGAGGAGGAGGATGGGTCACATTTTCTTTTTGTGCCCTCCAGCAGTTCGGGGTTCCCTGACCCTTGGGTGGAGAGGGCTGTGCCATTCAAGAGGGGCACTGCCTTTTTTTTTAATGCCCTTGATGTCCACAGGGGGTCGGGGATTCCCAAGGCCTCCCCCATGGGGGTAAGGGACCCCCGCCTCATGGCATTTTTTGCCATTGAGCTTACCCAGTTTTGCATGGATGGCGGGGATGAACAGGCTTTTTTGAGAAGCCTGGACATCTCCGCCAACCTCAACCAAGAGGTGAGGGATGTGGAAGAGGACGTTGTCCTCTTTCAAAACCAATTTTTGACTTGCACTGTCATTTTGACAGGGGATGGGAAGGGGATGCAAGCAATGGGGGGGGCTGGGTCTAAGTGTTGGTTGTGCAAAGACCCCAATGGGATTGTTGAGCAAAGGGGGGTGGAGGCCACCTCAAGATGGGGGGCATTCTTGAGAAGTGTGACCCCTGATAGGCGGCCGGGGGACTACCAACATGCAGCATGCCGCATCCTCAACGGCATTGCAAAGCGCATTGAGACCACCCTTCAGGCCCTCCCCCCTGGTACCCCTGGTAAGGCCCAAGCTCTTGCAGCTTTGCAGGCCTTCAAATAAGCCCTCAAGGATGAGACCTCAGGCATCCCTCTCAGGGAACGCCTCCCTTCGGCCTCGAGGGCCACAGAAAAAGATTTCGATCTAACAAGCACCAAAGTTTTCCTAACCTCCCCCCCCTTCCAAAGGCAATTTGTGGATTGCCTCAAAGAGCATGTCCCCACAGTGAGGACCCCTGGGGGACCTATGTCATGGGTTGTTGTGCATGTCATGGTGAAATGCATTGAGGGTTTGTATGAGCTTTGGAGGGTGAGGGAGTTGTACACTCTAACCCAAGTGGAACGCCACCGTGCGTTGACCACAAAATTTTCAAAAGCGTGGGGAGACTCAGGTTGGTCCCCCACCAGGTGGATCCATTGGTGCTTGGCACATTCCAGCTTTTTTGCCGAGAAATGGAGGAACATTTTTCAGTTTTCCTCCATCCCAACGGAGTATCGGCATGGGCCTTACAAAAGGAGGCTCAAAAATTGTCTAAGGGTTGGTCCTTGGTGAGGCCAAGTGTGTCCCTCCGCCACATGCACCATTGCATGTCCATGAACGCCCTGGAGCAAGGGCTTTTGGGACTGGAGGCAGCCAAGGCCTCAGACATTGATGACTTTGTATGAAAAACGACCACACATGCTTTGTGCCAAGTGTTTTGTGTTGTTTGTCCTAGGGAGGGAGGGAGGAGGGGTGCGCGATAACTACACGCGATAACTACGCGATAACTGAGTTATCGCGCGATAACTAGCGCGATAACTAGTTAGAGCAAGGTGCTCTAACTGCGTTCTAACTCTGTTCTAACTGTGCTCTAACTCTTTGACCCCCCCCCCAAAAACCACCCCTACAATGAGGGTTATGTGGGGAAAGAAAGGGGATGGGGGGTTTTTGAGGGTGCTGAATCCATTTTTTTAGGTGGTTTGCCCCAAAATTGAGGGTAGACGGGTGTTCCAGAAATTGCGTTCTAACTAGGGGTTCCGCACCACGCCCTAGAACGCTGCATCCCAAAGGTTCCCACACACCTTTTTTCTCTCCCCTCCTATGCTAGTTTCGCCACAGAATGGAACCAGCTTGCAAGTAGGCAGCATTTACAGGTTGCCGTGCACACAGATGGGGTCACAGTCTTTTCGCAGTGGCCCCTGCAGCACTTTTTTGACTATATATTTTCCTTTGATTCCATTGTTTCTAACCTCCAATACCCCAGGGAGTGCCAAGGAGAGCTGTGGATCATTGTGAGGGGGGATGGGTTGCCTTGTGGGTAGGATTCGAACGAAATTTACAAGCGAAATTTTCAAGGTAATTTTCAACGAAATTTTCAACGAAATTTAAGTTTATCTTTCAAACGAAAATTTCAATGAAAATTTGCCGTTCCTTCTTTTTTTATAGACAACATGAAAAACAAGAACTTGAGCACGTGGGGACACTTTACTGTAGTGGAGTACATGGGGGAGTTGGGGTGGGAGGGGTGTGCTGACGAGGAGATCCTGCTGTGCAGTTGTGGGTTGAGCCCCCCCACCCCCGGTAGCCCCCGCAGCACCTCCCCAGCAAAGCCCCCCCCCCCGCCGAGAAACCCAAACCCCCTGCCCTGCCCCCCGCCCAACCCAAACCCACGCAACCCAAAAAGCCCTCCATGCTTCCTCTCCAGCAGCTGCATGGGGCAAGGTTGTGGCTTGTCTTCCAGCCAGCCAAGCCCCGACGGAGCGAGTGTTTAGCTCAGCCGACTGGCAATGTGCTAATCGGGAGCGCCTGGGTTTTTCAATGTTGGCAACTTGGCATTGGAGTTTTTCCATCTTGGCAAGTCTTCATTCGTGTCAACTACATGAAGTTGTGCCACGCATGAGTATATCATTGCCATTGGCATCCATCATATTGTTTGTGGACTCTGGCATTCCAATTGTGATGCGTCCATCAATGTCTTTCATCAAGGGCTTGGTTATAGGTGCCAGGATTCAGTGCTATGATGTTATAGAACCTCCGCCTTCCCATTGGGACCATAAATTTCATAATTTTCATACTTTTCAAAAAAATCGAAAATTTTACGAAATTTTCACGTTATATTTCACCTGAAATTTAAAATCCTCATTTTTCACGAAAATTTTAAATCCTACTTGTGGGGGGGAATCGTGGTGCCAGATGTCCATTTCCTTTGCCAACCATGGTCACTTGGCAAGGACGTTGTCCTACCACTGGACTGTTAACGTCGCCCTTTGTGGTGAGAAGTCCACCTCTGTGTTGTCCCAGGTCTGGGCTAACAATCTTGCTTTTCTGCAGAGTGCCCTTGACAGTGGTGTGGTTCCCATCCGGGGTGCATCCAGACGCTGCAGGATTTTCTGCGGTGGGGATAGCCCTTGGCTGCGTCGGTTGTCGGGTGTCACTACACGTTGGATGGCAGGTAGTCTGTTCAGTTACATGACGTGGTGCAAGTCCAGTGCAACGTGGTTGCAACAGGATGTGGATAGAACCACCGAGCGAGATGAGCAGTTGCTAGGGCTTATTGCACCTGGGGCCAAGTGCAGGCCCATGGATATATTTGGTGTTGTCCAGAGCAGGTTGTTGAAGGTGCCTCTGAGGCGGCGTCACCTTATACCATGTGTTCTGCACCTTCTGATTTTTGTAGGGAGGCCTTGGTACGCAGATTGGCCAAGTCTGTGCGTCCCAGTACTAGGGTCTCTGTTCAGGCTATTCTTCACAGGTCTGGTTGTCACATAGCACTACAGGGGACGGCAGAGCCAGATGGGGAAGAGACTTGGTGCCTTCTAAAGGTTTGGGAGGACCTGGCCCCCCTCCTTGGAGGTGACATGAGGATGCACACAGCAGTGGTTGCCATGTACATAAAACTGGGGGACATGTATGGCACAATGTTTGAAGAGGGTGCATTGCAGGCTCCAGAGGTTGCCCAGGCTTTCCAGAGGTGGGTTTGTCCAGCAATAAGATCACCTTATATTAACTGGATGTTGCACGATGCAACAGTCACTATTCAGGCCATAAGGCCCTTAGGCCTATGGCCTAGGAATGTTTTCGGGGGATCTTTTGGAAGGGAGCAACAGGGTGCTGAAGGACATTTGGTCCTCCTTTTGTGATAGAGGTGGGGGGGCAGGAACCCTGGTGTCGCGCCGCATTAAGATGCTCAGGCAGGTTAATGAGCGTCTGTTCCTGTACTTTGAAGTACCAAGGTGGAATGGGAACTCCAGAAGCAACCTGTGCAATGCACAAAAATTGGCTGACGAGGTTCGGGCATATTTTGCGGATGAGGAACTGTGGTAGCGCGCGCTATTTGTTTTTTAGCGCGCGCTACATGCTATCTAGTGCGCGCAATGACCACTATTGCGCGCGCTATGCTGTTTTCAAGCGCCGGAATCCTTGAAATCGCGATATATAATTGGAAGTAGCGTGCTATGACTACGCACTTCAAATGTGCCTCCAATTTGGAATGCATTGATTTGTTCCTTTTCGTCCGTTTTTTTTGGTGCTTTCGATTCTTTTGTTACTGCATTTTCCTTTTTGTATTACTGCTGGAACAGGGGTACTTTAATGTAACCCTCTTGCCCATGCAGCCCATGGGCTGGGGGTATCCGCCTCCTGCAGCACCGCCAACAACTGCTGCAGGGGCCACAGGAGCAGGTGCGACACCGCAACCACCGCCACATGCAGCTGTACAACCGGGACTGCAGCAGCCGTCCACGACGCCGTGGAGCATGCAGCCACAGGTACTTGCCGTGCGCACTACTGTTTCCGTTGCGCGTGCTACGCTCTTGTTGTGCGTGCAAGTATCGTTGTGCGCACTACGCACGTCCTCGTTGCGCGTGCTTTGTCCTGTTTTCCGCAGACGCTGTCCCAGCAGCTGACCCAGTTCTCCCCAACTCAGCCTCTGTGGCCCGCGCCGCAGTCCCCGTTAGGAGCTGCCTCACAGCAGCTGTCTCCCATGCTGTTCCCCGGTGGGTCGCCCACCTTGGGCTCCCCAGTGCGCGGCAGTCTTCCAGTGGGCCAAGTGCAGCAAGTGCTCTTCGGCCCACTGCCAGTGCAGCAGTAGCAGCAAATGCAGCAGCAGCAAGTGCAGGCTGCGGCCCAGCAAGTCGGCAGCCCAGAACAGCAGCAGCAGCAGCAGCAGCAGCATGCAGGTCCAACCAAGACAGCAGCAACCCCAAGTGCAAGCACAGTTTCGGTCTCCCCCACCCGGGCCACGTAAGGGCTTCACCTTCAGCAGCGACTTCAAGAACCGAATCTGGCCCAACCAAAACAGCACCATCTGCGCCCAAGGGCCCAACTGGGCATGGCTGAAGGACGTGACACCGGCCTACCTCTTCGAGGTGGCCTTCTACAAGTTCTGGCGCCAAAGGGCCACGACCATTGCCAAGATCCCAGACGGAGCCGTGAAACCCTGCTGGCATGACGAGAGCATTACTGGCCACTGGTGCAGTGTGGCGAACCTGTTGAACCCCTCGGTGCCAACCCAAGAAGGACAAGCTGCCTGTGGAAACTGCAAGGTGGAGGAGTACGAGCTGCTGTTCTCGTGCTGGGGAAGTTATGGGTGGGGTCATGTTCGGACCCACACGCCTCCGGGTGCCACCGCAAAGACCGTCCACCACTTCTACTTCAACAAGGACCCACCGAGCTTCATCAACGCGACCGACGCGGGGGCAATGGCCTTCACACACAAGAACGAGTGCGCCTCGGTGAGAAGTGCGGGTGCCAGTTTGCTGCGGGGGTCAGCCAAGAAAGGAGCCAGTGCCGCAAGGGCACTTGCAACCGGCGCCAAAGTCAAAACTACGGCGGTCAAGGACGAGGAGCAGCCGCAGCAGCAGCAAGTGCAGCAGCTCCAACAGCAGGCAGCCGTGCAGCAGGCAACACTGCAGCTGCTCCAGCAGCAGCAGCGGGTGCAGATGGCCCAGCAACAGCAGCAGTAACAACAACAACTGGCACAGGCACAGGTGTATGGGATGCAGCGTTCTAGGGCGTGGTGCGGAACCCCCCCAATTTTGGGTGTTGTTAGTATGGTTGGAACCCGGAATTTCACATGTTACATGGGTGCACTATGATGCAACAATGTGCCTTGCATGTTTCTTTTGCTCGATATTGCCCGTTTTACACCTTTTGCGATTTGATCTTTGTGTGCTCTAACTAGTTAGAACGGGGTTAGAACGGGGTTAGAGCACTAGTTATCGCGTGGGTTATCGCGCGATAACCTAGTTATTGCGGGGGTTATCGCGGAGGTTATCGCGCGATAACTAGTTATCGCGCGAGTTATCGCGTAGGTTATCGCGCTTCATTTTATGTTTCCCCTTTTTGCTTTAAATTAGCTCTCAAAGCTTTCATATTCTTTGTAATGGCCCTTGCTGCTGCCCACGCTTGGTGCGAACACCATCAAAAGCTCCTTGGGGTCCGTCGCCTTGGCGGTCCCGAGGGGTTTACGATGGGTGACGCAAACGTGAGGCGCCCTGTGGCGACTCGCTTTGAACATGGTGTGGACTTTGGACTCCTTGTCCATAAGTCCCCCTTCATGGCCGACCAGAGAGACCCCCTTGTTCTCAGCAACTACATCTTCGAGTTGCTAGAGGTAAATCCAGGGGTTGCTGGATTGTTGATTCAGCTGCATCCCGAGGACGTGGACGCGGTGTTGGAGTCCGTCACCGCCCATGCCGAGAAGGGTGCGGGGACGAAGACGATCCTTTATGTGGGTCAGGAGGAAGTGGAGGAAGTGGAGGAGGTGGGGGCTCGGAGGGGGAAGGAGAAGCCCCACAGCCCCCTCATGATTAGTGTGCAGAAGGGAAGGATCCGACCGGGTAAGGGGAAGGGGAAGTCGGATGGATGGTTCCCCCAACCCCTCACTCACAACACCTGCCGGGTCTGCACTGACGACCCCGAAAACAAGCTCCCCATGCACTCCCTTTGCCCCACAAGGGAGTGAGAGCGTGAGTGGTATGGGGTCACCACTCCCAACATTATTTCGGGGCGGGGGGTGATTCTTTTTCCTTTTGGGGCAACACCCCCCCTTATTGGGGAGGCGGAGGAGGTGGTTGCCGCCGAGCCCTTGGGGGCCTTTAATAGGGACCCCAATGACCTTGTGCTCACCGTGGGGGGAAAGCTGGTGGCCAACCACCTCCTGGAGCACGATTTTTTGAGTGATGTGCAGCTGCAAAGTCTTTTGGATGATCTGGATAGGGTGCCTCTCTCAGAGAAGGCACCCATTTTCAATGAGAACCCCCCCATTGTCGGCGGGCCCCAAGATTCTGGGACCCGCCGCACATTGTATGGCAACTATGGGGGTGCCAACCACCACAAGCACAACCCCCACAAGCTCCATGATCTGCCAGTCCTCAAAAGGGTGGCAGATCGTGTGCTGGAGGCGGCGAAGAAGACTGTGGTGGGGGGTGTCGGATGGAGCTGCACCTGGTGGCCGGGTGGCCAAGACAGTCCAGTGTGACGGGGCGGTGAGGTGTAGGGGGAAGGTCGTAGCCAAGTGCTACGGCTACGACCGGGCGTTTTGCGCGCCGCCCACAAAGATGGCCTTTGTGTGCCATGCCAGGAGAGGGAGGAGGTGGAGGGGGGGGAGGAGGTGGTGGTGGTGGTGGACCCCAATTGGGTCAGCATTGAGCAATCTGCTCAGTGCTTGCTCCTGATGGGAACAACCACCGGGCATTTTTTGTTGTCGGGGTGGAGGAATGGGAGGGAGGTGATTGCCCCCCTCACTAATGAGGAGGTGGGGGGGGTCACAGGCCACCCCAATCAGTGCCCCTTGGCCAAGGTGTGCCATGGGGAGGCACTGCCCTGGCCCTCCCTGCAAGGGCCCTGCCGGCATGTTGGGATTAAGGTGCCGCCGGGGTGCATTTTGGTGGTGAGGAAGGGATTGTATGGAGGAGTGGCAAGGGTTGCCCCTGAGGTCAAGGGGGTGGCCCAGGTGGTGGAGTGGAGGCAAGTGGGGGAGTATGCCGCCGTCACGGACTTCGTGTGGCTGCGGAGGATGAAGCTGGTGCTGGACGACGCCAAGAAGGAGGGCCAAGGCATGTGCCCATGTCACCAGGTGTGAAAACTTCCAACAACACCCTGCACTAACCCCTGCTCTAACTAGTTATCGCGCTAGGTTATCGCGTTCTAACTAGGTGCTCTAACTAGTTATCGCGCTAGGTTATCGCGTTCTAACTAGTTATCGCGGGGTTATCGCGGGGGGTTATCGCGGGGGTTATCGCGTTCTAACTAGGTTATCGCGCGAGTTATCGCGGTAGTTATCGCGTGTTTTTTTTTGTTTCTTTTGTTTTTCTCAGGCCACCATCCTGCAGCTGCCGCGTTTTTTTGTCAAGGACGAAGCCCAGGCGCCAAGGGGGGAAGGCCGGGAAAGCAGACGAAGCGGGGGCCTGAGGTGGTGGTTGTTGAGGCGGATGCCCCCCCCCCCCCCATAGGGGTAAGGGCCCCAACCCCTCCCCCAAGCCGTGGGAGGTGGCGAAGGTGGCGGCCTAGCCCCCCCCTGAGGCCCTGGATGTGGAGGCCTTGGGGGCCAGTGTGGCCACCCACGTGACGGACGCTTGCCAGGTTTTGGTGGAGCAAGCGGCCGCCACGGGGTCTTTGTGTGCTCTAACTAGTTAGAACGGGGTTACAACGGGGTTAGAACGGGGTCTTTGTGTGCTCTAACTAGTTAGAACAGGGTTAGAACGGGGTCTTTGTGTGCTCTAACTAGTTAGAACGGGGTTAGAACGGGGTCTTTGTGTGCTCTAACTAGTTAGAACGGGGTTAGAACGGGGTCTTTGTGTGCTCTAACTAGTTAGAACGGGGTTAGAACGGGGTCTTTGTGTGCTCCAACTAGTTAGAACGGGGTTAGAACGGGGTCTTTGTGTGCTCTAACTAGTTAGAACGGGGTTAGAACGGGGTCTTTATGTGCTCTAACTAGTTAGAACGGGGTTAGAACGGGGTCTTTGTGTGCTCTAACTAGTTAGAACGGGGTTAGAGCGGGGTCTTTGTGTGCTCTAACTAGTTAGAACGGGGTTAGAACGGGGTCTTTGTGTGCTTTAACTAGTTAGAACAGGGTTAGAACGGGGTCTTTGTGTGCTCTAACTAGTTAGAACGGGGTTAGAACGGGGTCTTTGTGTGCTCTAACTAGTTAGAACGGGGTTAGAACGGGGTCTTTGTGTGCTCTAACTAGTTAGAACGGGGTTAGAACGGGGTCTTTGTGTGCTCTAACTAGTTAGAACGGGGTTAGAACGGGGTCTTTGTGTGGTCTAACTAGTTAGAACGGGGTTAGAACGGGGTCTTTGTGTGCTCTAACTAGTTAGAACAGGGTTAGAACGGGGTCTTTGTGTGCTCTAACTAGTTAGAACGGGGTTAGAACGGGGTCTTTGTGTGCTCTAACTAGTTAGAACGGGGTTAGAACGGGGTCTTTGTGTGCTCTAACTAGTTAGAACGGGGTTAGAACGGGGTCTTTGTGTGCTCTAACTAGTTAGGACGGGGTTAGAACGGGGTC
The DNA here is from genome assembly GCA_964036045.1 of Eutreptiella sp. 'Long Island Sound 2002'. NCBI lineage: Eukaryota > Euglenozoa > Euglenophyceae > Eutreptiales > Eutreptiaceae > Eutreptiella > Eutreptiella sp. 'Long Island Sound 2002'. The sequence continues at coordinate 29,315,980 of OZ038379.1, read as the reverse complement.
TTTGTGTGCTCTAACTAGTTAGAACGACGTTAGAACGGGGTTAGAACGGGGTCTTTGTGTGCTCTGACTAGTTACAACGGGGTTAGAACGGGGTCTTTGTGTGCTCTAACTAGTTAGAACGGGGTTAGAACGGGGTCTTTGTGTGCTCTAACTAGTTAGAACGGGGTTAGAACGGGGTCTTTGTGTGCTCTAACTAGTTAGAACGGGGTTAGAACGGGGTCTTTGTGTGCTCTAACTAGTTAGAACGGGGTTAGAACAGGGTCTTTGTGTGCTCTAACTAGTTAGAACGGGGTTAGAACGGGGTCTTTGTGTGCTCTGACTAGTTACAACGGGGTTAGAACGGGGTCTTTGTGTGCTCTAACTAGTTAGAACGGGGTTAGAACGGGGTCTTTGTGTGCTCTAACTAGTTAGAACGGGGTTAGAACGGGGTTAGAACGGGGTCTTTGTGTGCTCTAACTAGTTAGAACGGGGTTAGAACGGGGTTAGAGCGCCAGTTAGTGCGCAGGTGCATAGTGCACTAACCTCTGCTCTAACTAGTTATCGCGGTAGTTATCGCGCTCTAACTGGGTGCTCTAACTAGTTATCGCGGGGGGTTATCGCGTTCTAACTAGTTATCGCGGGGGGTTATCGCGGGGGTTATCGCGCGATAACCTAGTTATCGCGGAGGTTATCGCGTGGGTTATCGCGTGTGTTTTTTGGGCCCTTGCTTCAAAACCCTCCCTCATTTCCTGCCCAGGCCCTCTTATTCTTCATGGATAATGTTGTTAACGAGGCCCTGAGGGCTCTGAACACAGCTAACCTCCGGCGGTACACCGATTTGCAGTGCCCCAAGGCCCGGCGGCGGCGGTTGAAGGCTGTTCAGCGGCTGGTGCGAGTTCTATTGGGTGGTCCGAACATTGTGTGTGGCACCAACACCAAAGGAGAAGTCTGTTTAAGTGATGGGGCGTGCACTGCCCTGTATGGCCCACTTGGTGGCCATCTTGCATTCACAGCTCAGGAGCATGAGGCCCTGAGCATGCTACCCATGGCATGCAGCATGCATCTTTCCCAGCGGGCCCTTTTGCGAATGCCCCGCCGTTGCACACAACGGGACCTAAGGACTGTTCGGCAACGGATCATGCCCTACTTTCCCCAAGCAACCATTGTAAAGTCTACCACAGGCCGCAATAGGGCAGCTGCCCATGTGCCTTTGCAGTCAATTGTGCAAAATGCAATATCTATGGCCCGAGTTATTGGGAAACCCCCCCCTAGTGGCGTTGCCATTGTTGTCATTTCGGTTGAGGCGACTTCCTTGTGGAAGGCATCCTCTACCCGTGCGGATGTAGGGGTCAATGTATGGGGGGGGGGGCAAAGTATGCTTCGAAGGTGAAGCTATGGGCCTCATGGTTTTGCATGGATGGCGGGGATGAACAGGCTTTTTTGAGAAGCCTGGACATCTCCGCCTACCTCAACCAAGAGGTGAGGGATGTGGAGGAGGACGTTGTCCTCTTTCAAAACCAATTTTTGACTTGCACTGTCATTTTGACGGGGGATGGGAAGGGGATGCAAGCAATGGGGGGCGCTGGGTCTAAGTGTTGGTTGTGCAAAGACCCCGGGGCCAATGGTATTGTTGAGCAAATGGGGGTGGAGTCCACCTCAAGATGGGGGGCATTCTTGAGAAGTGTGACCCCTGATAGGCGGCCGGGGGGACTACCAACATGCAGCATGCCGCATCCTAAACGGCATTGCAAAGCGCACTGAGACCACCCTTTAGGCCGTCCCCCCTGGTACCCCCCGAAAAGGAGGAACATTTTTCAGTTTTCCTCCATCCCAACGGAGTATCGGCATGGGCCTTACAAGAGGAGGCTCAAAAATTGTTTTAGGGGTTGGTCCTTGGTGAGGCCAAGTATGTCCCTCCGCCACATGCACCATTGCATGTCCATGAACGCCCTGGAGCAAGGGCTTTTGGGACTGGAGGCAGCCAAAGCCTCAGACATTGATGACTTTGTATGAAAAACGACCATACATGCTTTGTGCCAAGTGTTTTGTGTTGTTTGTCCTAGTGGGGGATGGAGGAGGGGTGCGCGATAACTACCCGCGATAACTGCGCGATAACTGAGTTATCGCGCGATAACTAGCGCGATAACTAGTTAGAGCAAGGTGCTCTAACTGCGTTCTAACTCTGTTCTAACTGTGCTCTAACTCTTTGACCCCCCCCCAAAAAACCACCCCTACAATGAGGGTTATGGGGGGAAAGAAAGGGGATGGGGGGTTTTTGAGGGTGCTGAATCCATTTTTTAGGTGGTTTGCCCCAAAATTGAGGGTAGGTGGGTGTTCCAGAAATTGCGTTCTAACTAGGGGTTCCGCACCACGCCCTAGAACGCTGCATCCCATACCCTTCGTGAACCGGCCGTTTGAATCCGAGATTCACGGTACCGTGAATTTCACCCAATTTTGCTGTGTTTTGCTCGTAACTTGGTGCTATCGTGTGCTTTTGTCGTGCTACCTTCGCCCAAAGTAAGATGCAACAAATAGGTGCAATTTAGAGGTTTAAAGTCCCCGCATGGTTTAACACATTTGGTGAGATTCGCGTGAATGTGAAATTCACGCACCTAAATTCACGCAGAAATTCACGCTAGATTCACAGATTCACAGAATGTGAAATTCGCACGAATTTCGTACGATTTCGTACGAAATTCGTACGAATTTCGTACGAATTTCGTACGAATTTACCCTCCTTTCCACTCTTTCGCTTTGTTACAGCTCTCAAAGCCCTCGTGTTCTTCTCTTTTAACAATGTCGCAGCAGACTATGTCTCAACTTGCAAGCCTCGCCTCGCGCCCCGAATCCTCAGCCGACACCCTCGCCCACTACCAAGCCCTCCCCGTTGCCCACCATCAATTGGAGGAGGCAACGTACGAGTCGGAGGCACTGGGGGTGGATGACATCGTGGGCTGGGCAGCCTCCCTCGACCCCTCCCCCGATGTCATCCACATCGACATGCGCAGCCCTACCCGCAAGAGCTACCTCGGGGGGAGGGGATGGGCCACAACCCTGTGGAGGGAACTGCGCCACCAACTCCCCACCCTCAAATTTCTCCATCTAACCCCTCTCCCCTCCAGTGTTGACCAGCTCCTCAACTCGATGAGGAATAACCCTGTGGGGAAGCCTAAGGACGCCCACGTCCAGGTGTACCCCACCACTAACCTCGTCCACACCCCCCCCCCACTGCGATATGGTGTGCCTGCAGGATCTTGCTGCAGGTGCATCAGCAGACCACTCTTTTTTCCCCTTTTCTTGGCATCTTGCCAACCCCCGGTGGTGGGATGATTTGGGCGTCGCCCCTTTCCATCCCACCATCCCCCCCCAGGTGCACGTCCCCGACGTCACGCACCCCACCTTCTATAGCACAACTTCTTTGCAATGGTACCGTGGTGCCTCATGCGCCCCCCCCTTTATTTCGAGTGAACCCCCCCTCCGCACCGAACCCCTTCCCGACCCCCCTCATGGGGTGACGGGCAGCCCTAACCCCGCCCCCGACAGGGTTGGCCCCTCTCAGCCGCCCCTCAACTTTGTTGATGGGAACGGCTACATTGTGCTTCGGGGGCTTGTGGAGGCACGGGATTGTGAGGTGGGGTGGAACAAGGTGATGAATTAAGGCGTGGGGCAGCGGCGACGAAAAAGTCGTCGCAAAGAATTTTGAGCTCCTTTTCAACGCCGCGCGGAGTGAGGAGCAGGCCAAGGATCCTGCGCTCCCCCGCCGGTGGCAAAGCAAGAGCACCTTGGGGTCGGGGGTGGGGGGGCCTCTCTTCAAGAAGTTCCACCCCCACCTCACCGAAAGTGTCCCTGGGGTGGGGGACCTCCACGCAATGACGCCGGGCAGCGTCATTGTGGCCAGTGTGGGGAGTGGGCCGCAGCTCCCCCACACCGACGTGGCCACCCACCCCGACGTCCTCCCCCCCAGCAACAGGGAGATGGGGGACTGCCACCTGAGTAGCTTCCTCTGCTTGTCAGAGGACTACCAGGTGGCGGTGCAGGCAGGGACGGCCCTGGGGGAGGCGGTGGAGGCGCGCTGGGACACCGTTGAGCTGCATCGGGGGGACATGCTGCTGATGGTGGCCACCAGCCGCCATCATGGATTGCCTGCCCTCCCCGACTCCAAGGATGGGCTGCAGGGGGCTCTTTTTAACTTGTGGACCCCCGACCCCCGACACAAACACCACCAGGCCAACACCACACACTTGGACGCCATCCCCCCCAAGGAGGCCCTGGACGTTGCTGGGGATTTGTCCAGCTGGGACCTCCCCAGCGTGGACCAGGTGTTGTGGGTGGGGAAGGGGGCGGTTGGGAGGGTGGGGTTGTGGGACGGGGAGGCTGCCCAGGCCCTCTTCGCCGACCCCCCCCCAGACGCTCCCGGCAGGCCCCCCCACCTGCCCCTTCCACCCCACCTTCATCTCCCGGTCGGCCCCGGCCTCCGACCTCGCCTTCATCGAGGTCGGCCCCCAGTGCATGCTGTTCTTCGTGGGCAGCGTGCACCAGCTGGAGGTCGCCAAGGGGGGCGATGTCGACGCGGAGTCGGAGATCCACTTCGCCTTGTCCGGCATTGCCCCCCCGGGTCGGCCGACCACGCTGTGGCACCTGGTGAACACGGTCCCAGCGTGGCGGTCGCCCAAGTGCGCGAGGACCGGGGCATGGAGCATCACCTGCCCATGCGAGTGCAAGGTGTGCTTGCTTGTGTGTTTGCTTTGTGTATTGGCAAATTGGACGAAATTCACGTGAAATTCGTACGAAATTCGTACAAATTTCGTACGAATTTCACGTGAATAAATTTGTGTGAATTTTCTCGAGATGTGAAATTCGTACGAAATTCGTACGAATTTCGTACGAATTTCGTGCGAATTTCGTCCAATTTGCTCCTTTTGCTCTTGCATTGCCTCGTGTCCACTCCCCCTTTCTCAATTTGTGCCTTGCACACCTCCCCACATCTGCATGCAGGTCCCGTTCACCGCTTGGTCGCCGGATATTCGGCACCACACCAAGCGCCAGTACAAGCCCCGGCCCCGATGGCCCGAGGAGCACGCCGAGCCCGCCGAAGGCCCCGGTGGCAACTAGCCCATTCAACAGGTCCTGTATCTCACACCAAGCCACGGCCCAAGGAGCCATTCCATCTGGTAGCGGATCGTACACGACGGCGGCGCCTACAAGAGCTCCAGGAGGTTGTTACCAAGGAGCTTGCAGCACCCTACACCGTCAAGTACCTGCCCGACACGGGGCAAATAGTGCTTACCCCCGAAACAAGAATTGTAGCCACCGTCCAGCCCGAGCCCACCCAGGAGGAGAGGTTGAGTATGGCCGTGTGGAGGATCCGGTCATTGCACCTCTCTAGGACAGAGTCCCGGTACCTAGTGGGGAGCATGACGTACGATGTGGTATGGGACCAGGTGTACTGCATGCTTCGGCAGCTAGCGTTGCCGGAGTCCCGTGCGTTCACTGCCTATACGGGTGACGACACGGCCATCAATGGTGCGGCCTGCTACCTACCTGACCGCATCGCCCACCTATTCAAGTGTCGACCACCCCCACCCTCGGCCATCATGCAGCCCGGGGACCGACGGCTGCATTGGTTGCCTATTGCGGTGGACGGTACATCGAAGCATGAGGCCTCGTACGTCCATTGCACGCTTGGTGGCACCGCCAGCCCCAACCAACTATCTAGTTGGTGGCTACTAGGGGGCAGTGAAAAGTGGGAGACCCTCTACGCGGCCTCCCAGGAAATTGATTTTGATGATGAGTTGCGCAAGGCCGCAACCGTAAGTTTTAAGGATACGGCAGGGAACGATAGGCAGTCCCTTTTTTTTCTGTGTGCAGATGATAAGGCACAGGTGCTCATGGCGGTCTGCCAAAACTGGAAGGCAGAATCCCCTGGTGCCACTGTGTGTTGGGTCTGCATGCGTAACCGTGCTCTGTGCCTTGCTACCTTTGGCACAGCAAGTGCGATAGACGGCAACTGGGAACCAGCCGTTGCCATAAATGCTATATATAGGACCATTACGAGTGATAGGCGAGTGCCTGATTATGGCCTCCATGGGATCCGGTTCGTGTCCTGTTGTGTGCGGTCAACGGGACACGGGACCTAGTTGTACAATTGACAGGGAAGGCACCGGCCACTGTGGCACGCACCATGCTGCAACCGGTTTTAGATGAGGCACGGCTTGCTGCACGAACTTGCACCCGTGCCTCATTAAACAATGACAAGGCAAACAGCAATGGGAAGGTGAGGATGGAGTGTGCTGCTGCCATCCATTTCATGCGCAATAGGGGTTGGGAGAAGATAATAGATGCTTGCCTAGAGCAGCCTAGTGTCAGGCAGCATCAAGTAGGGGGAAAAAGTTGGGAGTCGGTGTGCAAAACGTGGTGGGAGAATTTTGCAAGCATGTGTGTATACGCGTGGCGTTCCGCATGGTTCTCCGGGCCGACTTGGGGCGGCTCCGGAACCATAGCATAGCCATGGGCGCTGCCCACAATGAGCTCTAGTGGGGCAAACTTCTGTGGACGCATCTTTGGATCGACCACATGTATTATTTTGCAAAGAAGTGGAGAATCTTGTCAAAGTTCTCCTGCTTTGCCATGGAGGGAAGTCACCGGAGGCTGAAGCGCATGTTGCGCAACAGCGGGGGCCTAAGCCTCCTCCGGGGGAGACTAGGGGTGCAAGTGGTTGTGGACAACCACACCATTGACGATAGCCTTTGGTTGCATGGGTGGGATGCGACCAAAAGGGCTCAACATGGGCAAGGGCCCATAAGTGTACAAGCGTATGCAAGCCGCACAAGAAGACGGCTTCTAACCGACATGCAGCACCTTCAGACTCTACAGCGGCGGTTCCGGTGCCGCAAGAGACGGACATGAGATGAGCTTACGAACCCAGACCATTGTTGCCTGTGACCGGGGTGCATGCTGGGGGGCTTGCTAGGGGTGTGAGGACAAATCAGGGGGTGCACACGGGTAACATTTGTGTAAAATCACGTGAATTCACGTGAAATTCGTACGAAATTCGTACGAATTTCGTACGAATTCACGTGAATTCACGGCTGTGAATCGGCTAAGGCTTGCCGGCTTCCGGCACCTCTCGTTTTGGGCACGCTGCGGTCATGATGCATGCTTTTGGGGCGGGACTTTCATTGGATGATGCGTAACAAAGCTAGGGGAGGAACTTTGGCCCCTCAAAGCCCTTGAAATGAACCAAGAATATGGCATTTTCCCCCAAAAACCTCAAAATTTCGGTAAAGTCACGTGAAATTCATGCAATTATTCAAACGGCCACTTAACGGCCGTTCACGAAGGGTACAGGTACGCGCTATGTTTGCCATTGCGCGCGCTTTCGACATTGTTGCGCGCGCTTCATTTGTTGTAGCACGCGCGATTTGATTGTTTGCGCGCGCTACGGCCCTATAGGGCCGTAGCGCGCCTTCTGTACCATTGTCACGTAGGTGGGCAGCTTCGAGCAGCTCCTGTGCCTGGGATCCCGCAGAGGGCCGTTGATGATCAGTGTGCCCGCGGACATTGCCGGGCAATCCAAGCATGCGGCCGACTGGCTTGACGGACGGAAGGAGCAAGGCCCCTCCCCGGTGCTGGCCCGGGCTAAGCGGCAGCTGGAGGAGCTGGAGGTGGACTGGGCCGACGGCTTTGCCGTGCCGGAGACGGAATTCGTGACAGTCCCAAGGCCCAAGAAGAAGCGTACCGAGGAGCCAGCAGCCACCAGCCACCTACCACCAGCCATCTCCGCCTCCCACACCGCTAAGCCCCCCCACCCGCCTGGAAAGGTCCTTGCCCAGAAGACTGCCGACCAGCAGCTGCTGGCACAGGCGGCACAGAGAGTCCAACGTCAGGCGGAACAGGTCAAGAAGAAAGAGGACGAAGCAAAGAAGAAGAAGAAGGAAGAGGAGGAAAAGAGGAAGAAGAAGGAGAAGGAAGAGGAGGAAAAGAGGAAGAAGAAGGAGAAGGAAGAGGAAGAGAGGAGGAAGAAGAAGGAGAAGGAAGAGGAGGAGAAGAGACTGAAGAAAGCAGGGGAGGAGAAAGCAGAAAAGGTAATGCAGCGCGCGCTATCGTTGTCATTGCACGTGCTATGCATTTCGTCGCGCGTGCTATGCTCCGCGTGCTATGCCTGTGCTATGCCTCTGCGCTACTCTTTCCAGGCAAGCAAGACGGCACCGCAGCAGGCACCCCAGCCGCAGCTCGCATCAAAGCCAGCACCGAAGCAGCCTGTCCCAGTCCCAGACCAGCCACAAGAACAAGGAGGTCCGTGCGGTTCCACCCCACCCAGTAAGGCTCCCAAGGCCAAGCAGTTGAGGGGCGGCTGAGAGGGGCCAACCCTGTCGGGGGCGGGGTCAGGGCTGCCCATCACCTTCTCTTCTATGGGCATTCAATCCTCGGCCCCACAGATGCAAGATCCGGCGACGCTAGTCCAGCAACCAACAAAGGCGCCTATTTCAATGGTGCCTGTAGGGATTCCTATCCCCACTACCACACATGCCCCTACAGAACCATCTTGCGTGCCATGTCCGCCCCAGAACCCCACCGTGGGCACCATCCAAATCGACCCCACCGACCCCAACGCTGCAGACACGCTTCGAGCCGTCCTCCCTTCTCTCGAAAAACCAAAAGCCGTACCTCTACGCCAACCTCAACACTATAAAGTGCCAGTTTCCAACCCACCCGTGGTACCGCAGGTGCACGTGATTTCTCCTACGCGCCCGGACCTCTCCGAGGATATCTCCAAACGCACCAGAAGTATGAGGTCCCCGGCAGCCGCGACGGAAAACACCGAGGAACCACCGAATACCGCAGCCACTGAAACACCACAAGCGAAACGGCCGAACACTACCGCCCATACACCCGGGACACCGCACAACCTAGCTCGAGGACTAGATGAAGAATTGTCAGACATGATCGATGACGACACAATGTCTCTATGTGACCGCCGGGATGAGCTGGAAAAGCAGCTCCAAGCGTACAAGGACATGGTGGAGGAGCTGTTGAACGAAAAGGCTGCCTACTCGTCATCATCATCTGCTACATCAGCGTCAAGCAGGGAGGCTAAACCTGCAGCCGGCGCACCGAAACGCCCGGCCCGCGCTGCCCCAAAGCGCAAAGGACACGAGATTGGGTCTCTCGACCTACCATGGTAGTACCATGCAGCACGCCGTGCCTTGACAAAAGCAGCTAGAGTGCTCCGTGAAAGCGACGATGTCTATGCCATTAGCCCAGCGACTCAATCTACCAACAACCCGGCCAAGGCTAAATACGTATACGTTAAGGGTTCCGTGGACCACGTCGAAACCCCCTTCGTGTACATCAAAGTATTCCCCGAGTGCATGATAGAAGGTGCAGAAAATCCACCAGACATCCGCGTTTTCGATAGGCACTGGGTTTTCTCTAACGAGGCCTACGCCAGAGAAGCGATCGTGTCACTTAACGACCTGCTGACCGAGTGGGATGCAGCGTTCTAGTGTACCCTTCGTGAACCGGCCGTTTGAATCCGAGATTCACGGTACCGTGAATTTCACCCAATTTTGCTGTGTTTTGCTCGTAACTTGGTGCTATCGTGTGCTTTTGTTGTGCTACCTTCGCCCAAAGTAAGATGCAACAAATAGGTGCAATTTAGAGGTTTAAAGTCCCCGCATGGTTTAACACATTTGGTGAGATTTGCGTGAATGTGAGATTCACGCACCTAAATTCACGCAGAAATTCACGCTAGATTCACAGATTCACAGAATGTGAAATTCGTACGAAATTCGTACGAATTTACCCTCCTTTCCACTCTTTCGCTTTGTCACAGCTCTCAAAGCCTTTCTTCGTATTCTCTTTTGACAATGTCCCAGCAGACTATGTCGCAGCTCGCCAGCCTGGCCTCTCGCCCCGACCCCGCAGCCGACACCCTCGCCCATTACCAAGCCCTCCCCGTTGCCCACCATCAATTGAAGGAGGCAACGTACGAGTCGGAGGCACTGGGGGTGGATGACATCGTGGGCTGGGCAGCCTCCCTCGACCCCTCCCCCGATGTCATCCACATCGACATGCGCAGCCCCACCCGCAACAGCTACCTCGGGGGGAGGGGATGGGCCACAACCCTGTGGAGGGAACTGCGCCACCAACTCCCCACCCTCAAATTTCTCCATCTAACCCCTGTCCCCTCCAGTGTTGACCAGCTCCTCAACTCGATGAGGAATAACCCTGTGGGGAAGCCTAAGGACGCCCACGTCCAGGTGTACCCCACCACTAACCTCGTCCACACCCCCCCCCACTGCGATATGGTGTGCCTGCAGGATCTTGCTGCAGTCGCATCAGCAGACCACTCTTTTTTCCCCTTTTCTTGGCATCTTGCCAACCCCCGGTGGTGGGATGATTTGGGCGTCGCCCCTTTCCATCCCACCATCCCCCCCCAGGTGCACGTCCCCGACGTCACGCACCCCACCTTCTATAGCACAACTTCTTTGCAATGGTACCGTGGTGCCTCATGCGCCCCCCCCTTCATTTCGAGTGAACCCCCCCTCCGCACCGAACCCCTTCCCGACCCCCCTCATGGGGTGACAGGCAGCCCTGACCCCGCCCCCGACAGGGTTGGCCCCTCTCAGCCGCCCCTCAACTTTGTTGATGGGAACGGCTACATTGTGCTTCGGGGGCTTGTGGAGGCACGGGATTGTGAGGTGGGGTGGAACAAGGTGATGAAGGCGTGGGGCAGCGGCGACGAAAAAGTCGTCGCAAAAAATTTTGAGCTCCTTTTCAACGCCGCGCGGAGTGAGGAGCAGGCCAAGGATCCTGCGCTCCCCCGCCGGTGGCAAAGCAAGGGCGCCTTGGGGTCGGGGTGGGGGGGCCTCTCTTCAAGAAGTTCAACCCCCACCTCACCGAAAGTGTCCCTGGGTTGGGGACCTCCACCCAATGACGCCGGGCAGCGTCATTGTGGCCAGTGTGGGGAGTGGGCCGCAGCTCCCCCACACCGACGTGGCCACCCACCCCGACGTCCTCCCCCCCAGCGACAGGGCGGTGGGGGACTGCCACCTGAGTAGCTTCCTCTGCTTGTCAGAGGACTACCAGGTGGCGGTGCAGGCGGGGATGGCCTTGGGGGAGGCGGGGGAGGCGCGCTGGGACACCGTTGAGCTGCATCGGGGGGACATGCTGCTGATGGTGGCCACCAGCCGCCATCATGGATTGCCTGCCCACCCCGACTCCAAGGATGGGCTGCAGGGGGCTCTTTTTAACTTGTGGACCCCCGACCCCCGACACAAACACCACCAGGCCAACACCACACACTTGGACGCCATCCCCCCCAAGGAGGCCCTGGACGTTGCCGGGGATTTGTCCAGCTGGGACCTCCCCAGCGTGGACCAGGTGTTGTGGGTGGGGAAGGGGGCGGTTGGGAGGGTGGGGTTGTGGGAGGGGGAGGCTGCCCAGGCCCTCTTCGCCGACCCCCCCCCAGACGCTCCCGGCAGGCCCCCCCACCTGCCCCTTCCACCCCACCTTCATCTCCCGGTCGGCCCCGGCCTCCGACCTCGCCGTCATCGAGGTCGGCCCCCAGTGCATGCTGTTCTTCGTGGGCAGCGTGCACCAGCTGGAGGTCGCCAAGGGGGGCGATGTCGACGCGGAGTCGGAGATCCACTTCGCCTTGTCCGGCATTGCCCCCCCGGGTCGGCCGACCACGCTGTGGCACCTGGTGAACACGGTCCCAGCGTGGCGGTCGCCCAAGTGCGCGAGGACCGGGGCATGGAGCATCACCTGCCCATGCGACTGCAAGGTGTGCTTGCTTGTGTGTTTGCTTTGTGTATTGGCAAATTGGACGAAATTCACGTGAAATTCGTACGGCGGCGCCTACAAGAGCTCCAGGAGGTTGTTACCAAGGAGCTTGCAGCACCCTACAGCGTCAAGTACCTGCCCGACACGGGGCAAATAGTGCTTACCCCCGAAACAAGAATTGTAGCCACCGTCCAGCCCGAGCCCACCCAGGAGGAGAGGTTGATTATGGCCGTGTGGAGGATCCGGTCATTGCACCTCTCTAGGACAGAGTCCCGGTACCTAGTGGGGAGCATGACGTACGGTGTGGTATGGGACCAGGTGTACGGCATGCTTCGGCAGCTAGCGTTGCCGGAGTCCCGGGCGTTCACTGCCTATACGGGTGACGACACGGCCATCAATGGTGCGGCCTGCTACCTACCTAACCGCATCGCCCACCTATTCAAGTATCGACCACCCCCACCCTCGGCCATCATGCAGCCCGGGGACCGACGGCTGCATTGGTTGCCTATTGCGGTGGACGGTACATTGAGGCATGAGGCCTCGTACGTCCATTGCACGCTTGGTGGCACCGCCAGCCTCAACCAACTATCTAGTTGGTGGCTACTAGGGGGCAGTGAAAAGTGGGAGACCCTCTACGCGGCCTGCCAGGAAATTGATTTTGACGATGAGTTGCGCAAGGCCGCAACCGTAAGTTTTAAGGATACGGCAGGGAACGATAGGCAGTCCCTTTTTTTTCTGTGTGCAGATGATAAGGCACAGGTGCTCATGGCGGGCTGCCAAAACTGGAAGGCAGAATCCCCTGGTGCCACTGTGTGTTGGGTCTACATGCGTAACCGTGCTCTGTGCCTTGCTACCTTTGGCACAGCAAGTGCGATAGACGGCAACTGGGAACCAGCCGTTGCCATAAGTGCTATATATAGGACCATTATGAATGATAGGCGAGTGCCTGATTATGGCCTCCATGGGGTCCTTCGTGTCCCGTTGTGTGCAGTCAACGGGACACGGGACCTAGTTGTACAATTGACAGGGAAGGCACCGGCCACTGTGGCACGCACCATGCTGCAACCGGTTTTAGATGAGGCACGGCTTGCTGCACGAACTTGCACCCGTGCCTCCTTAAATAATGACAAGGCAAACAGCAAGGGGAAGGTGAGGATGGACTGTGCTGCTGCCATCCATTTCATGCGCAATAGGGGTTGGGAGAAGATAATAGATGCTTGCCTAGAGCAGCCTAGTGTCAGGCAGCATCAAGTAGGGGGAAAAAGTTGGGAGTCGGTGTGCAAAACGTGGTGGGAGAATTTTGCAAGCATGTGTGTATACGCGTGGCGTTCCGCATGGTTCTCCGGGGCCGACTTGGGGCGGCTCCGGAACCATAGCATAGCCATGGGCGCTGCCCACAATGAGCTCCAGTGGGGCAAACTTCTGTGGACGCATCTTTGGATCGACCACATGTATTATTTTGCAAAGAAGTGGAGAATCTTGTCAAAGTTCTCCTGCTTTGCCATGGAGGGAAGTCACCGGAGGCTGAAGCGCATGTTGCGCAACAGCGGGGGCCTAAGCCTCCTCCGGGGGAGACTAGGGGTGCAAGTGGTTGTGGACAACCACGCCATTGACGATAGCCTTTGGTTGCATGGGTGGGATGCGACCAAAAGGGCTCAACATGGGCAAGGGCCCATAAGTGTACAAACGTATGCAAGCCGCACAAGAAGACGGCTTCTAACCGACATGCAGCACCTTCAGACTCTACAGCGGCGGTTCCGGTGCCGCAAGAGACGGACATGAGATGACCTTACGAACCCAGACCATTGTTGCCTGTGACCGGGGTGCATGCTGGGGGGCTTGCTAGGGGTGTGAGGACAAATCAGGGGGTGCACACGGGTAACATTTGTGTAAAATCACGTGAATTCACGTGAAATTCGTACGAAATTCGTACGAATTTCGTACGAATTCACGTGAATTCACGGCTGTGAATCGGCTACAGGCTTGCCAGGTTCCGGCACCTCTCGTTTTGGGGCACGGTGCGGTCATGATGCATGCTTTTGGGGCGGGACTTTCATTGGATGATGCGTAACAAAGCTAGGGGAGGAATTTTGGCCCCTCAAAGCCCTTGAAATGAACCAAGAATATGGCCTTTTCCCCCAAAAACCTCAAAATTTGGGTAAATTCACGTGAAATTCATGCAATTATTCAAACGGCCACTTAACGGCCGTTCACGAAGGGTACAAGGGCGTGGTGCGGAACCCCCCCAATTTTGGGTGTTGTTAATATGGTTGGAACCCGGAATTTCACATGTTACATGGGTGCACTATGATGCAACAATGTGCCTTCCATGTTTCGTTTGCTCGATATTGCCCGTTTTGCACTTTTTGCGATTTGATCTTTGTGTGCTCTAACTAGTTAGAACGGGGTTAGAACGGGGTTAGAGCACTAGTTATCGCGTGGGTTATCGCGCGATAACCTAGTTATCGCGGGGGTTATCGCGGGGGTTATCGCGCAATAACTAGTTATCGCGCGAGTTATCGCGTAGGTTATCGCGCTTCATTTTATGTCTCCCCTTTTCGCTTTAGCTCTCAAAGCTTTCATATTCTTCGTAATGGCCCTTGCTGCTGCCCACGCTTGGTGCGAGCACCATCAAAAGCTCCTTGGGGTCCGTCGCCTTGGCGGTCCTGAGGGGTTTACGATGGGTGATGCCAATGTGAGGCGCCCTGTGGCGACCCGCTTTGAACATGGTGTGGACTTTGGACTCCTTGTCCATAAGTCCCCCTTCATGGCGGACAAGCGAGACCCCCTGGTTCTCAGCAACTACATCTTCGAGTTGCTAGAGGTAAATCCAGGGGTTGCTGTATTTTTGATCCAGCTTCATACCGAGGATGTGGACGCGGTGGTGGAGTCCGTCACCGCTCATGCCGAGAAGGGTGCGGGGACGAAGACGACCCTCTATGTGGGTCAGGAGGAGGAGGAGGAGGAAGTGGAGGAGGAGGAGGAGGATGCGGGGGGGGTGGGGGGCTGGGGGGAGGAAGGAGAAGCCCCACAACCCCCTCATGATCAGTGTCCAGAAGGTAAGGCTGAGACCTGGTAAGGGGAAGGGGAAGTCAGATGGTTGGTTCCCCCAACCCCTCACCAACAACACCCGCCGGGTCCGCACTGACGACCCCGAAAACAAGCTCCCCATGCACTCCCTTTGCCCCACAAGGGAGTGGGAGCGTGAGTGGCATGGGGTCACCACTCCCAACATTGTTTCGGGGCAGGGGGTGATTCTTTTTCCATTTGGGGCAACACCCCCCCTTATTGGGGAGGCGGAGGAGGTGGTTGCCGCCGAGCCCTTGGGGGCCTTTATCAGGGACCCCAATGACCTTGTGCTCACGGTGGGGGGAAAGCTGGTGGTCAACCACCTCGTGGAACACGATTTCTTGAGTGACATTCAGCTGCAAAGTTTTTTGGATGATTTGGATAGGGTGCCTCTCTCAGAGAAGGCACCCATTTTCAATGAGAACCCCCCCATTGTCGGCAGGCCCCAAGATTCTGGGACCCGCCGCACATTGTATGGCAACTATGGGGGTGCCAACCACCACCAGCACAACCCCCACAAGCTCCATGATCTGCCAGTCCTCAAAAGGGTGGCATATCGTGTGCTTGAGACCGCGAAGAAGACTGTGTGGGGGGGGTCGGATGGAGCTGCACCATCCTTGACATGGCCGAAATTTCGAGCTATGACCACACCCCCCAGCACCTCCATCGGGACGCCCCCCCCTACACCATTCCTGAAGGCACATTGATTGTCAATTGCCTTATTATGCTAACCCATAATCATGAGGAGGAGGATGGGTCACATTTTCTTTTTGTGCCCTCCAGCAGTTCGGGGTTCCCTGACCCTTGGGTGGAGAGGGCTGTGCCATTCAAGAGGGGCACTGCCTTTTTTTTTAATGCCCTTGATGTCCACAGGGGGTCGGGGATTCCCAAGGCCTCCCCCATGGGGGTAAGGGACCCCCGCCTCATGGCATTTTTTGCCATTGAGCTTACCCACGGGGGAAATCTTTGATTCCCCAACCTGCACGTGACGCAGTCCATTAAAAGGCCCCAGCTGGGGGCACCTGGTGGCCGGGTGGCCAGGACAGTCCAGTGTGATGGGGCGGTTAGGTGTAGGGGGAAGGTGGTAGCCAATTGCTACGGATGCAATCGGCTGATTCTGTGCACCGCCCACAAAGATGGCCTTTGTGTGCCATGCCAGGAGGGGGAGGAGGTGGAGGGGGGGGAGGAGGAGGAGGAGGTGGTGGACCCCAATGGGGTCAGCATTGAGCAATCTGCTCAGTGCTTGCTCCCGGTGGGAACAACCACAGGGCATTTTTTGTTGTCGGGGTGGGGGATTGGGAGGGAGGTGATTGCCCCCCTCACTAATGAGGAGGCGGGGGCGGTCACAGGCCACCCCGATCAGTGCCCCTTGGCCAAGGTGTGCCATGGGGAGGCACTGCCCTGGCCCACCTTGCAAGGGCATGTTGGGATTAAGGTGCCGGCGGGCACCATTTTGGTGGTGAGGAGGGGGTTGTATGGGGGAGTGGCAAGGGTGGCCCCTGAGGTGGAGGGGGTGGCCCAGGTGGTGGAGTGGTGGCAGGTGGGGGAGTATGCGGCCGTCACGGACTTCGTGTGGCTGCGGAGGCTGGGCCTGGTGCTGGACGACGCCAAGAAGGAGGGCCAAGGCATGTGTCCATGTCACCAGGTGTGAAAACTTCCCACAACACCCTGCTCTAAACCCTGCTCTAACTAGTTATCGCGCTAGGTTATCGCGTTCTAACTAGGTGCTCTAACTAGTTATGGCGCTAGGTTATCGCGTTCTAACTAGTTATCGCGGGGTTATCGCGGGGGGTTATCGCGGGGGTTATCGCGCGATAACCTAGTTATCGCGGGGGTTATGGCGCGGGTTATCGCGTGTTTTTTTTTGTTTCTTTTGTTTTTGTCAGGCTACCATCTTGCAGCTGCCCCGTATCTTCGTCAAGGACGACGCCCAGGCAGCCGAGGCAGCAGGCGGAGCAGCAGAAGCAGCAGGGGCACGGCCCGCCAAGCCGCTGGCGGCCCGGTTGGAGCTGGAGGGGGAGAAGAGGCTGCCGGGGGGGGCGTCGTGCCGGTGGGGGGAGCCTGGGGATGAGGCCTGCAGGATGGGGGGGACGGGATGGTACCGGCAGGTCACCATCACCGAGAAGGAGGGGGGGGTGGAGAGGAAGACCAACCTCACCCTCCCCTCCTATGTGTGGGTTGGGGGGGAAACGGCCAAGTGGCCGAATGCCGCAGAGGGGGAAACGGTTGCGGCTTTTTTGTGTTTGTTTGGGATGAGCGACCCCCCCCAAAGGAAATCTTATTTCCTTTTGAGGGTGTGTTTTTTGTGGGAGGGGGGGTATACAGGGAGGGAAGTGTGGCAGAAGCTGCACAGGGGGGGGGGGCATCCACCAGGTTGGTGGGTATGACCCCCCCCCTTCTGTGGTGGACGCCACTGCCGATTGGGTTCGGCAGTATGCACCCAAGGGGGGAAGGCCGGGAAAAGGCCAGACAAGCGGGGACCAGACGTGG
The DNA here is from genome assembly GCA_964036045.1 of Eutreptiella sp. 'Long Island Sound 2002'. Classification (NCBI taxonomy): domain Eukaryota; phylum Euglenozoa; class Euglenophyceae; order Eutreptiales; family Eutreptiaceae; genus Eutreptiella; species Eutreptiella sp. 'Long Island Sound 2002'. The sequence goes on along the minus strand of OZ038379.1, from coordinate 29,298,655 downwards.
TGGTGGTTGAGCCGGATGCCCCCCCCCCCCCCTTAGGGGTAAGGGCCAAACCCCCGCCCCCAAGCCCTCCCCCAAGCCATCGAAGGTGGCAAAGGTGGCGGCGGCCCAGCCCCCCCATGAGGCCCTGGACGTGGAGGCCTTGGGGGCCAGTGTGGCCACCCACGTGACGGACGCTTGCCAGGTTTTGGTGGAGGGGGCGGCCGCCACGGGGGTCGAGGCCGCACTGGCCAAGGGTTGGTCGGCCGACCACAAGTCGGCCTTGGCGAAGGCCGAAAAGGCCCAGGGCACCACCCAGCGTGCCCTGGACCAGGCCCTCAACGTGGCCGCCAAGAGGGGGGAGGAGGTGGAGGCGATGAGGGAGGCCCTGAGGGAGGCCCAAGATGGGAGGCGGAAGGCGGAGGTGGAGGCGGCCCAGCTTAGGGTGGAGGTGGAGGGGCAGCGGAGGAGGGGGGATGACCTCCAGCAGCGCTTGGGGGTGGCTGAGGCGCAGGTGCGCAGCCTCACCTCCACCCTCAGTGCCTCCTTCACCGCCCAGCAGGGGCTGGCGCCGCAAGGGTTGCAGAGTCAAGGTAGCGGGAGTAGGAGTGGGAGCCAATGACTCGTGGGTTTGCTAAGGGGGTTGCCCAAGGGCATTTTTCGTGGGGAGGAGCGATATGGGGCCCAAGTGGACATGTGCCACTTCGGCCTCGTGGGAAGTGGAAACCCCAACGCCTCTAATTTTAGGGCGACCCACATGGCCGCTGCTACCCTCAGGCCTGCCCTCAGGCCTGCCCTCACCCCCTTGGTTGCAGACCTCAATGGGTATTGCACCTCCAATGCTCCACCATGGTTCACATGGTGTAGCATGCAAATTGTTTGCCCCCAAGGGACGGACACCATGGGCCTCCACTCCCATTTGCGGGATGGGGCGCCCATGGCGCTTATTGTGTGTGTGGGGTCTTTCACGGGGGGTGAGTTTTGGGTGGAGAGTGGTGGCCTGCTGAATCCCTCCATGAGGGAAAAAAAGCGGCACACCCGTGTGTGCAAGGGTAGGGCGGTGGAGGGTTGGGCATGCACCGCCACCCCCCAAGCCCCGGTGTTGTTCAACACCAGGGCACTACACGCTCCATTGCCATGGGAGGGCGAGCGATGGAGCGTGATTTTTCATAGTGCGGGGGGGGGGTTCTGCCTGCACGCCTGTGTGGCGGCAGCAGCTGGTGTCCATGGGTTTTAGGGTGCCCAATGCTTCCTCTAACCCCTCCAGCTAGTGTAATTTGTGATTCGATTATTGTTCACTATTTCTATTTTTTCTGCTTTGGTGGGATGCCCACCATGGGTTGTCATTGTGTACTGTGAGGAGGGGCAATTAGCCCGGAACATGTCCATTAGACTGATTTGAATTTGTGATTGTGGCGCCATATACCCCGTGCCTGCACATTGTTGACATCTCCAAGGTTTCCTGGGTGCAAAATCAACGTTTGTGAAGGTTTTAGGGTGCCCAACGCTTGCTCTAACCCCTGCAGTTAGTGCGCACCAACCCCTGCTCTAACTAGTTATCGCGGGGGTTATCGCGCGATAACTTGGTGCTCTAACTAGTTATCGCGGGGGGTTATCGCGCTCCAACTAGTTATCGCGGGGGGTTATCGCGGGGGTTATCGCGCGATAACCTAGTTATCGCGGGGGTTATCGCGTGGGTCATCGCGTGTGTTTTTTGGGCCCTTGCTTCAAAACCCTCCCTCATTTCGTGCCCAGGTCCTCTCATTCTTCATGGATAGTGCTGTCTATGAGGCCCTGCGGGCTCTCAACACAGCTAACCTCCGGCGGTACACCGATCTGCAGTGCCCCAAGGCCCGGCGGCGGCGTTTGAAGGCGGTTCAGCGGCTGGTGCGAGTTCTATTGGGTGACCCAAACGTTGTGTGTGGCACCAACACCAAAGGCGAAGTTTGTTTAAGTGGTGGGGCGTGCACTGCCCTGTCTGGCCCACTTGGCGGCCATCTTGCATTAACAGCTCAGGAGCATGAGGCCCTGAGCATGCTACGCATGGCATGCAGCATGCATCTCTCCCAACGGGCCCTTTTGCGAATGCCCCGCCGTTGCACACAACGGGACCTAAGGACCGTTCGGCAACGGATCATGCCCTACTTTCCCCAAACAACCATTGTAAAGTCTACCACAGCCCGCAATAGGGCAGCTGCCCATGTGCCTTTGCAATCAATTGTGCAAAATGCAATATCTATGGCCCGAGTTATCGGGAAACCCCCCCCTAGTGGCGTTGCCATTGTTGTTATTTCAGTTGATGCGACTTCCTTGTGGAAGGCATCCTCTACCCGTGCGGATGTATGGGTTAATGTATGGGGGGGGGCAAAATATGCTTTGAAGGTGAAGCTATGGGCCTCATGGTTTTGCATGGATGGCGGGGATGAACAGGGTTTTTTGAGAAGCCTGGACATCTCCGCCAACCTCAACCAAGAGGTGAGGGATGTGGAAGAGGACGTTGTCCTCTTTCAAAACCAATTTTTGACTTGCACTGTCATTTTGACAGGGGATGGGAAGGGGATGCAAGCAATCGGGGGGGCTGGGTCTAAGTGTTGGTTGTGCAAAGACCCCAATGGGATTGTTGAGCAAAGGGGGGTGGAGTCCACCTCAAGATGGGGGGCATTCTTGAGAAGTGTGACCCCTGATAGGCGGCCGGGGGACTACCAACATGCAGCATGCCGCATCCTCAACGGCATTGCAAAGCGCATTGAGACCACCCTTCAGGCCCTCCCCCCTGGTACCCCTGGTAAGGCCCAAGCTCTTGCAGCTTTGCAGGCCTTCAAATAAGCCCTCAAGGATGAGACCTCAGGCATCCCTCTCAGGGAACGCCTCCCTTCGGCCTCGAGGGCCACAGAAAAAGATTTCGATCTAACAAGCACCAAAGTTTTCCTAACCTCCCCCCCCTTCCAAAGGCAATTTGTGGATTGCCTCAAAGAGCATGTCCCCACAGTGAGGACCCCTGGGGGACCTATGTTATGGGTTGTTGTGCATGCCATGGTGAAATGCATTGAGGGTTTGTATGAGCTTTGGAGGGTGAGGGAGTTGTACACTCTAACCCAAGTGGAACGCCACCGTGCGTTGACCACAAAATTTTCAAAAGCGTGGAGAGACTCAGGTTGGTCCCCCACCAGGTGGATCCATTGGTGCTTGGCACATTCCAGCTTTTTTGCCGAGAAATGGAGGAACATTTTTCAGTTTTCCTCCATCCCAACGGAGTATCGGCATGGGCCTTACAAAAGGAGGCTCAAAAATTGTTTTAAGGGTTGGTCCTTGGTGAGGCCAAGTGTGTCCCTCCGCCACATGCACCATTGCATGTCCATGAACGCCCTGGAGCAAGGGCTTTTGGGACTGGAGGCAGCCAAGGCCTCAGACATTGATGACTTTGTATGAAAAACGATCACACATGCTTTGTGCCAAGTGTTTTGTGTTGTTTGTCCTAGGGAGGGAGGGAGGAGGGGTGCGCGATAACTACACGCGATACCTACGCGATAACTGAGTTATCGCGCGATAACTAGCGCGATAACTAGTTAGAGCAAGGTGCTCTAACTGCGTTCTAACTCTGTTCTAACTGTGCTCTAACTCTTTGACCCCCCCCCCAAAAACCACCCCTACAATGAGGGTTATGTGGGGAAAGAAAGGGGATGGGGGGTTTTTGAGGGTGCTGAATCCATTTTTTTAGGTGGTTTGCCCCAAAATTGAGGGTAGGTGGGTGTTCCAGAAATTGCGTTCTAACTAGGGGTTCCGCACCACGCCCTAGAACGCTGCATCCCAAGACCCAAACACGCGCCACCGCGCGACACGCCACGGGGGCCCCCCAGTAGGCAATGACCCAATCCCCCCTACACCCAACGACTACTCACGCCTTGCATCACTGGCGCTCCAAGCTGTATCATCGTGGCACCCCGCTCCTTTTCTATGTGAGCAGCTGCGCAGCCGACAGTCTGCACTCCTCGGGGAGCATATCTGCCGGATGAATTCTACTATTGAATGTCTCGTGCCCTTTATACATCACCCAGATGCGAAACGGCTCATGGCGGTGGCACATACTCTACAGAAGGGGCTACTGTCACTACCAATACTGGCTTGCACCTGTGATTTCTGTGATGCGATATCGTCGTCGGACCCCGAATCTCTAGACAAGCTCCTCAATTCTGCACTGGCTGCGGTCTCAGCAGAATGCAAACTCCGGGCCCAGCAACTCTCGGCTATCAAAGCCAATATCTGTGGCTACTATTTGGCGCCCCACGCCTCCATTTTCCACGTGGCTGCGGAGTGCCCAGCAGTAGGCACACCTTTGGGGCCCTACAACGTCCTCATTGCCTTCCGTGAAATCCTCCTTGCTCCACCTTCCTTTGGACAATCCTTCTCTAAATGGTGCGATGCCCAACATATATACTCATGGTTTTCTGTCCGTCTGTCTACAATCAACCATTTCCTTGATGACTTTACGGAGGATATCGAAACCTGGGTGTCGTCTGCCAACACAGGATATGCCCCCTCCTCCCTATATGTGAAATGGTCTAACGCCCTGTTCACGGCGCTTCGTGTATGCTCTAGAGGGTCTTCCGTCCCCATTTTCGCTACGGGCCCCTTGTTGCCCGCATCCTACAGGAGCCCCATAATTCCAAAGCTGAGGTCGCTTCCGTCTGTATACACCCCCGATTTTTGCACTAGTACACAAACATGGTCAGTAAATTGGAGCTATGTCCGACGAGTCTTCCGCAGTATCGTCGGCCGTGGCAATACCCAATACCACTGTCTCGTGTTGCCCTCCGACACCGTGGTCACGAGAAAGATACACCTGATCTCCGGCCTTACCAAGACCCACACCCATAGACTTGCGGAAGATTTGCACACACGAGATTTGTTCCCGGGATACAAATGGGAATCACGTTTCACCCTATGGGTCATCTCCCAATCCCCAATCCCCCCACACACCAGACAACGAGCAATGGCCGTCCTCCACCCGCTGTGCAAAACTGCGTCAGGGTCCACTTCCCCGCAAGCTGACCTCATCAGGAGTTTTGTTGAAACTGGCACACCGGACCCTGAGCCCCACGCTCTACAGGCCCCCCACACAGATGCCTACGAGTCTTTCACTGATCTTTGGCACCGCGAGTCCCAAACTCGTCGTGATGCACTCGCACCCCGCTGGAATCCACACACACGCAGAATAGTACAAAAAAAACAGTGGCCTGCCATCTTCAGGTCCCGGGACAGAGTAAACCAGCAACTTCACACGGCCACACCCGCCCACCTGGGAAAGTTACACGCTATGCGTCTCACGAGCCAGTCTGTATTCACCCTTGGGTGTTGGGTTTATGCCCTTTGGCACACTGCTGACGGAAGGGTGTACGTGGGACAAACAGGCGGGCGAGCTAACCTTCGTAGTGTGGCCGAACGCGGCCGTGAGCATGTTCGGCTTGCGGCTGACTTCGTGCGGCTTAGTAACGGAAGACGCTTGTGGCTCCCCCAGAGCGTTTACGGATGGATGATGCAGCGCGGCCCTGAAAACTTTGTGAGTACCCCTCTTGAGTCCTGCCCCCCAGACACCATCACCCAACGTGAGAGGTTTTGGATGCTCATGGGGGGTGGGGAAACTATTCAACGTAGATATTCCGCCACTGTCCAATAATCGATGGGACTTCCTGCAGTCTAGGAAGGTCTGGAGAAAAGAACTTGGGGACCGGGGTGGCTCATACCTCAGTTATGCCCGCCATATTTTGGCTGCAGGCCACTCCATACCCCGAGGCAAACACCCCCCGCCGCTGCTCCTTGCGGTCCTCCAGAGCACAGGCAGATTCCTACCCAGTAGCGACCATAAGAGGCTTTTTGATATGGTCGCGACACTCTTTGCTAGACAGTTCCACGTGACACTGCCCTACCGCATCACACTGAAAATCCCACTACTCTCCACTACGGACAAAAAGCAACTACACCAACGAATCGCTACGGTGATTGATTCTGTGGAAGCGTGGCCCCCATATCTCCGGTCATACCTCATATCCCGCATCTTTATTGTTTCCAAGCGTACCCCTTCTGTCCTACACGCGTTGTCCCAACAGCCTGTCACCACGACCCCCACCCAAGTACTGACCCATACCCCATCACCCCAATGCCCCTGCTCCCGCTGGCTTTCACACCCAGGTGTAGGGAACGTCAACGGTCATGCGGTTTTCCGCGACCCCGCAATCCTGGATGGCTACAGTGATTCTCTTCCCAGACACAAACATTGCGACACCTCCATATTCCAACAAAATATGAAAAATGCCGTGGTTCCGTCATTGAAGTCACTAAACCAAGACCTGGTCGAAAGCCTGTGTAGCCTGGCCACTTCCCTCCCAGACCACCAGAACCACATTGCCACCAAGTGCATAGCTGACATGGCATCCTCCTGTGCTGCCACATACCAGGCCGTTGCCCAATCCCACCCCAAAACGGTTTACGAACCATATATCAGAAAACACGGCCAACGATTACCCGAGGGCATTGTATGTACGGTGCTTGACAAAGCGCCACATGTACCACTTTTCTGCTGCGCTAACGTTTGGAGACACATCCACAGCGCTACTTTCCTCCACTCCGGCCGCTTCAAAGAACTGTCCCGGTTCCCTACGCATGGTGATGCTCAGTGTTGGTTGTTTTGGGAATTGGCTGATTCTATATCCCTGTCCTTACGCGGTGAGTACTGCGCCTTCAGCGTGCTTCATAAGCTGTCCCCACTCCCCACTAGAGATCTGGCCCTGGCCTATCAAACTTTCCTGTCTTACCCCTCCTCGCCCAATTTGAAACGCAGCCTGTTACCCATCCTTGACGGTTGCTGTGCCAAACTGAAATCATGGGGACCCAGTGTGAGCCAACTGCAAGCCCCTGGAGCACCCCCCACCACTGGTCTACTCCACAGATCCGAACTGAAGGTCCCGGCCCAAGGCACACCCCTCCTCCCGGATCCGGCACAAGCACCCGCCCCAGCCCCTACCCCAGATGCCCAGAGACGGGAAGAACCCAATGCGCGCCGAGGCCGTGCACAACACCGCCCCACCATCCCCCCACTCCGTCGTGTGTCAAATACCGGCGCCGTCCGGCGGCGTAGATCCGGCCGATGCCCCCCCATACTGCCAATTGATGAGCAGATCTGTACCTTGGAGCGGGCTGTTCTCAGCTCCTCCAGTGACGCAATGTACCAAGACAACCCAAACCCCCACCCCTTTAACCCAGTGAAAAGATTTCTGGATGCCACGAGCTCCCCGGGCCCCACGTCCCCACCAATCGTGACGTCCTCTGGTGTCTGCCGCAGACTGCCCCCGAACCCCGTGGGGGAAAGCCGCCCCGGGCCCAGAGCTTCCAGCCAGACATCTCGTTTTGGCGTCCCGGATGCCATGGCTATGCTCAAGCATAAATTTCAGGAGTGCACCCCCCAGGCGAAACTTAAGGTTCGCGAAGTCATCAGGCATGGCAGCAACCCCTTCAAAAAAGTGGCGAAATTAATGAGTAGATGCCTGTCGGTACTGTGGAAATTCGTAACAACCCATCACTCCTCTATAGAGATTATGGCGATGCATGAGTTGCGTGGGTTTGTGGAGAAGTTGCGTGCGTCTTAGCCCCCCCACGGTGACTCATTCTGGGGTGAGCTGGACGTAGAGGAAATGTTTCCGAACATTCCAAAGCACCTAATCCCCACATCGGTCTAGTTCTACTGGAGCATGATGTGCAGAACTCAGCATAGGCGCCCTAACGACATGGTTTTTCACATCCATAAGAGTGAGGATAAATCCTTGGATCATGCTGCTGCCCCCTCACGCTCCCAGTCTTACCACAAAGTGCCCCTGAATGATTTGATCGCATTTGTCCACTGGGACCTGCTCTTCAACGACAGACTTGTAAATTTCTCGAGCGTGTTCTCCCAACAGACAGGCCCCATGGGAGGGTCCTGCTCAGCTTAGTATGCTAGCATATTAATAATAATAGTGCTCAACTACTTAGAGAGATCCGTTGACTGGTCGCTCCTCCCTCCTATAGTTAGATACCGAGATAACTACCTGGTGTATGTCTCTCCTCTCTGGTCCCCGCCCGCCCCTTCCTTTGTACGTGCCCGACCAACCATCGATTCCGCTGAACAGTTTTTGACCCAGGTGAAGCGTACCATCTCACGCGACTCCACCCTGAAGCTTACCGTAGAGGGGTGGGGATGCTCCATGCCTTTTTTGGAATCTGAGGTCCTTGTCTCTGTGGGTCTACCAAACATTGAGGTCAAACCACCGGTGTTTCAAACTGCCCAGGGTGACTTACAACCGGCGGCGCACAAACGTTTGCTCGATTGTCATTCACCGAACACACAGAGAATGCTTCTGTCCCTCGTACCCAACCTGGTTAAAAAATGTGCCTGGTATCGATTTGACACGTGCAGTTTCATCCAGAATATACGTAAGGTGTCCTCCCTCTTGCTCCGAAAAGGTTACCCATCTAATTGGTGGCGCCCACTGCTTTTGGCTAAGGCAGAATCCATTGGGTCCAACAACATGCACGGACAGGTATCCACCTGGCACATGCACAACTGCACGGCCAAGGAAATAGAGTGAAACGCTGAGACGGACAATTACTAAGTTCATCCCCAAGTTGTGTGCCAGGCGGCAGATTGCAGGTGACCAATGGACACCTTGTGTGCTCTAGCCAGGCTACCAGTGATCTACGCTTGCTCGCACACTCCTCGCTTTTTGCAGCAAGGCCAGGCCTCGTGTGATTTTGGTTTGTTGTTTTGCTGCTCTCGCTTTGGCTCTCGGACCGGGTACGTTCGTACAAGGACACGTGCATCTTAAAGCTAGACACCAACAACCAGTCACGGGCACCCACCAGTCGACGCAAAAAGTGTTCATCAACGGGAAAATTCTTTGAAGCTTGATATGGGCGATGCGTTGGCTTACAGGGTTTGGAAAGTTTTGAACGTTGCACATTCTGCCTATGTCAAAAGGTATTCTGATGGTGAGAAGTCAGGACCAAAAGGGGCATCGGAGACCTTTGAGCAGGCTATGGCGGCGGGCGGAGATTCGTGGCGTTACAAGAGCATTCAATTCAAGCGCAAGGATGGCGTGGCCTATTGGTTATCGAAGGCCGGAGATTGGATTCCCGTAGACGCATCACCGAGTGAGGATTGCCGGAGGTGTGGTGCTGCCGGGAAAACGGAGAACTTGCGCCATTGGTGTTTCAGGTGCCCGCTTTGGTCATGAAAGAACAACCCGTGGCGGTACCGGGACGCCGTCACGGGAATACCAGCGCCAGGAGAAGAGAGGCCGACGTTCCGGTGGTTGGCGATGGAGTTTGACTCACTCCGACGCGAGGAAGAACCCACTACGCCGGTGGGTATTGCAATTCGGTGCTGGCAGGCATCCACGACGGCAGGGTATGCAACTCATCTTCGGGGATTGGCGGATGTCGAGGATGAATTGGGGGAAGAGGGATGGTTACCCGAAATTTTGTCGCGGCGACTTGCGAGACATGTGCAACACGGAGGCAGTGCGAGTGCAGCCAGAGGCATTATTTCAGCGGTCCGTGCATGCGAGGATTTGCAGTGGGTTGCAGGACTGGTGCAGCCGATCCATTGGAGATTGGCTAAGGCAGGAGCGCAGTCTAGTGCCCAAGAGTATGCTAGTCCTGTTATGTTACGGCATTTGGTTGAGGCAGCGAAATCAGCAGACGATAGGGCGGTGGTGGCTATGGCATTGGTTTCGTATGTGTGTTTTTTGCGAGTGGCGGAGGCAGCTATTGTTCGTGCTGGGGATGTTCGTGATAGTTGCTACGTGGTTTTCTGGAATAGCAAAACCGGGGATGAAGGATGGCAGCGGAGACCTGTGCCGGAGTGGCTGCGGCCTTATGTGAAGTGGCTTCTCGAATGGGCCGAGGACAGAGGGCTGGCCCGGGATGATCTGTTGTTCCCTGCAGGGGCAGCTCAATTGGAAAGGTCGCTGGCGGACCTGGTGCGCGGAACGACTTGGACTCGCCACAGGTGGCACTGCTTCCGTAGGGGCGGTGCCGCGGCTTGCTGGAAAAGGAGTCCGGAACTACCACATTTCAAGTGGTGGGGCCGGTGGGCAGCCACGGCCACAGCAATGGCGTATGCCCTGGGGTATCGGGATGAGGATGTTGTCGCCCCACTTTGCTTGCCGCAGGTTTGGAGTGCGGAGCCGAGATCCCTGTTTGTGGAGCCCCAAAAAGTGTGGGGCGACATCATGTATGAGGGTCAACGACGCGACAAGAACAAGCCGGTTTGGGGACGTGGAGAAAGAAGGAGGGCAGCGCCCAGCATGTTCAAGGGAAAGAGGTATGCCGGCGAACCACGGTCTGACGCGGCGGATCTGGGCAGTACATGCTGAGGCAAACCACATCATCTAGCAAGAGGCATGGAAGACAAAGAAGGATTGCAAGCGGCACATTTTTTTTTTGTCGAAGGTGCAAGCTTCAACTACGGATTGGATTGCTTCGGGCTGGCCGATAATTGTGGACATGATTTATTGTAGTCCGGAGAACGAGAAACATGATTTAATAGTAGGGCAGTTGCACGAATGCAGGTTCGGCCATAGGTAGACGGAGAAAGGCGGAGTTTCACCTTCTCCGTCGGGGGAAGGGGCATTGAGCACCCCCAAAACTAGGGGGACGGGTCTAGGAAAAGAACTCGATCGACATGGATCATGCTTTTTTCTTTGGTGCCAAAGGAAGGTTGGTCAATGATTTTACTAGAATGCTCCAATGTATGGTTCTCCCTTGGACGTGTGCATTGAAGGTTGCCATCAACCCTGAGCCTATCACCTCCAAGTTAGTTCCGGTGCGAGACATGGTCACTGGGCTAGTGGAAAAAATAACATTTTGTGGCCCTTTTAAATTCTTTGTTGTGGGTTGGAGCCACCTTTAAGAATCCAACAAGTAGTATCAACCATGAGCAACCAATTGAATTCCATGGAGTTGGTTGGAATATTCCTTTGGCTACTAGCACAACGGTCTTGTCCGGTCTGGATTTTTGTGCAAAGTGTGACTTTTGTGTGAAGGGTTGGGTCAGGGGTATTTGCATGTGGCGGATCTTGTGGTTTTGGTGTTTTTTGATGATTTAATGAAGGTTTAGAGTTTTGCATGTAGACCAGTTTGGCAGACCACAAGACCGGTCTAGACCGGTCTTTGTACCAACTCAAACGAACTGGGCGGTCCGATCAGTTTGCGCAGCTCACCACACTTCACACAACATGCACATACGACACACCTACAGAGCTTGCACACACATACCACCTGCTCCGCATGTTGCATGGATGTTTCCCTAGGGTTCTCAGGGTATTACAACACCTTAACATTGCATGATGGTCATGTAAATGTAGAGCCATTGTGACAGATCACCTTATGCAGTTCGTCCAGAGACCGGTCTGCACCGGTCCAGACCGGTCTCCGTGTCAACTAGTATGAACCGAGCGGTCCAACTACTTGGACAACCACACTGCAGTTTATGATGGTGCAGGTGTCTTGCAGTCTCCCTGCTTTGCCATGCTTGTGTATGCATACTCCCCAAAGGACCTTAGGCCACCATGATGGTTTAATAGGCTTTGTCGTGTAGCACAATCCGTTTATGACATTTCGCGCAGCTGGTACGCAGACCGGTCCAGACCGGTCCGGACCGGTCTTCATCTAAACTGAAATGAACGGGCCGGTCCGACCGGTTCGTGCAGTTCGTGCAGTTTGTGCTTTTTTCTAGTGTTCAACATGTTTTTCCACCTTTTTGCTTTAGTTTCTTCCTTGCCATGCCCGTGGAAGGTCCCGGTCAAGCCCTCCCCCATGCCACCAAGGATGATAAGGTGGTACCCCAGGCCTTCAAGAACATCGAGAGAGGGCAATGGGTCGTTTTCTTGAAGAAGGGCTCACACGGAGCCCGTTTCAGTGGGTTGGTGTCCAAGGTGGAAAAAGGGAAGGTGACACTCACAAACACCAAGGAATACACCGAAGACAAAAATGGAAACGTCAAGAGGCAACAAAACAAAGGGGATGTGGTGTTTGACGTTGAGACGGTTGTGGGGAGTTGGTTGATTGAGAAGGGAGGTGCCAAGGCAAAGACCCCCAAGGAGAGGGTGCAACAGCGGGCATCCGGGAGTCGGGCAGAGAGGTCCAAACGGGCTTTGGATGTGGACGAAGGTGATGAGGAGGATGGTGATGAGGAGGAGGAGGATGAAGAGGGGGATGACGAGCCCGAGGGCGAGGAGGGGATTGTAGATGAGGACCCGTTGAGCGAAGAGGAGGAGAAACCAAAGAAACAGGACAAGGGGAAGGTTAGGCGCAAGAAAAGTTTGGCACAAGAGGTCTTCCAGGAGGCAGATAGCGAGGAGGAAGACCCCCATGGGAGGCGGGAACCCAAAAGGCGGCGGAAGGCGCAAGGGTCACAGGAGGACGACGACACCCTCACCAACAGGGAGGTGGTTCGGGTCAACAATGGGTTGGAACAATACGGGGTTTCGATAGACTCCGTGGGGACCCATGTCAAGCTCTGCCTCAGGAACAACGTCCACGCAAAGAAGCAATTGGCGGCCGCGCTGAGATTGCTGTTGGAGGTCCCAAACAACCTGCTGAGGTGGCACTTCTTTCTGCGCAGCGAGTACATCCCCGCGCCGAAGAAAGTGGTGTCCACGCTCCGCACAGAAGCCTACAAGTACAAGGATTATTCAGGTTTGCACTTTCTGCGTCAACTGCATAAAATGACACGAACTGATCGAACCGACCGGACCGAACCGTTCATTTCACTTCGTGTAAAGACCGGACCGGACCGGTCTGGACCGGTCTTTGAACAAACTGCATAAAATGCGCTAAACTGCGCGGTCCGACCGGTTCGACCCGTTTACACCCTTTTGTGTTGTCTTTTTGCAAAGGACCTCTTGCGCAACATCGCGAAGTGCCGAGGATGTGGGGTGAAGCAAGAACCCCGGGAACCCGACTACGACCCCTACTCCCCGCCGTGCGACTCCAGCCCCTCCCGCTCACTCCGATCCAACCCCCGTCGCAACCCCGTGACCGGCGCAACCGGCGCCCCCCGTCCCCATCAGTCCCCAGCGAAGCGGTTGCTCGACCTCCTCACGCCCCCGCTGGAGGATCTGTCGACTGCGGACGTGCGGAACCGGTACAAGTTGCTGCGCCGTGAGCTTTGTCGGACGGAGCATGAGATTACAAAGGTCAACAATTGTTCCCCCCACCCCTTCGACTTGTCTTGTTCCGTTCGTTGTCTTAACCCTTTATGCCCATAGGTCCGTCAAGGGGAGCTGCCGGATGCCAGCTGGGAGGAACCGTTGGAGAGCACCCGTACCACCGACGAGCTTTTGGCGGAAATCCAGTCGATCCCGTGGTTCGCCCGGCAATGGGAAAGAATGGAGGAAGCAAAGCATCAATGGGCCTTGGAAGAGGTCTGTTTTTGCAGTTCGTCGCAGTTCGCGCTGTTTGTTCGAAGACCGGTCCAGACTGGTCTTTGTGTCAAATGAACCGAACTGCGCGGTCCGGTCGGTTCGATCGGTTTATGCTGTTTGTACAAGACCGGTCCAGACCGGTCTCTGTGCCAAGTGAAATGAACTGTCCGGTCCGATCGTTTCGTGCAGCTTGTGCAGTTTGACCCATTTCGTTGTTTGTCTCACAGGCCGAAAGAGAGAGGCAGGAGGCGGAGCGGGCGCGCCAGGAGGAAGAGGCGCGCGAGGCGGCCGAGGAGGCGGACCGGCTGATGCGCGACCGGGCAGAGGAGTTGGAGCGCATGAAGCGGGAGCAGCAACGGCTGCAAGATGAGTTGGACGCCTTGAAGAAGGCGAAGGTTTGTTGCCATGTTGCGGGCTTGTGGTTTTCATTTCATGGTCCAACATTACGTTGTACAACATCACACCGCAGGTGCGAGCCGCCAGCTCAGGCAATGGAGGAAAGACGGAGGTAACAGAAGAGGAGAAGGAAGAAGCCCTCACAGAAGAAGAAGAAGGCCAGCCAGGCCTGCAAGAAGAGGAAATTGAGGAAAACGAGGAAATCGACCCCGAACCCGACCCCGAGCCCCAGCCACAGGTGTGAACTGCATCAACTGCATAAACTGCTCGAAATGATCGGACCGGCCCGTTTAGATCGTTTTACGCGGTTTGTTCAAGGACCGGTCCGGACCGGTCTGTACCGGTCTTCTCGTAAACCTAAACGAACCGCGCGGTCCGGGCGTTTCGTGTAGTTCGTGCAGTTCGTGCAGTTCGTTGCATTTTTCCCCAGGCCGAGGACACAAGCACTCAGGGGTTGCAGCTGCAAGTTGCCTCTGTGCGCGGGTACACGAAGAATGGGTCCGCCAAGGTCAACCCCATGTTCTTGCAGAAGCAAAGGCAAATGGAGGCCCAGCTACAAGCTAAGTTGGATGCTAAGAAAAAGCCCGATGATGATTCCGGGCCGGGTCAGGGTGGTGGTGATGCTGGCCTCGGCTCTGATGTCCCAGGCACAGCTTAAAGCGCCCCGGACCACTTTTCCATGGTGTTGCCGTGGTGAGCCATGCCGGTGGTGGTGTTCGCTTCTCCAATACTTTCTTCAAACATTGGGACCGTCTCACGTTGTTTGTTCGACGAATTGCAACAACGCCCAGTGCATGCGACCTTCTCAGTTTGTGAGGAAGAGGCCACCCCCTGCCCCTCCATCCCCCCCCCCCCCGTCCCAAAGAAATAGAAATAGAAATAAAGATAGAAAGTAGCCAATGGGGGGACAAAAAGGTAAAGAATAGGAAAAATCAACAAACAACGTAAACTGCGTAAACTGCTCGGACCGGACAGTTTAGATGAGTTGATGCAGCTTGTCCAAGGACCGGTCCGGACCGGTCTGTACCGGTCTTCTCGTAAACTGAAACGAACCGCGCGGTCCGGCAAGTTCGTGCAGTTTGTGCAGTTTGCGCAGCAAATTTCCTTTTCCCTCTTCTGCAGTCAAAATTACTATGCAATCGGATTGGGAACCACGTCCCTTGGATCCTGATGAGGCTTTGTATGACTTCACCAAATTAATTAAACCAAATTAAAGGTGTTGCACGAGGCACAAGCCTATTGGAGCGTACATGCGCCGCGGACACACCGGTCACGGTGTATGAGTACATGATGCGGCCCATCATGGAGTGCATGGACATTTGCCTCCGCGCCAGGGGGCATGCCGACTTGGTCCCCTTGCTTCCCCGCTACATCTTTTTCCGACTAGATCTCGGAATGCTACAACCCCGCCGCATTGATGACCTATGGGATAGGGATAGCATGTACTACAACCCCTACATGGAGTACCTCTTCCCGGACCGTGGGGCGTTCTACAAGTTGCAGCGCTTCGCGGATCCGGATGTGGATGCCCTGATTGAACTGTGCACCGAACAATGGCAGAATGGGTGGGTATTAGGTGACATTGTGTGTGGCGATGAATCTATCGTCCCACACAAGGGCCTATTCCTATTTAGACAATTTATCCCTCGGAAACCCCATACCGGGGGGGTAAAATTGTATCTGCTGTGTGATGCTCAGGACCGGTACATTTGGCATGTTTATTTGTACCGTGGTGCGATGCCTCGTGACAACCCCCCACCTCCAACCACCTATGCTGGCCATTACACCCCCGTGGAGATTGTGCAGCTCTGGCATGATGTGGCACCCAGCAACCGGGTGTTGGTGGCGGACACCTACTTTGGTTCCCATGGTACAGCTAGGTCTCTAGCGGCACAGTCTCGACCCTTCTTGATGCTGATCCCCAAATCAGCGGATCTCGTTGAGCAGGGGGGCAAGGGGCTGCACCCTGGGAAGGTGAACACAGTGGTTCACAAGGAGGATGGGTATGCCTTGAGCATTTTCAAAAGCCCAAAGGTGGGCAAGAAGGCCGCACGTGCCGTGCCCTTGGTCACCAACTGCCACCATGGCCCCCATGGATGGCGGAAACGTAGGTATCGCCTACCCGGCATTGTGGCCAACTACCGCACATTTGCACCCGGGGTCGATGTGTGCAACCAGCTGTGCTTGCAGCATCGGGAGGAGCGGCGGTTCCCAAACTGGTGGAAGGCCTTGAACGGCATGTTGCTCCGCATGGCATCCACCAACGCTTTTACCTCGTGCAAAGCGTTGAAACTTTGTGCCCCGGGGGAAACCATGCACAATTGGCAGTGGCGTCTCATGCGGTACATCTTTCCAGCCCGAACAATTGAGGTGCAGGCAAAGCACCTCCCTATCCGTGCCAAGCGAGGTACATGCGTGTGCTGTCGGGGCGGCACATTGATGTACAAATGCCAAGCTTGTGGCGTTTCGTGCACGTTGATTGCTTTGCGAAGTACCATCAGTAGGGCTGAAGGGCGGTCATATGGCATGGGGGGAAGTGCCCCATTGCGAAGCTCCCGCCGTATAATAGAGCTAACGACCCCGAATGCGGCCACCCCTCAACGGCTCTGGCTGGGGATGGAAGGCATTGGTATGTGGCACAAACAAACACACACGTGCAAACACACAAACACACGTACACCACACACACACACACACACACACAAACGCACATACACTATGAAGTGAAATGAACTGCGCAAACTGATCGGACCGCTCGGTTTAAGGGGTTTTATGCAGTTGGTACGGAGACCAGACCAGACCAGGCGGACCGGACAAGACCGGTCTTCCGTGTTCCCGCACGAAATGCATAAACTGCTCGGTCTGCATAAACTGCATAAACTGCGTAAACCGGCGTAAAGTAGAAGTTTTGCTAGAATAAACTGCGCGAAACGGGAAGACCGGTCAGACCGGAAGACCGGACTTTATGAAATGCGTACCTGTAGCCAAAGGAATATGGGCCAAATTTTGGTGTATAAAATACAGCGCTCCATTTTAAAACGCATTGGGCTTTGGAGTGGTGATGACCCACCCACCCCCTGAAAATTCCAGAAGTCCTTGGCTAGCATGTGGGAGCCCGTGCGCAGCAATGGATTCAACTCCAAATTGAAACTGCTGCTGAGCTTCATTATAAAGGCAGCACAGCCAAAATAATAGATAAACATGCCTGAACAAATCTTTCGATCAACAGAACAGCAATAGCAAATGATGAGAATGAAAGACGAAGACAGACTGGACATATTTACTGGGGTAGGCAGGACCTCATTGCACTGAAAATGTCGCAGACACTTATTGCTGTGGACTTCGAAGGAAACCCTCTTGCATGGTCCTCTTTTCCTGTTTCTTTTGCTCACGACCCTGGCTGCTCTGGTCCTGGGGTGGCGCCGCCGGCATCCTCGCCGGCACGGGCTTCCTGGTCCACCTGAATGTGCTCTTGAACGACTGGTTCGGTGACTTCTACAATCTGATCCAAAAGGCGCTGTCCAAGGGCGATGGGGCAATGGAGGAGGCTGAGCTGTACCAAGAGCTGGCGACTGTGGGATGGCTGTGTGTCACGTACATTGTCGTGGCTATCGTACTCAATTTCTTCACAAAGCACTGGTGCTTCCGCTGGCGCACTGCGCTCACACAGGTAATTCACATTAGCCTTGCTCTGCTTCTCGTCCGTCCATCCCTCCATCCCTCCATCCCCTTGTCCCTTTGCCTGTTGTCTGCCTGTCTATCCGTCTGTTTGTCTGTCTGTCTGTTTGTCTGACTGTAGCTCAGTAACACAGCACTTGCATTGGGATGGGCAGCCATCTTTGGTCCGTTGTTAGCTGTTAGTCCGCCGGCTGACATGGGTGGTGGGGTGTCTGTGTAGCCTGCATACAGTCCCACATCCCGAGATGGCAGCCCTTCATACCCATGCCCACACCCTCTATCTGTCTATCTGCCTGTCTATTTGTCTGTCTGTCTGTTTGTGTCTCTGTCTGTGTGTCTGTGTGTCTGCAACCGACAAAGGAGTGAGACGCTCTGAGGCGTCGCCGTCGTCCAATGACATTGTCCAAGGCTTACCAGACAGATGCTGCGGTCAATCAAGATTTGACGGGCGCTGAGCACTGTGAAAAATATGTATTTGAAGGGCAGCCGGCGACAAAAGGGGCCGACGCATTGCCCCAAAGCACTGCCATCAGACTGTCACGTTCAGCCACCCACACAGGAAGAGAGGTGCGAGCACCCCACACAAATGACGTTCCACTGACTGCTGCAACTGTGGACAGCAGGGCTGCACTTTCCCAATTACAGGCAGGGAACCCCATGAAATGGGAGGCTGAAATCGATGCAAATAATCTGAGGGAGCGGGATCCTGGACCCAGAGGAAAGCATCAAACTGCTTGAGGTACGACACCGCCAAGTGGCAACACACCCTCAAGTGGCAACACACCCTGAGGAAGCAGGACACTATCCTCAAGGCCCAGACAGGCCGTGGCCCGCAGCAGACCAGACCACGTGCAATGCGTCCCGAAGTGAGGAGAGGAGATGGAGGCAGACAACCAGACAGAGGGGCAAGCAGGCAACCGGACAGACAGACAGACAGACATACAGACAGAGACAGACAGACAGACAGACAGACAGACAGACAGACAGACAGAGCACAGACAAAGCACTGTTGCGGCACATGCACATGGGGGAGCTGGACCAGAAGCTGTAAGACACAAGCCAAACAGACAGACAAACAGACAGACGGGCAGATAGACAGACAGACAGACAAAAGGACAGACAGACCAACAAACAGACGGGAATGGGTATGGGTATGAAGGGCTGCCGTCCAGGGATACGGGGCTGTATGTAGGCTACACATACACCCCCAAGCCCAAGCCCAGGCCCAGCAAAGTGATGTCGAGGAGTACCCAGAGTCATACCCAACCCCTCCCCCACCTGATCGTTACCTGCCCAAGGATGCGCAGTCCTCTCAACGGCTGGATAGGCAGACAGACAAACAGACAGATAGACAGACAGACAGATAGACAGACAGGCACATCAGCCAGCGGACTAAGAGCTAATGTTGGACCAAGATGGCTGCCCATCCCATTGGATGTGCTGTGTTACTGAGCTACAATTAATGGAGTGGTGACAAGGAGCACTCTTCTCCCAGGCTGACCCTGGATCCACCACAGAGTGAATCCCTGCCAAGACTCGGCAGGTTGCTGCAGACCGGGAGATGTATGCACTGTGCAACGTAAGCATGTGGTCTTGTATCTTCACACCCCGTAGGGTGATGGCGTAATTGTTGGTGCCCTGCTCCG
Organism: Eutreptiella sp. 'Long Island Sound 2002'; assembly: GCA_964036045.1. NCBI lineage: Eukaryota > Euglenozoa > Euglenophyceae > Eutreptiales > Eutreptiaceae > Eutreptiella > Eutreptiella sp. 'Long Island Sound 2002'. The sequence goes on along the minus strand of OZ038379.1, from coordinate 29,279,502 downwards.
CACACCGAAAAAAACTGTTTTTTTTTAAGATTAATGCACTCCTCGGTTGACCTTGACACAAAGAAGGCAAAAGACAAACCGTTGCGGCACATGCACATGGGGAAGCCTGACCATATGCAATAGAATGCCGCAATCCAGCACCTTGGGGTGATCCAGCACCTTGGGTTATTCCAGCACCTTGGTTCAATCCAACACCTTGGGTCATTCCATCACCTTGTGATGATCCAGCACCTTGCGTGAATCCAACACCTTGGGATAATCTAGCACCTTGGGTGAATGCAGCAAATTGGGATAGGAGTACACTAATTTTCAAAAAAGGTTTTGGTGTGCAGGGTAGGGCCCCAATGGTTACGCCATCACCCTATGGGGTGGTGAAGCTACAACACGTATGCTCACGTAGCATAGTGCATACATCTCCTGGTCTCTAGCAAGCCGCTGGGTCTTGGCAGGGATTCACTCTGCGGTAGATCAGGGTCAGCCTGGGAAACGAGTGCTCCTCGTCATCACTCCACTAACTGGCGCAGTAACACAGCGCACCTATTGGGATGGGCAGCCATTTTTAGTCCGTCATTCGGTCCTAGTCCGCTGGCTGACATGGGTTTTGGGGTGCATGTGTAGCCTGCATACAGCCCCACATCCCTGGATGGCAGCTCTTCATACCCATACCCGCACACGTCTGTCTGTCTGTCTGCCTTTCTGCCTGCCTGCCTGCCTGCCTGTCTATCAGTCTGTCTGTATATGTGTCGATCTGTCGATTTGGCAGTCAGTGATATGTCGAGAGGCCTGAGCTGTGCACGTCTCCTGTTTGCCTTTGCCGTTTTCTTTTTGCACCTGCTATTCTTCTGAGCGTGGATCATGATGATCAGTGGTGGGCGACGGCTGTTGTTTGCGTATTTGTCTTCTGCTGCTGCTGTTTTTGATGTTTCCAGAGAGTAGGGCGGGTGTGTGTGTGTTGTAGTTTGTGTAATTTTTTTTTGTGGTAAATGGGTGTATGAAAAAAGTCAACGCACTGTAATTTTTTGCCGAAATTGTGAGTAAACTGCACACGTGTCTACCGCAAAGAAGATGCACCACAGGACAATTTTTTTGTACTCTCGCTTACCACTGAGAAAAATGCACGACATGACAATCTTTTTGGACTCGCGTTGAAAGCCAAAAAATACACAACATGACATTTTTTGTACTCATGATTACCGCCAAACAAAATTACGCGGCTTTACTGCCAAAAAAAATACACGATTTTACCGCAAACAAATTTACCCACTTGGGTAATGAATCCGCCCACTTGTGGGCCACTGCTGATTTGTGCCCCGCTCTGAAGCGTTGGGGACCCCCCCCCCCGAAGGTAGGGGTGATGTAGCCAATCTGCCCATTTGTGGGCCATTTCTGTTTTTCTCTCTCGCTCTGAAGCGTTGGGGACACCCGTGACGGCAGGGGTTATGGAGCCAAACTGCCCACTTGTGGGCCACTGTTGGTTTTCCTCTTTCCAGTTGGGGATTTGGATTGGCTCCTTTCCATGTGGGGATATTGACAGGCCCCATTCTAGCTGGGGATATGGACCGCCCCCGGGATATGAAGTGGCCCCTGAGGTTCAGGTGATGGACTCCCATGCTTCGGCGTGGCCCTCGAGTCGGGGTATTCGACTCCCACGATTTGTCATGGCTGGAAATAACTCCCGCAGGTCCCTCCGCTGAAATTGTTATGGGGCACAAGTAGGGCCTGGGGGGTGGTTCCCTGGGTGCTCAACCGTCAATTTCATGCCCTTCTACTTCGGGTTGCTACGTTCATTGGATTTTTTAGGGGTTATTTTCAACCTTCGGCTCGGCTCATTTGCCTCCATTGTATGTTGTGTGTGTTTTATATGTATGTGCATGTGCATGTGCATGTGCATGGGCATGTGCACAACGGGGTGCCCGGCTATATTTCCAGCATGAATCCCCCCCCCCCCCCACCTATGTGCACTTTTTAATTCGTTTCTATTTTCCCCTCCTTGATCCGCTCCTAGACCCCACCCCCCGAGGAGCGCCCATGAACATCAATGTACATGGAGGGGATGAGGAGATGGGAGTCGAAGGGGGCAGTACATGCATTTTTGGTGCACATATTGTGGGTCGAGGATAACCCAAGGACCGTTGTTCTGGTTCTGCACATGCAACTATTGTATGTATGTGCGTTGCGAAGCACGGTTGAGCAACCACATGTGCATGCATGCTACATACCCCAGGGTGTGGGGTATGGGTGGCAGTGAGAGCTGCGAGACCAATTTTGGGTCCGGGTGTGAGGCCGCACCACCTGCCGTGTGCAAACACGGCACAAGAATTTTTGGCCAAGCTGTGGCTAATCCATCTCGCCTTCAATGTTCCAACCGGAGAGGGGGGGAAAGCAAAAATTGATGACCGGGGACACTTGGAGCTCATCAATGTGGAGTTGTGATGCCCAACCCCCTTGTAAAGCAACCTAAGCGAAGTGCCATTCAAAAAGTCTATATATACAACGGGTTCACGTGCCCGTTTGCACATAACAGGTGCAAAGCCCAATAGAGCTTGCAAATCTTCTGCAAGCGTATCTTTTTTCAAGCCTCATATTGTCTAGTGGGCCGTTCGTTCCTCTTTTTCTTCCACTGCCACCGAAAAGTGGATACATGACAATGTTGATTTCACCGCTGATCAATGCGACATTGTCAAATCAATGTCATTATTGGCTGCAATCCGCAACATAGTCCTCGGTCTGAAGCATGTGCAGTATGGTGACCATTTGCGCCACATCGGTGCTATTTGCGATCAAATGCATGTCCCTTGTAGGGGTACCGTGGATATATATATAAGGAAATTGTGTGGAAGACACAACCCGTGGATGACATAGAACCAAAGAAAAGGGTACACATGCACGCCTGGCTCAACAAGTTTTTCGAATGTACCAGTTCAAACAAGAATTGGTGTGCAAAAAGCCCACCATGGATCATGCTTTGCGAACCTGCCATGCCTGAAGAAGCAACATTCGTTGCTTTTTGTTGTGGCTTCTCGTAAAGGAACTGGATTTTAAATTACCCTCGCAACACTCATGGGATATTGTTGCCCAATTCCCTTTTAAAGTGGGTTGTATTGAGCGCAAGGTGGTTGCACGCGCCGAGCCGCCGAAAAAGGCCCGCACACATCAATCAAACCAACAGGCATCATGGAACAAGAACGCTAAGCGCTGCCGTAAGGCAGTGGCTAGTAGTGATTTTGATAGCGGTGCCGATGTCCCACTCTTGCTCCGGTTGAACGGACCACCCAATGCCCTTAGCAGGGACCCAATGACAACGAGTCCGTTGCCACGCCCCGAAAAAATTGACGGCATGGAAGTTTAATGGAGGAACTGGCACTGCCTAAACCTCTTTATGTGTGTGGGGACCAATGCGACAAGACTGTGTGCCTATGGCGCATGAATTGTGAAGGGTGTGGCTTTTGCCTGCCCACTTTGGTGTGTCCTATTTCTGGTAGGGCCTAACACCGACAAGTGACTATTTCAAAAGTGGTGCCAAGCCGTGGACGTTGAGGAGGTCTTGACCGCCACCCTCCCAAACCAAGCCATGTCCCGTGACGAGGAATTGGACCTCTTTTCGAACCCTCTTTTGGCCTCTCTAGCGGGTAAGAGAGAGAAGAAAAAAGAGGTCTAGTCATATGATTCGGAGGTGGACCTCTTTTGCGCCTCCTCCTGTGGCCCCTGTACCACGGAAGAAGGTGAAGGGAGAGAAGGCCTTGCCAAGTGCATCCCTTGCCGCACCTCCCGCTTCTAAAAGGCGTACTCGGAGTGCGATCCCCAGCAAAACAAACCCCTTGGGGGTGTGAGATTGGTTGATGGACAAGGATATCTTGTGTTGGTTGAACCAAGAACTCCACCACATGGAAATCGATGAACCACTTGCGTGGACTCCTGCTGTTAGCGATATCAAGAGAGCGTCTTGGTGGATGCAAGTTGTTGAATCCGGCTCCACCCTGGACGACATGGCTTGGTGCCGTCACCACACTTTTGTGGTCAATAGCGATGACAAAGAGGGGTTGCATTGTTCTGGTTGTGCCTTTAATTGTCGTTTCTGTTTGGACCGCTTCATTATTTGGGTATGGGAGCCCTTCGGCTCCATTTCTTTAACGCTTTCTTTCTTCGTAGAGCTCAAACAGCATGGCTTTGCCACCAAGCAACTTGCCTTCGAATTCCAAAAGGACGGCCGGGCTTGTGGTTTTTAGAGCTTGCACATCACACACGTGGTGGTGGATCACTGGGGTTCTTTTTTGGATGCCCACCTCACGCAATGCCTCCGGGTTTCATTGACTATGTGGTGGACATTGTGAATGCTGATCGTTGTGTGCGGGTCATTCAAGCACCCGGTGACGATTTGGAGGGGATGACTGAGCTTCCTTGCCCTCCTACGTCCGCGTCTTTAGTTTTGTAGCACAGAAGCATATGTGGGGGCTTGTTTGGAATATCAATCAGGGAATTCATCTGGCTGTGCTGGCTCTACAGAGCAGGTACACTCTGTGGTAATAAGCAGCCCACCCACCCACCCACCCTGGCACAAACCATGATATCCACAGAAGAGCCGCGGTGAGTCAACTTGACATGGGCGTACAAGTAGTTGCAGAATGCACGTTTGTAGATGAGGTCGGTCTTGGTATCGGAGGACGTAGGCTTTGCACTAGGATTGGTGTTCAGTTGACAAGCCGCGCGCAACTCAACTACCAACTGATTGGCTAGCTCCTCAATGAACTTCTGATCATGCTCCAGCTAATTGGATGCATTTTCGGGGTTATCCAGCACCTTGCACCACTCTTCGAGGATGAGGACCTTCGGACAGGTGTCCTCCTTTGTGGCACGAGTAGCCATTGAAGGTTGTGCCCTGGGCTCTGGGCCTTTCGGGCTTTGCTCACAGGAGGCATCCTTGTGTTTCAGCGGGGTGGGGGTGGCTTGAACACTCTCTTGAGTCTCGGAAGGTGCACCTTGAATTTGGGTGTTGGGCGAGCGAGTGCATGTTTTGTAGGCCTTTCATTCTACTATATTTTCCTCCACCTATTTGGTGTACCAAAGGTGGAGTATATAAACATGCGATTATATTGGCCACATCCCAATGCTTTGGTGGCCACAAAGAGTATTTCCATTGCGGCACTCCTTGTAACGGTCTTCGCACTGCATGCAAGAGCCCTTGGGCCTTGAGCGCAGTTGAGTGGATATTCTTTCTGCCCCTGTCCCAATTAAATGGTGGCACGAACATTGGCTATGGCCCTGTTTAGATTCTTTTCTTCAGCCTGAGTTTGTTCCCAGTGTTGGCACACCGATGTTGGCCATGGCCCTGATAAGACTCTTTTCTTGAGCCTAATTTTGTTTCTGGTGCCAATTGCACCATGTGATACTATGTTATATTGGCCGAGTCCCAACTAATTGGTGGCCACATAGAGTACTTGGTGCTTTGTGGACTTGGAGTCCCATCGTTAAGGTTGCTGTGGGGTGCCGTACGGAATTGGTAATTGTACATATTGCGTGGCGCTGAGCTCATTACAATTGCGAACGGTACCCCCAAGTGAGTGGGCTTGGACGCAGTTTCCAAACTTCAGTTTCGGTTAGATGGCTACCATCTACAATATGTGGGCCCTGGTCTGCTGCAACTTTACTCTCTTTTTGTGGCTTGCCGGAGTTTTCCGGCAAGAGTATAGGCTCATATGTTTCCCGAACCGAAAGCATGAGATGGCTACTCCAGAAGACACTTGCAGCATCTGCTAAGCAAGCTGCGCCTTATGGATTGTAGTACCAACGTCTCTTCATGCGGAGAGTTCAAGATAGCCATATTCTACCCCAAAGACAATAATGGGCTATACTTTGTGCTTTAACAAAACACACAAATGGCATTGTGGGAGCCCATCAAAGATAGCTTGCATGCCATTGCGTTATGTACACACACAAAAAAAAGGCCCAGGCTTTAGACCCAGCCGCTTTATACACGAGGGCATGCAAGCCGTTTCCTCAGATTGAGGCAAAGAAGGCGGAATTCAAATGTCCATCCATGATTCTTTTATCCATCATAAGCCCATACATATTCCATAAGTTGCATTTTTTTGATCCCCCCCCTTTTTTTTATAATTACACGACTTAGTGCGGAAAAAAATTACACGACTTTACCGCAAAAAGAAAAGACACGATTTGACGATTTTTTTGTACCAATTTACATTTTTCACGGGGGATGTGGCAATTGGCTGGGCATAGGTGCATTTTGCTGCTTGTACAAGAACAAACAGGCAGTCAACAAACACATGATCTTTGTACCACTCCACGTACCATGTACCCCAGTGTTTGTCCAGGTAGAGCTCCAAAAAATGAAGTGCATCAGGGCATTTATGGTGGAATCCCACCATGAATCAGGGAATTAAATTAGAGAGTCCTGTATTAGTGTGCAGACGTGCAGAGACAGGATGATTCGCACGGGAATGTTGTTGAAGCATAGGGTTGAGGACCGCTGACCAGCGGACCAGAGCTGGCTTGCAGCACCATTCAGGCAATTGCAGCTTCATTCACTGGGGGAGGTCAACGCAAGGGTTAGCAATATGTACCCAGGGGATGCATTGCAATGGTGCACAAGAGCACGTAACGTTCACCCGTGCATGAACGCTGTGGGTGAGAGCAATTTATTAGGGGCAACTCAGTGGGCATTGTGCCCGGATTTGAGGCTGTTCGTGTTGCCGTTGTGCCTGCATCAAAGTAAAAATCTGGCACCAGGCTTTGCGTAGCAGGTCGCCTGCAAAGCGCGAGGAGAGACGCCAGTGAATTGGCAAGACCTAGCCCCATCGATGCCTCTTGGTTGGCTGCAAATGCACAGGGGCATGATGTGTGCTGCCCACGCGTTTGTGCACAACACAACTGCAGTGCAAGTATTGTGACAGTTTGGGCTTGTTGACGAAGGCATGTCTGGCCCAGCAATTGGCTGGCTCTCAAAACATGATCGCCCCTGCCGGTTTGTGCACGTCTGACTTCAAAGCCCAGCTTCTGGGGCCAAGATCCCCCTGTGAGGACCAGTAACCCATGGAGGCCCCTGCCAGAGCTGGCGGGGTCTAGAGAAGGGGCTGTCTTGAAGGGGGCTGGTTGGACCCCCCTCCCTCGACAATTTTGTGAACTTGAATGCATTCAGGTTGGTAATTAGGTAATTTCATTTTGAATAAAATGGATTGAAGAAATTGCGGTAGTTTGATTCCTTGTAAATTTTGACCACCTCCTGAACACGAATATCGTTGGCAAAAAAAAACCACCGCAAAATGACCACACCAATAAACATCACACCATCAGCAAGACACAACACAAAAAGTATACCGAAACAACAGAATGCAGGCACCACACGGGAAGAGCCCACCACACGAGCTAACAAAGCACCAACATACAGTTCTAGTCTAGCATAGCGCAAACACAAATCATGCAACACCCGCACTGCTTATATTCTTCCCTTCCACAAGGCCTACCTAGTGCACTGGAAACGTCTGCGCACAGTGGAGGGGGCCAGCCAGCGCGTGCAGGAGGACTCCATGCGATTTGCAACGCTCACGGAGCATTTGGGTGCGAGCGCGATCGAGTCGTGCATGTCCCTTATAGCCTTCCTCCCCATTCTCTACGGACTCTCCAAGAACATTACCACCATCCCCATCTTTGGACGTGTCCCGCACGCCCTTGTCTGGTTTACGCTGCTATGGGCACTCCTCGGTACAGTGGTGCTCGCGGGGGCGGGGCGGCGGCTCCCGGGCCTCGAGTTCCAGAACCAGCTTGCGGAGGCAGCACTGCGAAAGGTTGTTGTCCAGCCCCCATGTGTCCTGTAGCGGTTGGCCAGCCATGCCCATAGCCCCCGGATGCCTGATCTCGGATAAGAAGGGCGAGTGTTGTTGTGCGTGAATGTGCCATCCAAAAGGGCTGTCTCGGGGAAAGCGTTGCGTCAAAACTTGGACAAATTTGAATCCATTGCACCCAAAATCGTGCTGATGGCTTGGTCAGATCGACAACATCTGCCCAACGTCCGCTCCAATCCCTCGGCCGAGTAGGGGCGGGTCGCAGGTGGACTGGACGTGAGGCGATCAGGAGCATTGTTATGCACCGCACTACTGTGCTCTAGATCATTCTTTGTGCTTCACGAGTAGCTGGCTGTCTTGTGTCCAGCCTGCACATCTCTCGCTTGAGACACACGGTATTCTGTTGAGCCCCGTCCCAGGTCCGGATTTACCAATTTGCTTGAGCCAGCCCTGATTGTGGGTCACCGTACCTGAAACAAGTAATCCCTTCCCAAGGATGCGTCCCTGGTGTTCTGTAGGCACTGTGCAAGAACAGTTGCTGATTGGGTACTGCGATGCAGAAAAGTGATGGGAGGCAATTTGCGGCGGTGACACAAGCGGTTGGCAGAGGCACGGTTGGCAGACAATTGCTGTTTGGGTGGAGGGTGCAAATGATTGTGTAAAGGGGGGGGGGGGGGTTCTCCCCGCCTTCAAGCTTTCTCTGCGGTCCCATGCTGCCGGATCTCGGCCAGATCACAGTCTTCAGCACAAGTATCGGAACTAGTACTTCGAGTTGGAAGGTAAAGTCCAGTCCACTTGTGCATCACGCACGTCACATTGCAGATGAGACTGTCGGCAGCTCAAACATGCCAATTTTGGAATTTGTTCCAAAAAGCAGAAACGAGATGGATTTCGGCATAGTGACAGTGCTGGGGCTTCTTGTTCTGCCATTTTGCTGAACTGAAAACCGTAACAGCTGACGTGTGAATGCCCGTTGTACCCCATCGCCCACCGGAATGGCAGGCCACCACTCGAAAAGCTGACTGTGGATTGAATAGGTTGCATCTGGTTGCATCCACCCATTGAGGTCATAGATTCGATCGGCAATCTGTCCATCCTCTCCTGATCGGCCCAGCAGCATTTGACAGACCCCAGTGGTCAGAGTACTGTAATTTGGAAGTATTGGTCAAGGGCTCAGACCCGATGTAATCGTTGTCGTTGGTGCCCCAGCACCACCAACCACCACAACGCTGTTACTTTTGGGAATCGAACCCAACCCAAGACGGTCCATGATGCCATAGAATCTGAGCCGGTATCCGCATTCACGCCTCGTGGTTGGGAGGGGGGAAGCTCTAGAATCTGCATCTCCCCCCGCCTCACTTCACGGAGAGACCTCGTTTCGACCATCCGGACAAAATCAGGGGCACCGGTTTTGGAAAACGGGGTGTCCCCCGTTGTGACCGCCCCAGACCAACTGCAACTGGGTCCACGGCCCAAGAACGCCCCTAAACACCACCAAACTACAAGTCAATCCAAATTGTGCTACAACATCGAAGCAGCATCTGCCATTGGGTCTCGCTCTGCCCCCGGCTGCACGCAGTCGCGGTCACAACGAGGAGGCTGCTTTCGAGATGCCCCTCCAGTGAGCCCCATGAGGCAGGTCTTCGGATAGAGCACTCAGTGCCCAGTCACCGTATGAGATGCCAAGGTGTGCGTACCCCTGTTGCAGCTCAAAGCGGGAGGGATTGCAGGTGCAGCCGAGATGAGCTGGCGGTGGCCTGGATTTGCCCGTACATGTTTACACAGAACAGTTCAATCCATCTCAGATTGTAAGGTGTGTTTTGACAAGAAGCTCAAATAAGTGAGGAATGCAAACTCTGTGGCGCTCATTTGACCCTGTTCCAGGGTTGGGAGGAGTCCAAGCTGAAGAATTCAGACCTGACAGACTTCACGGCAGAAAATGCTGCGACAAGTAGACTGGTTTGCTGGGGCGTTGTCAGTGCCCACATTCTGTGCAATTTGAGTACACACACACACAGGGCCAATGTCTGCCTGATTCCCCCCTCTAACTCCAATCGCTCATGTTTAGGAATGATGATGGCCTGTTTCTTTCACTGCCGGCCCCTTCCTGCCCCTCGGCATGTCCTTGCAATCCATCCCTTCCCCTATCTGTAGCCCTAACCCACTCCTACCCCCAGAGTTCCAACTAACACTCATCACCGGTGGGGGGCTGGGAGGAAGCGATCCCAGACGACCCAAAGCCCTCCCCTCGACCCACCCACCCACCACCCCCTCCCCTTAAGCGATTAGGTCAATTTTGCCTCGGCGCCTTCGGTGCACCTCTTCACCGTGTAGTTGGTGTGACTGATTGTGCCCTGTATATGCCTATTCCCCATTCTTTTCTTTCTTTTTGTTGGACTTCATGTTGCCTTTTCGCTTTTACAGATTCCCGAAGAAGGCGTGGAACCCCCCCCGCTGTGCAACACCGTGGCAGCTGGTGGTTCTTGTGTGCATGCATTTCTGGGCCAACCCCCTCCCCCTGAAGTGGAACTCTGCCTACCCCTGCCCCTCCCTCCTCTGGCCCGACCCCTGCCCCTGCACTTGTCCGTGCCTATGTTCCTGCCCCAACCCTAGCCCCAAGCCCCCACTAGTTCTCTTGTCCCTACCTACGTCAGCCTTTAGCCGTGCCCGCAGTGCTACCGTCCCTCCTACGGCTGCCTGTGCGAGCGCCTGATTGTCCACATGCGGGTTGGGGTCCTGAGACCCCCATCAAGCAGCAGCGACAAGTGACAATTCCATGTCTGGCCCAAGTCCATTTGTGTCACCGTTTAGTCATACTTCGAAGAAGGCGCATCAATGGAGTCGAGAGGCAAAAAAATATTTTCCGATCACCCACTTAACACGAGACACCTTCCAGAGATTTTGTCCCCACCACTCGGTTTCTCATGCAAAATGCCAAGTGCCATGTGTCAGCCACATTGCCGCATGCAACACTGCGATGCAGTAGGGGCCCTTCTTTGGAGAAGCCTCTGCTTAGTCACACGTGGTTGCTTGCACCTCCAGACATCGAACTGGTGCGAGGGTGCGACGGGGGTTTATGTGATTTCCCTCGGATGAAACGCCGCATCAGCATACTCAATAGGTCCAACGTAGTGCGGCTTTCGAGATGAGGCTGCCCCCCACGCGCCGTTTTGGTACGGCTAAGGGGGCTTTGTTTCCCGTGAAGCTGTAAAGTCCGGAATAGTCCCCGGGATAGCCCAACTTCTCCCCAACTCTCCGATTCTCCAACATTCGCGGTTGGTTCTCACCGTGACTCCATTGTCCCCAGGAGCTCGTGTATGGTGAGGACGAGGCGAATCGGGAGACGCAGGCACAAGCGCAGCATCTGTATGGGTCTGTACAGGGGAACTACTACACATTGTACAAGGCTTTCTTCCAATTCGATCTGTGGCGGCAGAGCTACATCCAGGCGGGCATCATTCTGCCGTACGTTGTGCTTGCCCCAACAGTTGCCGCCGGCGGCCTGAGCCTGGGGCAGCTGCAGCAGATTGTCCGGGCCTTCGGGCAAGTGGAGGGGTCGCTGCAGTTCTTCGTATTGAATTGGGGGACAGTTGTGGAGCTTCAGAGTATTTATCGGAGGCTCCGAGCGTTCGAGCGCGGCTGCAAGGCGGGAAATGAGGCAGGGGAGGGTATTGATGGGGGGGAGGAGGAGAGGGAGCGATTGCTGACTGGCCTAGGGCATTGAGGGGACTCCTTACAGACCGTGTGGCAAGGAAGGCAGGCCGGAGTATGGGTACTGGAAAAACACCGTGATCCTGATCCCCACATAGGGAAGTTGGGCTGCTAATGTTCCCATGCTGCGATGTGGCCAGCACCCCTACCACCCAGCAGGGAGTTGGTGCCATTCCTGGTGTTTGCAATAGCAAGAATGCTTGTGGAACACGACCAGGGTTGGCGTTAGACCAACAGAGGGTCATGCGATTGGCACCGAGACGGCGATTTGTGGGCAAAACCGGTGCTCTAGAGCTCTCGACGTTCCCCGTGACAGAGTCCATCAGGGTGTTTGTTGCATTGAACACACAGATGGATTAAACATAGCACTGGGGGGTTGGGATCCCCCTGGGTCTGTAGTAAAACCTAGTAAATTTTCTTTAAAATTTTTTTTCATAGGTAACAGTTTACTAGGTTCACTAGTTTTTACTAGGTATCGGGAACCTAGTAAAAAAAGTTTTTTTTTTACTCGGTTTCAGAACCTCCAAAAACAAAAGAAATAGGCTTTCGAACTTTCGGGCCACTTGTTGGCCACTTCTGATCTTGTCCCCGGCTCTGAGGGGCTTTTTTCCACTGGCTTGGTGAGGCAGGGTGGTCTGTTAGGACCAATATATTTATTTTGGTAAGGACCGCCCTTAAGGACCCCCACTATGGGATTTTTTCGAGGAGCCCGGCGCGGGCCACTTTTGAACTGCTTTTCGCGGACCACCGAGAACGTAGGGGTTGCATAGCACTTCCGCCCACTTGTGGGCCACCTTTGACTTTGTCCCCTTGTTTGGGGACCCCCGAGAACGCACGGGTGATGTAGCACTTCCGCCCTCTTTTGGGCCCCCGAGAAGGTAGGGGTGAGGCAGCCACTTCTGATTTTTTCCCCCTATGTTGGGGATCCCCGAGAATGCAAGGGTGATGCAGCATTTCCGCACTCTTTTGGGCCCCCAAGAGGCAGCCACTTCTGATTTTAATCCCCTTTGTTGGGGAACTTTTCTCATTCTGCTCCCCTTTGTTGGGGATCCCCGAGAATAAAATCTTGCCACCCACTTTCTTTCCCTTTTTTTTTTAACTGCCACGCTTTGTTGCGTAGCCTCTCAAGTTGGAGTTAGGGACTCACAATCCACGCTTTGTTGCGTGACCCCTTGAGTTGGGGTTAGGGAATCACAATCGACGCTTTGTAGCGTGGCCCCTCGAGTTGGGGCTAGGGACTCACAATCCACGCTTTGTTGCGTGGCCCCTCGAGTTGGGGTTAGGGACTCACAATCCACGCTTTGTTGCGTGGCCCCTCGAGTTGGGGTTAGGGACTCACAATCCACGCTTTGTTGCGTGGCCCCTCGAGTTGGGGTTAGGGACTCACAATCCACGCTTTGTTGTGTGACCCATTGAGTTGGGGCTGGGGACTCACAATCCACGCTTTGTTGCGTGGCCCCTTGAGTTGGGGTTAGGGACCCACAATCCACGCTTTGTTGCGTGGCCCCTCGAGTTGGGGCTAGGGACTCGCAATCCACGCTTTGTTGCGTGGCCCCTCGAGTTGGGGTTAGGGACTCACAATCCACGCTTTGTTGCGTGGGCCCTCGAGTTGGGGTTAGGGACTCACAATCCACGCTTTGTTGTGTGACCCATTGAGTTGGGGCTGGGGACTCACAATCCACGCTTTGTTGCGTGGCCCCTTGAGTTGGGGTTAGGGACTCTCAATCCACGCTTTGTTGCGTGGCCCCTTGAGTTGGGGCTAGGGACTCGCAATCCACGCTTTGTTGCGTGGCCCCTTGAGTTGGGGTTAGAGACTCACAATCCACGCTTTGTTGTGTGACCCATTGAGTTGGGGCTGGGGACTCACAATCCACGCTTTGTTGCGTGGCCCCTCGAGTTGGGGTTAGGGACTCTCAATCCACGCTTTGTTGCGTGGCCCTTTGAGTTGGCATTAGGGAATCACAATCCACGCTTTGTTGTGTGGCCCCTTTAGTTGCGCTTAGGCACTCCGAATCCACGCTTTTTGGCGTGGCCCCTCGAGTTGGGATTAGGGACTCACAAACCAGCCTTTGTTGCGTGGCCCCTTGAGTTGGGGTTAGGGACTCACAATCCACGCTTTGTTGCGTGGGCCCTTGAGTTGGGGTTAGGGACTCACAATCCACGCTTTTTGGCGTGGCCCCTCGAGTTGGGGTTAGGGACTCACAATCCACGCTTTGTTGCGTGGCCCCTTGAGTTGGGATTAGGGAATCACAATACACGCTTTGTTGCGTGGCCCCTCGAGTTGGGTTTACGGACTCACAATCCACGCTTTGTTGCGTGGCCCCTTGAGTTGGGGTTAGGGACTCACAATCCACGCTTTGTTGCGTGGGCCCTCGAGTTGGGGTTAGGACTTGCAATCCACCCTTTGTAGTGTGGCCCTTCGAGTTGGGGTTAGGGACTCACAATCCACGCTTTGTTGCGTGGCCCCTTGAGTTGGGGTTAGGGACTCACAATCCACGCTTTGTTGCGTGACCCATTGAGTTGGGGTTGGGGACTCACAATCCACGCTTTGTTGCGTGGCCCCTCGAGTTGGAGTTAGGGACTCTCAATCCACGGTTTGTTGCGGGACCCATTGAGTTGGGGTTGGGGACTCACAATCCACGCTTTGTTGCGTGACCCCTTGAGTTGGGGTTAGGGACTCACAATCCACGCTTTTTGGCCTGGCCCCTCGAGTTGGGGTTAGGGACTCACAATGCACGCTTTGTTGCGTGGCCCCTTGAGTTGGCATTAGGGAATCACAATCCACGCTTTGTTGTGTGGTTCCTTTAGTTGCGATTAGCTACTCCGAATCCACGCTTTTTGGCGTGGCCCCTCGAGTTGGGATTAGGGACTCACAAACCAGCCTTTGTTGCGTGGCCCCTTGAGTTGGGGTTAGGGACTCACAATCCACGCTTTTTGGCGTGGCCCCTCGAGTTGGGGTTAGGGACTCACAATGCACGCTTTGTTGCGTGGCCCCTTGAGTTGGGATTAGGGAATCACAATACACGCTTTGTTGCGTGGCCCCTCGAGTTGGGGTTAGGGACTCACAATCCACGCTTTGTTGCGTGGCCCCTCGAGTTGGGGTTAGGGACTCACAATCCACGCTTTGTTGCGTGGGCCCTCGAGTTGGGGTTAGGGACTCACAATCCACGCTTTTTGGCGTGGCCCCTCGAGTTGGCGTTAGAGACTCACAATGCACGCTTTGTTGCGTGGCCCTTTGAGTTGGGATTAGGGAATCACAATACACGCTTTGTTGTGTGGCCCCTTTAGTTGCGATTAGGCACTCCGAATCCACGCTTTTTGGCGTGGCCCCTCGAGTTGGGGTTAGGGACTCACAATCCACGCTTTGTTGCGTGGGCCCTCGAGTTGGGGTTAGGGACTCACAATCCACGCTTTTTGGCGTGGCCCCTCGAGTTGGGGTTAGGGACTCACAATGCACGCATTGTTGCGTGGCCCCTTGAGTTGGGATTAGGGAATCACAATACATGCTTTGTTGCGTGGCCCCTCGAGTTGGGGTTAGGGACTCACAATCCACGCTTTGTTGCTTGGCCCCTCGAGTTGGGGTTAGGGACTCACAATCCACGCTTTGTTGCGTGGGCCCTCGAGTTGGGGTTAGGGACTCACAATGCACGCTTTGTTGCGTGGCCCTTTGAGTTGGGATTAGGGAATCACAATACACGCTTTGTTGCGTGGCCCCTCGAGTTGGGGTTAGGGACTTGCAATCCACCCTTTGTAGTGTGGGCCTTCGAGTTGGGGTTAGGGACTCACAATCCACGCTTCGTTGCGTGGCTTCTCGAGTTGGGGCTAGGCACTCGCAATGCACGCTATGTTGTGTGGTCCCTCGATTTGGGGTTAGGGACTCACAATCCACGCTTTGTTGTGTGGCCCCTTGAGTTGGGATTCGGGAATCACAATCCACGCTTTATTGCTTGGCTCTTGAGTTGGGGTTAGGGACTCACAATCCACGCTTTGTTGCGTGACCCATTGAGTTGGGGTTGAGGACTCACAATCCACGCTTTGTTGCGTGGCCCCTCGAGTTGGGGTTAGGGACTCTCAATCCACGCTTTGTTGCGTGACCCATTGAGTTGGGGTTAGGGACTCACAATCCACGCTTTTTGGCGTGGCCCCTCGAGTTGGGGTTAGGGACTCACAATCCACGCTTTTTGCTGTGGCCCCTTGAGTTGCGATTAGGGACTCCGAATCCACGCTTTGTTGCGTGGCCCCTCGAGTTGGGATTAGGGACTCACAATCCAGCCTTTGTAGTGTGGCCCCTTGAGTTGGGGTTAGGGACTCACAATCCTCGCTTCGTTGCGCGGCCCCTTGAGTAGGGGTTGGGGACTCACAACCCACGCTTTGTTGCGTGGCCCCTCGAGTTGGGGTTAGGGACTCACAATCCACGCTTTGTTGCGTGGCCCCTTGAGTTGGGGTTAGGGACTCACAATCGACGCTTCGTTGCGTGGCTTCTCGAGTTGGGGCTAGGCACTCGCAATGCACGCTATGTTGTGTGGTCCCTCGATTTGGGGTTAGGGACTCACAATCCACGCTTTGTTGTGTGGCCCCTTGAGTTGGGATTCGGGAATCACAATCCACGCTTTATTGCTTGGCTCTTGAGTTGGGGTTAGGGACTCACAATCCACGCTTTGTTGCGTGACCCATTGAGTTGGGGTTGAGGACTCACAATCCACGCTTTGTTGCGTGGCCCCTCGAGTTGGGGTTAGGGACTCTCAATCCACGCTTTGTTGCGTGACCCATTGAGTTGGGGTTAGGGACTCACAATCCACGCTTTTTGGCGTGGCCCCTCGAGTTGGGGTTAGGGACTCACAATCCACGCTTTTTGCTGTGGCCCCTTGAGTTGCGATTAGGGACTCCGAATCCACGCTTTGTTGCGTGGCCCCTCGAGTTGGGATTAGGGACTCACAATCCAGCCTTTGTAGTGTGGCCCCTTGAGTTGGGGTTAGGGACTCACAATCCTCGCTTCGTTGCGCGGCCCCTTGAGTAGGGGTTGGGGACTCACAACCCACGCTTTGTTGCGTGGCCCCTCGAGTTGGGGTTAGGGACTCACAATCCACGCTTTGTTGCGTGGCCCCTTGAGTTGGGGTTAGGGACTCTGAATCCACGCTTTGTTGCGTGGGCCCTCGAGTTGGGGTTAGGGACTTGCAATCTACCCTTTGTAGTGTGGCCCTTCGAGTTGGGGTTAGGGACTCACAATCCACGCTTCGTTGCGTGGCCCCTCGAGTTGGGGTTAGGGACTCGCAATGCACGCATTGTTGCGTGGCCGCTCGCTTTGGGATTAGGGACCCACAATCCACGCTTTGTTGCGTGGCCCCTCGAGTTGGGGTTAGGGACTCACGATCCACGCTTTGTGGCCCGGCCCCTTGAGTCGGGGTTAGGGACTCACAATCCACGCTTTGTTGCGTGGCCCCTTGAGTTGGGATTAGGGAATCACAATCCACGCTTTGTTGTGTGGCCCCTTGAGTTGCGATTAGGGACTCAGAATCCACGCTTTTTGGCGTGGCCCCTCGAGTTGGGATTAGGGACTCACAATCCAGCCTTTGCAGTGTGGCCCCTTGAGTTGGGGTTAGGGACTCACAATCCTCGCTTCGTTGCGCGGCCCCTTGAGTAGGGGTTGGGGACTCACAACCCACGCTGTGTTGCGTGGCCCCTCGAGTTGGGGTTAGGGACTCACAATCCACGCTTTGTTGCGTGGCCCCTTGAGTTGGGGTTAGGGACTCCGAATCGCCGCTTTGTTGCGTGGGCCCTCGAGTTGGAGTTAGGGACTTGCAATCCACCCTTTGTAGTGTGGCCCTTCGAGTTGGGGTTAGGGACTCACAATCCACGCTTCGTTGCACGGCCCCTCGAGTTGGGGCTAGGGACTCGCAATGTACGCATTGTTGCGTGGCCGCTCACTTTGGGATTAGGAACTCACAATCCACGCTTTGTTGCGTGGCCCCTCGAGTTGGGGTTAGGGACTCACGATCCACGCTTTGTGGCGTGGCCCCTTGAGTCGGGGTTAGGGACTCACAATCCACGCTTTTTTGTGTTGCTCCTCGAGTTGGGGTTGGCGACTCACAATCACAGGTCATCTTGTTTGATTACAACCTTGACCTTTTCATGGCCATCGTTGTTTGTACAAATCGTTTCTTGGAAACCGTGAAACTCATCTTTGAAGAATGCCAGCTATCAAGCTAGGTGCCATGGTGTTGGCCACCACTCTGGCCACCATATCTAACGGAAGTTGTGTCTCGTGGCCTCAGTTTGTGGACTTCTTGAGGGTTCACCGTGTCACAGTAGAGGCCTGCACATGTGCCACGTATTGCACATTAGGTGTTTGTGAGGGCCATTTGTTGTGCCTTCTTGTGAAGGAACTCGGCTTCAAGGTGCCTTTGCACTACTCGTGGAAGTTTCTTGGTTCCCGTCCCTTTAAGTTTGGTCGTATGAGCCGCACTGGTGTAACCCGCGTTGAAGCGCCTCATGTGCGTGCTCTGAAGTCACAAGGAGGCCCCTAACCCAAGAAAGCCGCCAAGAGGAGCCAAGAATTGTCAGACTCCAATTCTGATTCTGATTTTGATTCCTCATGGGATGGTAGCCGTGGCGGTGAGTCCCTTGCCCTTGCACCCCTTATGAAGCGGAAATTTGGTTGTGGAAGCAAGCGGTGGCCTTCCATGCACCTGTACCGCCCCCCCCTTCACTTGTGGGCATTGCCATCGGAAAGTTTTCTTTTGGTGCACCTATTGCGAGGGGTGCATGTGGTGTTTGGAAGGTGAGGAGTGCGTCACTTGCAAGTTTAAAGACAGAGATGAGTCACGATGGGTCTTGCAAAAGTGGGAGGAGGAGGTTGAGGTTGGGAAGATCTTGCATACCACGCAATCCCATGCCGAAACTACCCCCTCCTCCTCGTGTGCTTTGCCCCCCCCCCCCCCTTCCCACACCCGGATGGCGACGGCAGCCTCCCCGCGATTACGTGCGCAAATGCCTCTCCTACTAGCCCGCCTATAGCCATGGAGGAATCGGACGACCATCCCAATGCTCCGATGGAGAATGTCCTTCCACCCCCATGCTCTAATACCATCCAGCTGCACATACTGGAATGGTTAATAGGAGGCCTGTTTGTGGAGATGACGTCTTGGCCGCAGTGTGCCATGCACCGACCAATGGCCCAGGTAGCCCTACGGCCCAATTGCAACATGTTGAGTCTTTGCTCCGTGACAAATGGGAACGACCACTTGACCTGATTATTTCAAGTTCGGGGTCTCAACAATATAGGCTAGAGGCACGCCATTTGAGGGATGTTTACTCAGAATTTGACGTCATAGATATTGCCAAGATTGTTGTGTATTGTTGGTGGCTCACTTGGACAACTTGGAGTGTGGACTGGGATGTTATGGCTGTGGCGTGGGCCGTGCGTGACTCATTGTGGAATGCGTCATTTACGCCGTGGGGTCGTAGGGACGTGTTGTCTGAATCATGGGTGCTGCATAATTTGGAAGCAGCGCCCATTGATATGGTCTATGCGCCTCCCTTGCTTGCGGCGCAAATATATAATGTGCGCAATGAACATTGGGTGCTGCGCTTGTTGTTGGTTTCCCCAACATGTATTCTCTTGTGCCTTGTGTTCGATCCGCCGTGTAACAAGCCGTACATAGTGGGTGCAAACATTGAGGAGTTGGCCATAGTCAACCTCATTGGCGAACAAGAAGGCATTGAGCCAAGGCCGCAAAAGAGCTGGGACAAGTTTTTGGGCGAGTTTGGCAGTTTAGCTTTTGCGATACCCCCCTCTACTCCACCTTCCTACATCAAAAAGACGGCCTTCCTGCCTACCTTCTGATGCTACATTGCCTTTTGTCTAGGCGTGTTGTCAACGGTAGCATCCAACTTCCACAAGACAGACTGTGGTTGTTGCGTCGGATTGCACAAGTAGCTTTGCACTATCGCGATTTTGCACATGCCCCCCCTATTGAGACCGCACCCAGTTGGGCCTTGGCATGGATGTATGCTAGGCCCTATTGTTCACCCAGCCGTTCGTCGTGCTTTTTTTGCCGCAACACAGCCCACATCACGTGCCTTGAATGTGGAGTTTATTAGTGTGCCCTGCATGCTTCCGTTTTGTGTCCCTCGGAGATATGTGTGGCATTGCGCAACTGGAGAGTGCAATTTACTGCCACATTGGCATGCATTGTATTGGCATTCACGTTGGGTGACCGGCTTCTGGTTGACAAGCCGCCTTCTGTAGATGAGGACCGTCCAAAGGTGGTGATCCATGGGAAGGAATTTTTTGTTCCAGAGCATTACCCCAAAGATGCCTTTGGTAAATTGCAGTATGACAAAAAATTCATTAAAGAGGTGGATACAAAGACCACTGACGTGCTTCGCAACATGTGCAAGCACAATGCTCCCTCAGCACAACCCAGCTACAAAGATAAGAGGCCGACCTCATCTACAAGCGTGTGTTTTGCGACTTCATATAAAGCACACGTGTGTGCACCTCATATATGCATATGGGCATTTTTACGACGGCGGGGGAGGGGGGTCATTCCGACGCAACGTGGGAGGTTTTTCACTTTCGGTGATTTTCTCAAAAATGTTGTTCCAGAGGTTGGGATATGTCTTACCTTTTTGAAATCTCCAAGAAAAGGGCTTTTTGGTGATGGAAGAGTTAGTGGGGGGTAGGCAGCCATTTTTTTTTCGTACCAGACCCGAACTTTTTGGTGTTTTGGTGACTGCTCCAAAAATCTGGTCTGGTCTGGTCTGGTTTGTATACAGTGTCTCACCGTGCTTGGCCCGGTGCTCCAACATCTCATTAGTACGGCAAATTTCAGTGAGGATAGTAAATGGTGCAGATTATGCCGAATCCACTGGTGAAGGTCCCACCCTTCAACTCAACGATATCTTGGAGAAATTTACCTAAAACTGTGTGCAGGCCTACTTCGGTCAAAATGCGTCTGGTTAGCTTGACTTTTGCAGGGTACGCTGCCAGTAGGTTTTGGTGATTTCCTCTACAATATCGTTGAGGTGAAGGGTGGGACCCGCACTAGTGGATTCTGCATGAAATTTCGCATAATTTACAGATGCACTGAAATTTGCAATAGTGACAATACGTTTGAGCACCGGGCCAAGCACCGTGAAAACCCTATACGTATGCCAGACCAGTAGCAGTAAATTTCCTGAAAATCGCTCATGTTCGGGACCACGGATAGCCCCGCCACCGTTTCGTTAGGCCACGAAACCTTGATTTTTGAATTCTCTATGTCCAAAATAGGGGGGGACCAACTTTTGGGCAAAGTCCATACCGACCTGAAAATCCAAAAACGGCAAAACAACCTCCCACTTTGCGTCAAAACCCCAGAAATGACCCCCCCCCCCCGTCAAAATGCCCATATATATTTATGATATTAAAGCTCCTTCTTTTCTTGAGCCTCATTTTGTTTCTGCTGACCTTGCAATACACGGTTTGGCCCGGCTGGGGCGCCACTTACACAAGTGGCCTGGAATCGACCTGGGGGCGCCATGCCCTTAAACACAAAAACCACCTACCGTCAACCCCCCCCCCCCCATAAATTTAGTGTTATTTGTTCAAATTCATTTTCAAATTTGTGAATGCATAGTAGTCTAATAAGGAAATTTTTTGAAAAATTTTGCTTTTTTTTACCAAGTAAAAGAATTTTTTTTTTCACTAGGTTTTACTACATTTTACCACGTTTTACTACGGTGCATACTAGGTTTTACCAAATGCCCGACCCCCCTGTCCAACAGCAGGTTGCAGTCCCCGTAAGGGCGCTTGTGGAATGGGATGGGGACATATGCATATGTCCATCACATCCGCTGCTGAGCTGGGGGCAGCATATTGGCAAGTTTGCCAGATGATTGAATCTAGCAAGGGTTTATTACATTCCAAGGGTGGAGTTCTGGCTAAAAGATCGGCAACAATATAGTAAACAGACTTCACTACAAAGCAGCCGTGTGCGCATAATACAGCAGGAAGCAAACAAAGCCATCACACCACTTGCTTTTCTTCGGAGATGGGCAAAGCTCCAACAGGATTCAATTCATTTGAGTCCGGAGTGTTGGTCATCCCAGTTGTGACATGACACGGGAGTGTGTGCCTTTGCAGAGGAGGGATGCTTTCCTCATCAATAGCCCAGACCCAGATCTGGACCAGTTGGCTTATAACAAGTGCGCGCATGGGGGCTGGTGGCAGCTAACCCTCGGGGATACCATACATTCTATCATTCAGCAACATGTGGCTTTTGAACCCAGCTAGCAGCCTTAAGGAAGGCTACCATTAGCGTTGAAAGTGACTTATGTTTGTTTGAGTCCTACCTTCGTTCGCTCTGTTTGATTTTGGGACCGAGACAGGGTCAACAAAGGGTCAAAAACACATTTTTGCAGAAGTGATCTCAGATCATTGGGATGCCAAAAATGGCTTTCAGCAATTTCGGTTATCTTTTGACAAATTTTTCTTACACAACTGCCACAACCGCCTAGATCGTATGGAACAGTTCATTAGTGGGAGCACAGGGGGGGGGGGATTACCTTGAGAGGGTCCTTATGGCGTGTCTTTCATGGGGTCCTGTTGGGGGATCCTTGCAAGGGTTTTCGTCACGGGTCCCGCAAGAGGCTCCTTCAGGGAGGTCACTTCTGGGATGTGTCAAAGAGGTCCTTCACAGGATTTTTCACTGGGGTCCT
Source organism: Eutreptiella sp. 'Long Island Sound 2002' (assembly GCA_964036045.1). Lineage (NCBI taxonomy): Eukaryota > Euglenozoa > Euglenophyceae > Eutreptiales > Eutreptiaceae > Eutreptiella > Eutreptiella sp. 'Long Island Sound 2002'. Next base: position 29,257,294 of record OZ038379.1, on the reverse strand, counting down.
TCAAGAGGGTCCTTCAGGGGCAGGATCCTTGAGCGGGTCCCTTAATGGGGCCCTTCAAGGATTTGTTTTAGGGTGGTACTTCAGGGGGCTTCTTTAAGGTTGTCTCTTTGGGGCATCACTCAGGTGGTCCTTTCGGGTCCTTTCGTGGGGTCCCTTGATAGGGGTCCTTATCAACCTCCTTTGACTGGTGTGTCATCTTCCCTTTCCCATCAGCTCAGTCCTAATGCTCAGTCAGATTGGGGTTTTGGCAAGGGCTAGGGGTCAAGGGAAGGCCTATATGTGCTTACCATTGCGCTTGCTCTCTTGCCTCTGTTTGGTTTGGGTTATGGTCACCGAGATGATGTTGACCATCTAGGGTTTATAACCCTCTTTAGTGTCTAGGGTGTAGCTACTAGGTTCCGCAAGCACGCGCAAAATGGGCAAAAATCAGATTTCCGTTGTGGTGCTTTGGATTCGGCTGAAATTTTGGTGACTGATAGCTATGGATGTGAAGTACCTTTAGACAAAGTTTGAGCAAGGAGCTCAATAGTGGCGGTTGGAACAACGTCGCAACCGGCAAACACAGTGTTCATCATCTGTCAAAAATGGCCAAAAATGCCCTTTTGGGGGCAGTTTGGGTATCTGTGCTATCTTTGGAGGGAGCTAGTTGCATTGGAACCAATCTAGATGATGCCCAAACAGCTTGGCGCACTGTGTCCTAGCTTTGGCACGCCATCGTTCCTCAAGAACCCTGTTTGGGGCAAAAGAAAATTTGCCAAAATCGGCCTCCACAAGGAGTGTTTTTGCTTAATTTCCCACTATTAAGACTGAATATTAGGACAAGGGTAGTGTGAAAGTACACTACTAAAAGGGGCTGAATAAGGGCGCATGGTCAGGTACAATAAGAACAATTAAGGCCACTCACTCCCCCCTATACACCACCCAAAATGCTTCCTCGCTCGCTTCGCTCGCTTGTGAGATATGTCCCCTCCCAAGCACCCTCAGGCCCCTCCCCTATAAGCCTCCCCAAAGCCCTTCCTCGCTCTCTTCCCGTTATGCCCCTCCCCCTACCCGCATTCCCCTTGAAATTCTGATACGGCAATGTCAGTCCCAAGGTTGCACATTTGAAGCCGTTTTGGAAGTTGCATGCACTAATATGGTTCAAAGATGCCTCAAAATGGCCGTGAACCACTTTTTTGAGCACCCCTAGCGGTTGAGGAACAATCTTTGGAATATCTTTTTCAACCACTTGTGTACCCACATGTGACCCCCATAGTCAAGACTAAATATTGGGACCAGAGTGGTGGTGGAAAGACACAGTACATTGTATATTGAGGAGTACGTGCACTCCACACCAAATGGGGGACACCCCTTGAAGGGCCTCTTGAAGGACGCAAGTGAAGGAGCTTGGCTCCTGCATAGTGTGGCAATAATACCCCCCAATAACCTCCCTCAAAACCCTTCGCAGCTCGTCTCTTTAGCTCAAGAAACCCCCGCTCTCCCATGCACCCCCCGGTAGCCCTTCCTCCCTTAAACCCTTCCACACCTCGCTGCGCTTGCTCGAGAGACAGGCCCCCCTCCACTCCCCCCAAATCCCTCCCCTATTCCCCACCCCAAACCCTTCTTCGCCGCGGAGACAAGCCCCCCCCTCCCTCCGCATTCCCTTAGACCCCCTACGCTTCGCCGTCGTTCGCAAAATTCCCCATTCCTAGGTGTTTTGGCAAGATGCAGGGACCAATATGGGTCAAAGATGCCTCAGAATGCCCTTAAACCACTTGTTTGAGCACCACAAGTGGTGTAGGGACAACTTTGAAAAAAAAAACAAGAGCAATTTTGACCATCCTTGGACCCACATGTGATTCCTGTAACCCTACCCTAGCACGTGCGCTGTGCGCGATGCACCGTTACATGGTACCAATAGGGCATTGAAGGGTGTTGGCAGTTAGGAAATAGGTTGCAAGTGATCGCCTTCATCATTATTCATCACCACAAGGGTACCCAACGCCTTCCATGGCAGTCAAACACAGCAAGATAAAGTATGCAAAAGGGGTGCTTTTGAAAGCTAACTTTGCCGTATTTTAGGCCCGAAAGAAGGTGGTTGAGCCCACTACTTGGGTGCAAGACCCACTAGACATAATCAAACGTGTATGTTCATCATCTTTGTTTTTTAATGCAAATGATCCCCTCCAAGGACATGCTTAGCACCCGAAGTGCCTTCCCAAAAGGGGCTTTTTTTTTGGCAAATTCTCGCAGTTTCGCCACTTGCGACGGCCATTCTCAACCGCGAAAGTTGAGTTTCTTGCCTAAACTTTCTGTGATGGTACTTCATACCCATAGCTATCGTCCGCTAAAATTTCTGCCAAATCCAAAGCATCACAGAAGTCTAATTTTTGCCCGTTTCACGCATGTTTGCGGCTTCTTGCTTGCTACTTGCTTGCCAAACTTGGTAGATCCACCCTAAACACTAAAAAGATGTAAGGCCTAGATGGTAACCGCATCTCGGTGACTGTACTCCAGCACGTGCACCACCATGTGGTGTCAATAGGGCATTGAAGTGTGTTGAAAGTCTGGAAATTGTTTGCAAATGATCCCCTTCATCATCATTTATCACCACAAGGGTGCCCAACGCCTTCCATGGTAGTCAAACATAGCACAAGAAGGTGGCACTCGGAAAAGTATGCAAAACGGGTGCTTTTCAGATCTTCCCTAGAGACCTATGTTAAACCCAATATGTTTAATACTTGGGTCAAAAATTAATGCGTTAACCCAAAGTTGACCCTTTTGGGGGGGGGGGGTGAGGGGTTTAGACGGGAGAAACTCTACCGCACGGGGTGCCTTACGGGATCGGGTGTCATTGTCACCCGGGGGTTGGGGGGGGGGGCTTACCTGCTTCCGTTTAGACACTAAAGAGGGTTATACAACCTAGATGGTTAACGCTATCTCGGTCATCACCATAGTCAGCCGCGTTTGATGCCGCCACACTATGCCCTAACCTGGGCACCCTTGTGTTGATAAGTAATGATGTACGGGATCATTTGCCTAGCGTTTCCACACCACCCACAACCATCAATGCCCAAGCGGTACCAACGCGCTGAGCGCACATGCTAGGGTAGGCTCACTGAGCTTTGGCATCCCTCTTTAGTGTCTAGGGTGGGCCCACCAAGTTTGGCAACGGCAAGAACTAAGCACGCAAAAAATGGCTAAAAAACTAGATCTCTGTCATGCTGCTTCGCATTGGGCCAAACTTTGTCCAACAATACCTACCATCACACAAAGTTTGAGCAAGAAACTCAATGGTGGTCGCTCAAATTGGCTATCGCAAGAGGTGGATTGGGGGTTCAAAATTTCCGAAAAATTGCACATAGAAAAAGCCCTTTTGGGGGGCATTTTGGGTGTAGCGCATGTCCTTGGAGGGGGTCATTTGCATTTAAAATGGAAACAAAGATAATGAGCTGTCAAGTGGGTATTGCACCCAAGTAGTGGGCTCAACCACCTTCTTTAGGGCCTAAAATACTGCAAAATTAGCTTTGAAAAGCATCACTTTTGCATATTTTTTCGAGTTCCACCTTCATGTGCCTTGTTTGACTGCCATGGATGGCATTGGGTACCCTTGTGGTGATGAATAATGATGAAGGGGTTCACTTGCAAGCTATTTCTAGAGTGTCAACACACTTCAATGCCCCATTGGCACCATGTAATGGTGCGGCGCACACGGCGCACGTGCTAGGGTAGGGTTACAAAAGTCACCTGTCAGTCCAAAAGTGATTGAAATTGTTTTTTTGCAAAGTTTTTCGGAGACCATTTGAGATCCTCAAACAAAGGTTTAAGGGCACTTTGAGACATCTTTGACCCATACTAGTCCCTGCATCTTCCTAAAACAGCTAGAAATGGGAAAGTATGGACCGACATAAATTGAGTGTTGGGGGGATGACCAAGCAAGGTTTGTCTTTGGTGCAAACGAGGAGGAATGGTAGTTGGGGCGGTCGTACAAGAAAGGGTTGTAGCGGCAGTGTCGGAAGGGGTATTGGGGATGGTGTGGGGACTTGTCTCTTGAGGAAGCCAGGGAGGAAGGGTTTCCAAGGGGTGTTATTGCGGGGTACCGTTGCCGCCATATATAGGAGCTATGGTCCTGCATTCGCGTTTTTGAGGGGATCCTTCAAGGGTGTCCTCAATGTGGCGTGTACAACACGTGCTGCTCAACATACAATGCATAGTGTCTTTTCACCACCATCTCAACCCCAACCTATGGTCTTGATCAGCGGGAGTTAAAAAGTGGTGCAAAATGATTTCCCCCAAAGTTGTTGCTCGACCGTTTGAGGTGCTCAAACAAATGGTTTTAGGTTGTTTCCACCCGATTTCAACGCATATTAGCCCATGGAAGGTCCCAAAAAGTATTCCAAACAACCAAAAGTGGCCAAAATTGGTGTACGGGGCCAAGCGAGCAAAGCTAGATAGGAAGGGTTTAGGGGGGGGTTGGGGGGGGGGCAAGTCTTTTAAGCGAGCGAGGTAGCAAGTGGGCAAGGCAGTGTCAAAGGGTTTCGGGGGCGGGGAAGGGGGTATTAGAGGCTAGTGGCACCAGCACACCACACACATATGCTAGGTTAGGGTTAGGGTCATCGAGGTGGTGTTGACCATCTAGACTTTATACCGTCTTTAGTGTCTAGGGTGGACCTACCACGTCTGGTAAGCAGCAAGCAGCCTGCAGCAAGCATGCACAAAATGGGCAAAAATTAGACCTTCATGCCCTTGCTTTGGATTCGGCCGAAATTTGGGTGTGTGATAGCTATAGTTGTGAAGTAACATCACAAGGCATTTGATCAAGAAACAGAACTGTGGCAGCTCGGAATGGTTGTACATTCCGGGCTTAGCTTTCAAAATCTGTCAAAAATTGCAAAAAGGGCCTTTTTGGGTGCGTTTGGGTGCCTAGCGTTTCCTCATAGGGGGTCATTTGCATTATTGCCAACCTAGATCATGAACAAACATCTTTGATTACTATCTAAGGGGGTTTGCACCAAAGAGAACTGCTTTTGGGCCTGTAGGACCGCAATGTCGGCTTTGAAAAGCACCCCTTTGTCCTTTGTGCTTGATTGCCATGGAAGGCGTTGGTCCCCTTGTAGAGATGAATAATGATGAAGGGGATCACTTGCAAGCTATTTCTAGACTGTCAACACAATTCAATGCCCCATTGGCACCATACATTAGTGTAGCGTGCACTTCGCACGTGCTAGGGTAGGGTTACGGGAGTCACGTGTGATCCCACAAATGGTCAAAATTGTTTTTTTTTTGTGCAAAGTTGTTCCTTGACCCCTTGGGATGCTCAAGCAAATGGTTTAAGGGCATTTGAACGATTTTTGTCCACACATCTTCCCAAAATAGCCGAAAATGGGCAATTTTGGGCCAAGCAATGCCATACAAGGGGGTTCAAAGGGAATGTGGGGGTCGGGGTTGTCTCTTAAGCCACCGAAGCAATCAAGGAAGGGTTTGGGGGGAAGTTACGGAGGGCGGCGGGGGAGGAGGAGGGGCTTCATGGGGGCATGTATCTGGAGCGAGTGAAGCAAGCAAGGAAGCAATTCACACGGGGTATGGGGGGGGGGGGGGGCAGGGCTTGTGTTGTTCTCGGTGTCCCTAAACATGCGCCCATATTCGGCCCTGCTTCCTAATGTACTGGATGCCCCCGCCCCCCCATCATCTCGGTCCCAATGTTCAGTCTTGATTAGGGGAGGTCACTTGTGGGTCATAAAGCGTTCCCAAGTTATTTTCCCCAAGGATGCTTCTGGGCCACTTAGGGTGCTCAACCAAATGGTTTTAGAATGTTTTCAGTCCTTTTTGACACATATTGGCCCATGCAAGTTCCCAAAAAGCAGTAAACGGGGTCAATTTTAGGGACGGGAGGAAGTGGGGGGGGGGGGTTCATGTCTCCCGACTGAGCAAGAGAGGCTTTTAGTGGGGCTGCAATCGAAGTGCTGCGGGGGGGGAGGGGGGCATGTCTCTCGGGCGAGCAAAGTGAGCGAAGAAGTGTTTTGGGGGAGGGGTTGGGGGTGTTGGGGGCTAGTGGCATGCACCGTGCAGAAGTGCTAGGGTAGGGTTTGTGGGGGGTTATCTGCGCATCCAAAAGTGGTCCAAAATGATTTGTTCCAAGGTTGTTTTTGCGCCAATTGGGTGCTCAAACAAATGGTTTAAGGTCGTTTTCAGCCATTTTCGACCCATCTTCGCCGATGCAAGTTCCCAAAAGGCCTTAAAAAGGGCCTAAAATGGCCAATTTCAGGGGACGGAAGGGTGTAGGGGAGGTGCCTCTCTCGAGCGAGCGAAGTGAAGGAGCAGGGGTTTGGGGGGGTATTGGGGAGTTCAGGTGCGGGCATATCTCTCAAGCGAGCGAAGTGGGTGAGGAAGGGTTTCGAGAGGGGGGGTATTGGTTGGTACCGTTGCCGCATTATGTAGGAGCCACAGCCCCACCCCTACCCAGTATCCCCAAGTTCCGGAACACCTGCCCCTGGCTTTTTGACAAAAGTTTGGTGGATATGTGTCAGCAATACGAGGCCTAGCCACACCCGCAAGTGTTGCGTGCGCCCTACCTCCCGTCATATATTTACATGTACCACAATCCTAGGCGGGGGGACAAGCTGCCATAGGATGAATGAATAAATGGATATGTCGCGCAATCCCTGTTGGGGGAAGTCCCATGATACGAGACATTTGATTTCCGGAGTTGCAATCCAAATGCACAACATCTTGTATGACCTTGCAACAACAAACAACAACAATAACGACAAAAAACAATTGTATCCAATTTGTTTTAGATAGATTTGGCTGCCGTGCCAAGCCTGGCCAAGTGTCCAAGTGTATGACCGGACTTCCCCGCCATGTAATTGGCCATGAGGCTTTGGATTGGCGGCCGCTTGGACCTGAAGCATGTGGCTTTGTGCAGTCCCATCCCCGTCCGCAGCCGGCGCAGGACCCCGTTGAACAACAGCTCGCAGATGACCTGCGCCGCATCCCCTCCTCCACGATGGCCTAGCAAGCTTGGACCAACCACAAGGCTGCCGCCAACATAAAACGAGCTCAGAGACACCTACGACGCTTTCGTAAGTGCGCGGTGCGCGGCCGTTCCACCTTCTTTAGTGCCTTGAAGTGGTGGTTGATCACTCCCTCCCGAATGACCAGCCCATAGTCTGACATGGCGTCTGCTGTAGAGCATCTCCCACACTTCGCCGGGGACCCGCTGTGGTGGCCGGAGGAGGCAAAAGCTCGCATGTCTAAAAATTTGGTCCCTGTCCATCTTCAAAATGGGGTTTCGTTGCTCCGTTGCTGCCGATCATTGTATGCTGCTTGTTCTTTCCCCATGCAAGATTCCCCCTTTTGCACTGTGCATGCCCTCAATGCCAAGGGTGCCAGAGGGGACACGGCTTTTAGATACAACGCCCCCGATGATCACCCCTGCATAGTGAATGGTACTTCTGATGTGTTTCAGTTTTTGAGGGTATTCGGTTTGGAGCAATGCATCCCACACACTTTACCCCCACCCCCTTTGAATAGTGGCTGCCCTCATAAAGTAACCGAAGGGGGGAGGGGGGGGGCGTCACTTTCCGTTTTCCGAATTTACTGAGAAGGTCAGATGTTGAGCTTCTCCTGTGTGTTTGCTGGTTGGGCAAGGTAGTGTTATTGGTGCATTGTACTTCAAATTTCATACATCCAAGGCACTACACTGTACCTTGTATCATGCAGAACACTTAGTTTTCTCTTCCAAGTCAAATATTCCAAAACAAAAAGTGGCACACAGAGTTTGTCCCTTAGTAGAGCTGAAGATGCATCTTAATAGGCAGTTTTCGGGTCTTTTCATGGTTCATATGCCCTTGTGTCTGCATGTTTTGCAACACGTCACGCGTCCTTTGTGTTCCCTCGGGGGGGGGGGGGGGCAAGAGAACCATCTGTTTGGGTATGTTCCCCCAGGGGTGTGAGGATACCGTGGCATGCAAGTGGGTACTACTCGGGGGGGGGGGGTTGGGGTTGTGCATATCAAGTTGTGTTCTAAGTTTCAAATATCAAGCTTTGTTGACAACATTTTGTACAAGAGGATAAAGTGTGCATCGCGCAAGCCCCTTGCTGTTTTGCTACAAGGTTTATGCCCTACATATTGTCAGATCCACGGTCTGCATAGTTAAATATCGCATGATTTCTAGCCATTCAGCCCTTTTGAAAGTTGATTATGCCACCAAGTGATTGCTTGACATGGTGCCAGTGTAATAAGATTCAATGAGTGCTGGTTGGTGCATGTACTCTTTCGGTAGCAGTGACGTAATTCAGGTCTGAACCCTTCTCAAGGCGTTGCAGGCACTAAAACATTCCATGATTTCTGTGCATATAACCTTCATTGATTGTCCTAAGGGCACCACTCATTCAGGCAAGTTGGTTATTCACTGCTAAACAGGAGTTTCGCGCAAAAAAAATCAACCTGCGGTGTTGTGCCATGGCTCTAGGGTGCACAATCTCCTGGGAATGCACAATTTGCACAACCAGATTTCCACCCAAAGGTTGAGAGTGGCTGCATGCGAGCCGTCAAGTTGAAGTTTCTCAACAAATTAAGATGTTGAATTTGTGGTAAATTTCACTTTGTATCCCACTCTCTCTCCCGGCTGTGATTCGGTTCTTTTGCTCCCAAACACAGCTGACCGGACATCTACATTGACTGCTTGAGTCTAATCGTTTGTGAAGACTAGCATCGATAGCTCTGTCACTCAGTCTGTCCTTGTCTCATGTTTCACTGTGCCATGTTTTGTCCACCCAAGGAGCATGCATGCCACAATTCACATTACAGGGTGGTTGTCCATATATGGCGCATCGGCCTTGCTGCAAGCAAGCAACATCTTTGGCCAAGCCTTGGCCCATGGCGCGGTCGTGCATGCAAACCTATTACTATTCCCATAACCAGTTCAACATCACATCCTTGAGTATTTCTTGGGTGTGTAGGAGTTTAACCCCCCAACCACCATGTATTATTGTTCAGGTGCTTCACTTGCAGCAATAGCCACGCACCATGGTCCCATAGGGCGTCTTTGCGACAGAGAGTTTTGTTTCCGTGTGTCATAATTACTTGTTTCCTGCTTGCTTTTCCCGCTCACGCAAGAAAACCTGTGATGTTTGCCCACTTGTGTTGTGCTTTGTGTGTCAGGGATAACAGATTTTCAACATTTTTGTTTAAGCAGTTTACAACCTCCACAAAGAAGAAAGGCACGATATCAGTAGTCTCCAATAAGCACTCAGGATAACATCATTGTAGAAAACGGCAAACAAACAAATTAGATGCATTTACAATTGAAGATCATCGCAGCACCAAAGATCAGTACAGATTGGAAAAAGGTAGTCAAAATCCCAATGAGAAGATTCTGAAGTTCCACCGAGATTTTTCACCATCTCAGCCCGCATAGGTCCTTGATCGCTGCAAAGATGTGCACCTTTGGGATTTGCCCCATTTCGTGGCGAGGTTCTTTCATTCATTCACTCTGTGGCAGCTTATACCCCCACCTGGGGCAAATCTGCATGAGGTAACCGAAGCGGAAGTAGGTGTAACCGTAGCAAGGGGGGTAAGAATGGAAGAAGGGCCTGCTTTCTGAGCTTCCAGTGTACTCCTTGTGAGTTGCAGAGCTTTGAGCTGAATAAGGCCGCTGCTTCCTTCGCGACACCAATGGATTTTGAGGATCAGTGAGTGCAGGAAACACAATACAGGGGGAGGGGGGGAACCCCAGAACGGGAATATTTCGTTGTGGTAAATTTCATATCTCAAATGCGTGCCAAATTTCAGTCCCAATTTTCAGGCCGCTGTGCGAAATACACTTGAGTCGAAATTCAGCCACAATGTTCGTTGTGCAATTGCTTTTCATCTGAGGGGAGAACCATGGAAAGCAAAAACGTCCTCCCCCTCCCTTCCCCCCTCTAGGTGCCTGTCCATGTGCCTGTGCCTTTGGTAGATGGGATGCGGTCCATTTTTAGGGGGATGAAGCCCCTGGCCATTGATCAACTCCCAGTTGCACAGTTGTCCACTTTTTGCAT